>VXBJ01004338.1:302392-349553 GCA_013400055.1 Nycticryphes semicollaris | reverse complement strand
TTTTTTTTTTTTTTTTTTTTTCTTGAAACTCATTCTGTTGTGTAGAAGAGTTGCAAATTGGACTTACAAAGCTGTAATTACCAGGGTCAAGTGCTGGAAGATTGATACTGTGTCTAAATCTCTGGAACTTCTCCATAACATTTTCAAATAGCTGTCAGTAGTTCTGTTATGTATTAACTAATTCAACTGAAATCTCTGAATGCATATCATCTGAACAGCTGATACAGCTTTATTAAAAAATTGGAACTTTTCCTTATGCTTGTTTTTGTCTGCTTTTATTCCAATTCCATAGTGTATTTTATTGTCAAAGATAGACTCGAGTCTTCATTAATGGATATATCTTCCTCACTTCTCCTTCCCCTTTTCTCCCCATATATATGTATGGATATATATATATTTAAGCACACACACATGTATATATATATGTGTTTACACACACATACATATCTAATACAGATTTTGAAGAAAGAAGGTCTGAAATTATGTTACCTCTGCTGGGCTATCTGAGGCTTGTTTACAGTCTTGCTTCCTAGACAGCTGTGTATAGCTAAGTACAGCACTTATGAAAATCGAAGTAGACATGTCACCATTCTGTTACACTTGGAGTTTTCTCCTCCACTTCATAGCTAACTGCACTTGTCTCAGGGGATAGTCTTGAATTTGTGGACTTAAACTTATTTAATGTAAAAAGGCAAGCAAAATCAAAAAATTACCTGTAACAGTCCTTTAAAAAATATGGACCTAATTAAATATGAACAAAGAAAATCCAGTTGAGGCAACATGAAACAGAGGATTTCTGTGCCAGAGGGTTAAAAGAACACTATTATTATTTTTAGTTTATATTCTGTAGCTTCATATTTAAGAGTCTTGGATTTTAGCTCCATTCTGAAAAGGCTGAAAAATATTGCTAAGTCTTTGAAACCACAGAATCAACTGGCTGGTGTGACTTTCAGGTGACGGTGACAAACCCTTCCTGGCATAAACATTCCTGGACAAGTTTCAGCCAAAATCTGGCATGGGAATGTGCCCAGAATAAGGACTCAGATTGACTGAAAACCAGCCAGAAGTTGGCCCAAGATTGTTGAAAGCTTTGCAAATTATTTCTGGTTTGTTAGGAAAATGTTGCCCAGCTGTAGTCATTACAGCTGCATTGTAACAATTATTATACCAAGTGAAAGGGTGTCCTGGGGGTGTGGAAGGATGGAGGGTACCTTTTCATCTTGTATACAACAGCAGGGCGGGAATCCAAATTCCATTTAGCAGAGGTCTAATTAAAGGGACTTGCTATTTTTTCAGCCAGAACAGAGTAGCCCAAAAAAAAGCCTTCTTGCTGGCTCAACAGCTGGTTCCCTGAGACATTTCTCTAGATAGATTGTATTTGTATCCAATGCAACGATATCACTCATGTGGCAAGTATTTGTTAGAAGGTATGGAGCCCTATGAAAAACTGGTTGATTATAACGAAAATAATAACTCTTTTGTTTGAGATTTGTAGCCTGAACTACTGCATTTTGGTTTTTGCATCCTCCACTGTACAATGTTGTTTATCAAATTTTCTTTATATATCATTGCAAAATAGGATGAACTTCTGAATAGGTTCAAAAGTTGATGGTTAATTTTTTTTAATCATCAGATATGAAACAAATCCCCATATAATTTATGAAATCTCCCTTTTGTATGGTATTTTCCATGGTATATTAAAGTTGAATCATATCAATGTTGGTTGTAAGGAACCTCTGGAACCATCTAATCCAGTTGTCTGCTTGGAGCAGGACTATTGTCAACATCAGGATCTGTGGATCGGGCCAGCTGGGATTGACATGTTGAGATATGAAAACCTCCACCAATGGACGGTCTACAGCTCTGCTACCGCTTGTTCTTCTGTGGAACTGCACTCCTAGTGATGCGGGCTATCTTAGGGTCCAGTCTGAATCCTCCATGCCAGGCTGTTGTCTCTTGTTACATTGTGGAGGAGAGTTTGGCTCCATCATCTCTGTAGTTTTTCTTCATACAACTGAAAGTAGAGCTTAGATTTTCCTATAACCACCTTTTCATGAGACTATGTAGTCTGAGCTCCCTGAACTTCACCCTGTAGGTGCTGTGTTCCAAGTGTCCTGGTAATGCTCTGTTGAAGCCTCTCCAGTTTTTCAACATAATAATCCTACTGTATCCTATTCCAATTCTTAGTATTCTTATGCCGTGTTTTTGATAAAACTTCCCTACACTGCATTCTGTTTTTTTCTTTGTTTTGGTTTATGGGATTTTCTTTGGTTTAGTGCAGAAAAAATGGAAAATGTGAGACAAATGTTAAGAAACTGTGGGAATTTTCTTAACATCCAAGCTTGATGAATTTCGAATACTCAAAAAAAACCCCAACAAACAACCCCCCAAAAAAACCGCTCCGAAACCCCAAAGTACAAACCCTCAAACTTTCCCTCTTACTTCCCAACTCTGTCTTGCAGCCAAAATTCAAAAAGTGATCTAATAGCATGTCTTGAGATGACTTTGCTTTTTGAGAAGAATTTTTGTTGTTCTGTTTTAAGAGTGATTAGGTAACTGCAACATTAAATTCAGTGTACTAAGGCTGAGTGCAAGGAAAAGTTTCCCAGCAGTGAATCAAGACCATTTATGGCTGCTCATTTTGTTCAGGTCATATAAAGGTAGACTACACAAAGGTATGAATTAACTTTGCTGCTTCTGCACAGAGCAAAGTTGCATGTCTTAAAAGATTTGTCATGGTTTCAGACAAATTTACCAAAACCAGACTGACAGATGGCCCTTCCTCCTCCCAAAAAGAAGGGAGAGGAAGAGGATAAGGAGATTTACAAGTTTAGATTGAACTAAACTAATTAAGTATTAATGCTAAAATTAAAACAAACAAAAAAAGGAAGAAAATAATGAAATAGAATATATACAAAACCATATCAAGCTCCCAGAATGACCATCACATCACCAGCAGGCATCAGGAAAAGTCTCAGACTGGACTTGGTGACCAACACGAGGTGGATGCTAGATCTGGAGTCAGGAATGTTCCGACTGGGATCGGAGGCAGACGAACAGACAGGGTCCTTCTCAGACATCGGCCATTCAAAGAAGAGAATTGACCCTTGATCCCTCAGCTTTTATACTGAGCATGATGCAGATGGGATGGAATAACCCAGTTGGTCAGTTTTGGGTCACCTGTCCTGTCTGCTTCTCCCTACTCTATGCTGATACATACCTAGATGCAATTGATTATCATCTAACAAAGGTGATATTTCTCTCAATCATACTGGTACATGAAGAAATCCATATTTTCATGTCAGCAGCCATGAAAAAGTGCTAAGGTAGATATTCCTTCAGCTGATCATATTCTGAGAGGAGCTTGTGTCACAGTACCCTCTGGTGACCCCATAATATAAGGGCCATATGTTAACCACTTTTCCTGTTCATGGTCATAAGACTATAATTTCCCTTTGGACTTGACTCTGCTCCAAGGAAGACAAAGAAAATATACACAGTTTTGCTTGATCTTTTTCTGTCATAGAGGAATCAAGCAGCCAAAGGGGAGAGTGCAGAACCTCCAGGGCTGGATTTTCAATTGTTATTTGTTGATGAGGGCAACAGTGTTATGTACATGTGCCAGCTGCTTTTCTGTTTCTGTGGGCTCCCATGAAAGTTAGCAGCATGAAGTCCATATCAGAATCTCTTTCTGTTTAGATGGTGGAATTGTGGGTACCAAGTCAATACCGGGCAAAGTGAAGGAAAACAAAATAATCAAAAATTGTCATCACAAGTGAAAGGAAGCAATGCCAGGATGAAGACCGAGAGTGACAAGTGACAAGTTTTGTCACAATTAACAAGGTTAATTCCAAGAAGAAAAGGGGAGTCCATTAGTTTGCTTTGAAGTTAATTTGGCACAGAACTTCTCCCTTGTATTTAAATGGAAGCTGGTACAAAAGGATTCAAAGAGAGAATAAAAAATTTCCAAGCTAGAAGTTCTGGACTTCCAGGAATTTTTCACATTTTATCCTTTGTTTGCTTTCTAATTTAGAGTGAAACCGATTATCTTTTGAGTTTCTTGGATAATAAAGTGGGGAAAACATTTTTTGAAGTTCTAAAACATCTCAATGGATTGATTTTTAGTTTGTGTATTTCAATCACATTCGCATCTTTTCATGCTGTGTGATCTAACGCCGTTCTATATGTTAATATAGCTGACTTCTGGAACTGACTACATGGTTGTTGAAAGAACTGTATTACCTCTTTTCCAAATAATAAAGGGCAACTGCTATTGGTAAAGACTGAAATACCTTATTTCCCTTGATGAATCAGTGTCCTCATATGGGGGGTTTCTTATCACAATATTCAACATTTTGATGCAAATTCTTTAATTATGCCACAACTATCAGACTCTAATCTAGATGTTCAAGTATTTCACTACAGGGAACAGGAAAGAAGTTGACTATCAAATAATCTATTTCAGTCACTCCTAACTAGCAGATATAGTTAAATATTTTTACCAAGGTGAACACAAATACTTCAAATATTTACTTATACTATAGTATGCCAACAATAATAGATATTTTGTGATATTATGAATTAAGGTAAAAAATATAAATATAAATAAAATAATTAAACATGGAGGTAAGAGTCTGTTATCATTCAAGAAGTTGTGTGTGGTGGTACTTCTCTTCCTCTGTATCTACTGCATACTTTCTTTCAAATTTTAATTAGTATTGTTGTGCATTTTTAAATACTCTTATCGGGAAGAAAAGATTCGACATTTATGATTTGTATACCCACATTTCAACCAGAGAGAAGAAAAGGCGTTCAAAGAAAAGTTAGGAGCGTAGAGACTTCTTAGGGAAATTATGGTAAATTTGAACCTGAAAATAATTCTTACAAAGAGATTGAGAGGTGCAGTAAATTTGTTTCAATGGCTGGCATGTTATGAGCACATGTACACTTGTTGCATATATGTAACAGTTTCAGTGCTTGTGGATAGATTTGGGTGCTCTAGTGTTTTCAAAACAATCTGCCTGCAAGTGCTATGACAAACATTATCACAACGGAGATTATGAAGAGGTCTTTCCCTATTCTGTCGTATTTCAGCAGATGAAAAATTTTATTCCCAAAAAATGGAAAATGTAGAACAATTTCTGTTTTAAATTGATACATTCTCTACTGCTTCATCAGAACCCCGGGTATGCATTTTTTTACTTCATCTCCTCAGAGGTGAAGGATAAATATAATTAATCTCAACATATTTTTTTTTACTAGTCCTTTGTTTCTTTCCACTTGTCCACTTCTTCTTATGTTTTACACTGGAACAGAAAAAACCCTGTGTGAGTGTTAAGGCAGAATATAATTATGTGAGAACAGTAGATAAGACAACTCTTTTTTAAAGAATATATTTATTTTTATATCTCCACGAATTATGGAAGACTTGTGATAGACTTCAGAACTTTTCCCTTTACTACTTTTTAGAAGGTCATACTGGACAACTGGTTCTAGCTGGTCCTCCTTGAGCAAAGAGGTTGGAGCAGATGACCTCCAGAGGTGCCTTTCAACTTCAGTCATTCTGTGATTATATGAATAGATCTCCATGAAGTGTTTTGTTATCTAGGAAAAAGAGTTCCAGTGAAAAATTAAAAAGACAAAACAACAAAAACCACAGCGTAACATGTCCTAACTAGTCCACCTTTAGAGCGAGGCCCTAGCACCAATGATGTTTTAATGCAAACTTGCCCTTTAAATCTCATACTGATTTATTCCAAATTTAACATAAGCCTTATGCAACAACTCAAGATTTCTCAGTATTTTTATAAGAAATTAATAATCTATGAAGCTTTCATTTTTGGAACTAACTTGTCATTCCACCCCCCATCTTTTCCCTCCATCATCCCCAATCCATTCTTCCCAGCAGAGAGTAACTACAATTAGAATAGTGCTTGCAGGCATCAATTAAAATCAGGATAAAATTAATTGTGCTTTGCATGCTTGCGTAGTAATTCCTATAACTGACAATTATGTTGCAGAAAAGGGCACTCCAGGGATTAAAACTAACATAAGCATCACCTGTACATTCAGCTTGTTTGGTTTTGCTTGTGGTTTTTGGGTTAGGGTTTTGTCCCAAACATTTAGAGAAAAAAATAATGGCCCCTTTTAGCCACAGTCAGTTCCCTTATCGAATTGGTAAGTCTGGAAAACAAATTCTCTGTCCTCTTCCCTTTCTGCGACTCCGGAACTAGCTTTAGGGAAAATCTAAAAAGAAATACTCAATTATTCTGTTTTAATAAGGGCTGAATCAATACTTCTGTGTTGAGCTGATGAGGAGTTCATCACAAGCGTTTTAGGGGTCTTTGATAAGAGGATTTTTCTTCCTATTACTCATAAAATTATAAAGAATATTTTTTTAAAAAGGAGAATTTTAACTTACCTTATTTCAGGGAGTGAGAAAGTTGTCTGTTTTGTTTTCATTTCTTTTTCTTTTTAGGATAAGATATAAAGATTAAAAAAAAGGCAAATTCTGTGATTAGTCATTTACCATGAGGTTTAAGAAGCATCTGAATAATTAAAAAAAATTTAAAATGCACCAAATAATTGTTGGACAAATCCATTTTGGGGTGACCAGCTCCCAAGGTATCTGTGTGGAGGCCACTCAATGAAAACAAAAGTTCCAGTAAATGTGTTTTAAGAAAACAAGACTGGAAAAAATAGAAGGCAATAATTTTTCTTAAAAGTTCTGGATGAACTCAAGACACTTCTTGTTGAAAATGCTGATTAGTGGTTTTGTTCTTGGAAACAACTTTCTAAGATGTACTTTCACTTCAGTTGTAGCTGTCAGTTCAATTGTGCATCTGAAAAAGAAATTGGCATCCTTCTTTCCCCTGCACCCAGATAACTGTTGCATGCAAAAATAAAAAAAATAAAAAAAAGCATATATAATTTAATTTAGTTGCTAACACTGTGTATTTCACCTCTTAAGGAATTTGTGACTCTCTTGATAATTATCAAGTCATAGGTCTCAACACATCAATTGAATTGAAATAGATAACAAATACTGTAAAATGTGTTAAAGAAATAGATGTTGGAATCCATGCCTTTACATTTATACGGAACTAGCTCCTTAACAAAGCCATAGCCAGACAGAGGCAAACAAAACACTTTACAATAATTAAATTATAATAATTACTGTTCTTCCAAAAGTCATGAGATTACCTCTAAAACCTGAAAAAAAAATCTAAAAAAATCCATCTAAAAATTTCGATCTAAAATCTAAAAATTGTGAGAGGAAGATTTGGAGATTTTATCCAGATCTGTCATGCTTCAGGTCAACTGCATTCACAACCTGTGAATGGCACATCCATACACTTTTGCTGAGATGACAGGGATCAGGTTCATGGCCCAGGCCCATTCCATTCCAGTCCAGGAGGAACAGCAGTCCCAGAGGAAACAGTCGTGTGTTATCTGGACTGAAACATCATTATGGTGCAGAAAACTAACAGGAAATGCACAACTTCTGGAGTAGCGGTTCAGCAAAATATGCCAGACACTGGCTTTGACAATAATGATGACACACTCTTTTGGAGTACCAAATACTCCAGCAGGTATTATTCTTCTGAATATGTCTGCCTGACTCTCTTGCCAGTTGGAGAAGAATTGGTGTAGATAGAAGTCTATGTCAAGCAGCATCAAAATGAGGGTAAATGTTGCCATTAGGCATCAACATCAATATCGGTAACAATAACGACATCACTAGGTGAATCTTTCCCAACTATCCAATGACCAAAATGGATTTGTGTAATTATATATAGCCTGTGCAAAGGGATTTATAAGTATTTGAATTTTAAAAGTTGCTACTCAATCACAGCCCTTGATGAACTACAATGGATATTAATATAATTTATGTTGAGTGTGTGGATGCTGGACAAGTCACCAAATGTCCCCATCTACCTCGAGCAACGTTGACAACCCCTTCCCTCCCTCAGACAGGAACGCTCACAGTCTTAAAGCCATCAAAAGCCAACTCAAGGTTCATGGCTTTATCAGAAACCCCTTCTTGCTCTGAGTCATGTGTCCTACCTGGAAAACACCGGCTCACGCCCTCCCACTGGGCTCTTCATGAAAAAAAATTAAAATAATCACTTGCGCGGCAGTGTCCCAAAAGCCATATGCATTGTCACAGTCTGCTGCTTGTTACAGAACATTTGCTCGCCCAGCAGGAGCCATGCCATCAAAATTGGCGAACAGGGCACTTTGGGCCAACTTTATCTAATCCAATTCTGTTCTAGCTCCCATGAGGGAAGTGCAGACTGTGATTCCTGTCGCATAAGGAGCCACTGTAAACTGTGAACATAAGTCAGAAGGACTGGGGTTACACAACATTTTCTTTCATGGTGCACTCTAAGCCAAACCTCTTGCCTTCCTTCCCTCTTTCACAGCTCCTGGGCTAATTAGAAACTCAGTGTGTGACCACAGATTTATTTTTTTTTATATCAGTCTCGCTCAGCAAGTTTTCCCTACAAAGCTCAAACATGTTCTTTTGAAGAACCAGGATTCTCTAGTGCTGTTCCCCCTTCCCCACTTTTACTCTTCATGTTGCTGCCTTTACTCTTGCTTCTGTTTACTAATATAATTACCTTGTTGTTGACCTCTGTTTATCTTCATGAAAGCATACCAGAAGAAATTTACAAGTTTGCATTTGGTGCTATTTATCTTATTTACATTTGGAGATATCAGAGACATTCTATCTAGCTCTTGTTCTGTGCCAGTCTCCAAAGGATCCTCATTCTTCTTCACTCCTCTCTTCTGCATCAAGATTAGCCCATATATCACCACCAGATGACTTCCATGAGTGCCAGCAAAACTCCTAGAACCACTCAAGGTCTCATGCCTGGGTATCCCCAACAGAGCTGTGTCACATTGGGTTTTTTTTATTGTTCTGCCTGGTCCACAGCTACTAGTAGCCCTTGCTTTTTCTGCTTCTTGAGTCATCTCATATTTCTGGTCAGCGAGGGCACTCCTCCTACTTAGAAAGTCTTTTGTAGCTTTTCATTTGTTTCATAAATACTGTCCACAAACCATCCAAATCAGAGGAATCTGGGTCTATCTGTGGGGGCATATTGATTCTTAACTACTCACCCTCCGTATCATGTGGGGAGGGGGAAAAGAGTCAACACTGTAAGGCATGGCAGGATGGTGTGCCGACTGCATTCACCCATTTCTTGTGCATCTCAAGCTACCACCAGTACCCAGTCCATGTCCCTGCTTCCCTGTCAAGATGAGAGAGTTGATTTGATCCCAACTCAACACAGGACATGAGCAAACATCAGCAGTGTGGATGACCACAGGGAGCCTGGGTTGGAGTGCAGTCTTGAGCATCGTGATGGTGAGGAGAGCCTTTGGGATATAATTTAGATCTGTCATAAACCAGATGAGCCTTTAATAGGAATAGTGCCTGGGCCACCTGTGATGGATTGGCTGCCTTCCTGGCTAGCTCTTATAGGACAGGTCTCTGCTGATGGATCAGAGCTATCAGGGATGGTCTTGGTGTGATAGTACTTATGATGGGGTTTGGCTCATTGGAGTGGTAGGAAGGGCAAGGAAAGACATAAATCTGGACTGTGAGGGTGTGTTGTGGTTTGAATAAAAAAAATGACAAGTTGGAGAAGGGTTCTGAGGACTGGTGGCTATAGCCCAGAACAGGTGGTAGCTGGAGAAACAGGCCAGCACACCCCGGGCTGTGGTGGGTGTTTGGGTGACATGTGCTGGCCTGAAAACCTGCAGCTGCCAGGTGCAGCTGTGTTCCTCGTGGTGCTGTGTTTCCATCAGTCTGCCGGCTTGGGCTGTAGGGTTTCCATTTATGGGATTCTTCGTTTTTTCGTTCTCCTAGCCACAGGGGAGCTTATCAGATAGAAGAACTTGGTGGAGTGACAGAGATTGATTAACAGTGAGGTGGAATGGGATTTTCATTTCTGTCCCCATAAACACCTGAGTGACAGGCAGCTGTGTGTGACTGGGGTCTTATCAATAACAGTTTATGTGAGATGGGCTTGAACTAAAACACTTTGTCTTTAAACATCCAAATCTTTGGAGACTTGAATCTTAGCAACATTAGGTAAAGGAATCAAATGCTGTACTATTTCAGCATCAGGCAACAGCTGAAATAAGCAGCAGTGGTTCAGCGAGACATAGCAAAAGCTGTGCGACAAGATTTGGGGATATTCCAAGGGATAATTCCCTGGAAATTAAGGTCTATATGTGAGATTTTGCCTGAGATATTTAAGAAGATGATAGAAGGAATATTTCAGATCTGATTGTTCTTTTTCTCATGCATCACTTTGTTAATGGAGGATTAAGGGTTTTGTGATGAAATTACAACTGCTTTTAAAAAACAAACAAGAAAATGCCTCTGGGTATCTCTTTTTCTTGGAGGGGAGAGGGAGAGGCCATCATCTGGCTTCCTGATTGGTCAAAACCATGACAAACCTCTAGACGGTAGCAGTGTCTGCCACCTTTCATTACTGTTAGCCATACGTAAGGATAAAGTGAGCCACACCAGAACATCTACATGAGTGCCTGGTGTTTGATTTTCTGGAGACCTTTGTAAGACTTTCAGCCCCCATGGCATATCAAGGATGAAATACATTGGTGGAACTTCACCTTCCACTTCTGCCAGCAGACCCTCCTCTTCACAATGGTCCATGTAGCTCATAGACCTAATTGAGATGCAAGGGCCTATTTTCAGTGAAATTGCCATCTCAGATCAGACTGAAGGAAAATTTCAAAAGCCTACAGCAGCAGGTTGGAATCGGTCCACATTTTCTCTGTGCTGGTTATCAAGAGAAGGACAAAATACATGTGCATTTACCCATGCAGGCACTAGAGGAAAACACCCTTCTCTTGACATTTTCTCCTTTTGAACACAGAAGCTTATCTTGACCTTTCTTTAGATGCTATAAAATAAATAAATAAATAAATAAATAGGACCATGTTTTCCTCTGAGCTGCTTTTCCTTTTTGACACTGAATTTTTGCTGTGCAGTCTTCTGAATAAAACACCTGACTTTTCTTACTTCCCTTTCTTTTTTTCTTCATGCATTCTAGAGATAATCTGTGATTGCCACATAGAAGAAAAAAAGAAAGAAAAAAAAGAATTCTGTATTTTTCTCCCTTTCACATTTATCAATTATTTTCCAGTGGACTGTTAGCCAGCTCCTTCAGCATGATTCATTTCTGACCAGGAGGTTGCTCAGTGGGGCCTGACAGATATGACATTGAAATCCCCCTGTGTCAGTTCAGGATGCTGCAGCATCACAGCTGAGATGGCTCTTAACAGAAACCATGCTAGTGCTATTAGAACCTGGAATAAGCACCAATGTGAGAGGCAAGAAGTGCTTAAAGGTGTGAAAGACAGGCAAGATATGGCATGAATCTTAAGAAGGGTGTGAGAGCTATAATGGAGAGGAAGGACTATTACGTGAAGAAAACAGAAGACTGGGTAGAAAAAGGGAGAAAATAAGAAAAATAGGGAGGAATTCTGGATCATGGGGTAGGGAGACTGAAATATACAGGGGGGTGAAAAAAGAAGGAATTGTAGCATCATTTGCTACTCAGTCTTTTAACTTTGTCATAAGCAAATTATCTTCTGAGGATCCCATTCAGTAGTTTAGTTGATACAGCAACAGGAAAATGAGTTGTGATTTATTTGAATTAAAAATATTTTGGTATTACATAGAGATTTCTTTCTCTCTTGTAATTAGTTAATGTCTGTTCAGCACAAAAGTACCTATTCTACAGATTTTTTATTTAGTTGTTTTAGGTCTTCTTACTATTTTTCTTGATTGTCTTTGATTCTTTTGATGACTTTTCATTCAATGAGAAGTGAAATACTTTCATTTTCTGCTGGTGTGGGTGGCCATAGCTGTGGAGACAGTGGTGAATCTGGCACTACCTCAGATTCTAATACATCAATAAAATAGGCATGTGTGGTTTGTTTACAGAATGACAGAATGGTTTGACTTGGAAAGGACATGTAAAGGTCATCTAGTCCAACCACCCTGCAATGAGCAGGAACATCTTCAACTAGATCAGGTTCCTCAGAGCCCCATCAAACCTGACCTGGAATGTTTCCAGAGATGGTGCATATACCACCTCTCTGGGAAACCTGGACCAGTGTCTCATCACCCACAGCATGAAAATTTTCTTCCCTCTATCTAGCCTAAATCTGCCCTTTTTTAGTTTAAAGCCATTATCCATTGTCATATCACTACAGGCCCTGCTTAAAAACCTGTCCCTATCTTTGTTATAAGACCCCTTTAAGTACTTAAAGACTGCAATGAGATGTCCCTGCAGCCTTCTCTTCTCCAGGCTGAACAATCCCAACTCTCTGAGCCTGTCCTCCCTCACAGGAGAGGTGCTCCATCCCTCTATGTGTTTCTGTATGGAGTCCCCATTTTTAACTGGGACCTGCTGGTGTCATTCAATTGGGGATCTAGGCTCTATCTTTCTCAGATACTTATTCTTATATAGGCTTATAAGCCTATATATATGGGACCTATTTTTAGGTTCCAATTTGGGTTGGTTTTTGGGGTTTTTTTGTTTTTTTGTTTGTTTTTTTTTTTTTTTTAAGTTTCTTATCTTTGTCCACATCTTAAGGAATGCTTCAGTTCTTCAGCTCTCCTAGTAAAACAATCAGGATAACTTGCTTTATATAATTTCAACAGCTGTGTTGACACTATTTGGTTTCTAATGTGGATACAACCAGAGTATCATTCATCTATTTATTTATTTTTGCTTCAGACTATGTGGAATCAAAGATGTTTTAAGGGAGCAATTTTGGGGTCACTTAAAGAAATATGAGGTTACTAATCTAAATTCTGTATGTATTTAGCCAGACTATCTCATTACAATTTGAAAAATAAATTGATAGACATTTTAGTACCCTTCCTGTTGACTGGAATTTAACTGTAGGCTAGGAGATTTAAAAGTGTCTGACATAAAAGAGATGTAAAAACCATATTATTCTTTGTTGTGTTACATACATAGAAACAATTTTTACTGATTGGTAGACCCTTGGCAACCTCAGTGAGTTTGAACATGACTTTTCCAATGGATTTGATAGAAATACATAAAGATGTGTAAATAAAACTGTGAATGAATCATCCTCTCATAACTAAAAGTGATTACCTGGAAATGAGTTGAGACGCAGTCAGGAGTGGGATTCTTGTGTGCGCATTCATTCCACGAAAGTTCTATATGTCAACAAATTATCAGGAGCACTTCCATTCAAGTTTTAATATATAGTAGTTTCTAAGCATCTTGGCTCCAAAAGCCAAGATTAAATATCCCACTAGCAAAGATAACAGAAAAAAATACTAGGAAGAATTGAATCAATGCACAGAAAGAATAGTTTATTGGTGTTTACTGAACACACACAGAGGACAGAGGAGTTAAAATTACCCAGCCAGTGAGAGAGAAGATTAACACCCGACTGGAAAAAGGAAAATAAATCCTTCTGCAAGCTAACTGTGCAGAGGGTAGAGATTTCAATGAAAATGAGTAACACCTGGCCTTTAAGAGAGTGTACAAATCTTGTGACCCTTGCTGAAGCTTGTTGAAATCAATGGATTTTCCTAGACAAAGGAAAGTAATGCAAATTTTTAACTCTCAGATAGTAAGTAAAGCTTGTTCTGTTTGTGTTGGAATGCTGGAGAAAAGTCTAAGGTGCATTGGGAAGATTAATTTGTCTTTGTCCTTGGTAAGCCTACTGTTAGAGGTAGAAAAATTAAGAGAATTTTCTTAATTGCCTTAATTTTAAAATCAAAGCCCCACAGGAAAACCAGAGATGTTCAGAAATCTGCTCCACATTCCCTTTGGCTTCCAGCCCTGTGTTTGTAACCATAAGACCATCTAGAATAGATATAATTCTGTGTAAGTGTACTTTCTGCAATCAATATTTTATCCATTTGAACAGTACATCAGCAAGCCTCTTAAGGGAAAAAAAATCAAGAAAGGACAAAAATCTTTCCCTTTGTGGTTCTAATAATTCTTGGAAGTTTTAAAAACACAAAGTCCTCATTTCAGCTACTGGGTTGTTATTCTGCTGAGGTAGAGACAGAAGATTTTATATTTTCCTTTGTCATTCTGAGTGTCCAAAGAACCGGCCTGGACAAAATGAGTTATGCTATCTGTGNCCACATACCAACTTACCATACTAAATGCATTGGTCCTGCTACATATCATTTAACGGAAGCTTTGTGCAGTTACACTAAATAGCAGAGGTGTGTATATCCCTTATGCACTGATAAGAGGTGAAATGATTCACAGTAATTCATGAATTCATTATCCATTATGAGTCTTTTAATTATTAATGGACTGTGTGTTCTTGTTTCATGTGGCATAGTAAAGCTGTGGCTATGGGAGGAGCATCCTGCTGGCCATTGCACACCTGATCATAAAGATTGAACTTTGATTTATGACTCTAGCTTCAAAAGTACCTTCAAGATTGTGAAAAGAACTGATGGCAATCTCACATGAATAAGAGTAAAATAGAGCAGCTGAAATCTGAAGAGTTCTGTTTTATGACTCAAGTTCTTCTATTAACTGCAATTTCTGGATGTTCTGGTTTTGTTTTTCCGGTTATACCGCTTTTAACATGCTATTATATGGTGGACATGCATGAAGAAATGTTACGTACTGAAATCTTAATTTTACATTTCTATATTCTGTAAAGACTGGCTTCTCTCCCTTGTGTTATCCTTGGCACATCTGCATCTGTTAGATAGTCAACTGTGAAGTGCTTTGAGGGAAACTCTGTGGAGAAAACAGATATGAAGGGATGGGCTTTCCCTGAGCCTAATCTCTATCCAAGGGAATTTTAACACTATTAACAGTGAGGCCGAAGATTCATATTAATACAAAATATTTGGGCTTGGTTCATCCAAAGCATTTGGACTGTGTTATAATAATTTCTTCTAGAAGGAATACTATTGACTTCTCAGATTCCAGTTAATACAAACAGTGAAGTTCATATTTAATCTTATGTGATGGATTCCAGCAGGCATAAATGCAACCAGGTAAAGCACTGAAATTACTTATCAATATGCTTTGATTCAGAATGTCTGTTAGTACCACTTGCTTTCATGATTATGTTATTATGGATTTTTTGGTAGAACAGCAAACTCAGACCAAAGGTACTATTTATATAAAACTCAGGTAGAAAATATCTGTGTTTAGTTTAACATATCTTTTTCAAAACACCCATGTTGTTTTTTTTTTTTAAAGTAAAGTTATTTTGAATGCTGCGGGCCAGAACTGAATGGACACTTCTTGGACTTCAGGGTAGTTTAGAGGTTTGTTAAGCAGTTTGAGATGAATGACCTCACAAAAAGTGATGGAAAATGAACTGTAATTTGTTATTTTTAAAAAGTTACATGATTGTGTTTTTACAATAACATTAGCATTCAAATCATGCTTAAAATGAAAGATGGGTTAGCGCAATAAGCTAAACAAAAATGTTTCTCTTTTATAAAGAAAAATATTTTTGAACAGTGGAGGTCAGGTTGAACTTTCTTATTATACACATTGAAAATTTCCCTGTTTATGGAGCTCTGGCAATTACTGAACAAAAGAACAGAGAAAGGAAAGGGGGTGGAATACACAGAAAAAAGGTTGGGATTTAAGCACTAAATAGGGATGTAGTGGCTATCATGCTGGGATGATGAATTATTGTGGCCAAGAGGCCACTTGGTAGATGCTTGATGTTAAATTATTTGGCTGTAAGTTCAATGAACTAAATTGTTTACACTATAATAGAACCTCTCCTCCATTCTTACAATTCTTTTTCTGCCATTGTTTTCCAACAAACTTGCTTACCCAAAACTATACTGAAAGATAAGATTCAGCTATTGTATATAAATCTAGAGGAATTATCCAAGTCATTTAGCTAATCTGATTGATGGCAAAATTTTCCTTCAAATAACTTGTTTGTGAATTGGAGCCTTCCTATTCACAGCTGAAATCCAGTTGTGTGCAGAGGGCCTCACAGAAGCTTTATGTGTCATTTCCATCTCAGTTAAAATGCATTTTGAAGACTCATGTGGAACTAGCATGATGAATAGACCATGTTCTGGCCTACTGCACAGGGGTGAGTTTTATCCTTTCTGACCAGCTAAAAGGATACAAACCTTAAATAAAGCACATATTGACATTGTAAGACACTATTAAGGTCCACAGTGTACCATGGTGATGAACCATGACCAAAGTGCTCCCAGGGTTGTAATAACTCATTACCGAAATAGCTTCATTCTAATGACTAAGGCTGATTGTGTCAAAGAGCTTGGACTCCTAACCCCAAGGTTTGTTATATAGCATTAAAAAAATCTCACTTTCTGTTCATTTACCTGCTGTATTAAAGCTTATAAATAATAGCTGACATTAAGATTTGTATAGGTATCTGTAAGGATCTCCATCTGATTAATGGATGAATTTACAGTGAGGCAAGCCTGGGCTTGCACTCCCAAGGGGTGATAGGTACCTGTGGATAGTGTTGAGAAATACTTTCCCATTCACACAAACTCTTGAGCCAGTTGTCCTGTAGCTGTTTTCTTCAAATTTACAAATTTATTTTTATTTTTGAAAAAGATGAACTCTGTTGTTCTTTCAGGTGGGCATCCCAGTTACCAGAGAACACGGCTTCCTCGGAGTATTTAAGGTCCAATGATCTTGAACTTTTTCAAACTCCCTAGAAGAAGCATGATAAGAAATGGGGGGGTTCATCCTCCCTCAGGTATCACCACTGGGTATTCCTGGGAGCTGAGGGAGGTGGGAATTAGTCCCATTTAAGGAAGAAGAAAGTGAAAGGTCTATGTCTCCTAGCCTGGGTCAGTGCTCTAACCACTGTATTACAAGAGAAAAGCACTTCATAGAGCACTCAAATTGCTCTTCTAAATGGAAAGTGACAGCTATCACCTTATGAATATCTCAGGTTTTTCAATGTATATTTGATACAGTCTGAAAATGTAGGATTTTAAAAGCACACTGAACTTTCCCAGGACATCTGTCTTGAGAATCAGGACTACCCTCTCCAGCTTTGGTCATGGTCCTGAAACAGCTCTTTCCCATCTGCAAAGAACCCTTTTTACCTCATTTCAGTCTCTGGCAGAAGTGAACTGCAGGTAAGCCTTTGTGAATACAGCAAATGGAGACCTCCCTGACTAAACTACCACCATTTGCCTTCAAAACAAACCAGCAATTAACTATCAAAGTTTTTAAATATTAACTTACATTTCTCAGAATTGAATAGTCTTCATGCAGAGAACTAGATGGCCCATGAAAATTTATGTATGAAAATAAATAACCCTTTCCCTATCACTTTATAGCAATCATAAGGCCCAGTGACCACTAACTTTTGCCTATTTTATTGAAATAGATTTTAAATTAGACTTGAGTTGACCATAGGTATTCAGTCTTCTAAGAATTTAATTTCATGTGGTGTAAGATTACTTTTTCTTAATTAATAAGTAATGAGAAATAATTAATACAGATTTACAAAATACTTTTTAGAAGTTTTGTTACATGACATTTTAAGAAGGTGCAGCACCGGGGTAAAGCAAAGAACTGGATAGAAGAGTGGGAAAAATAGAATTAAATAATAATTTTTCAATATGGTGAAGAGCTAACAATGAACTTCCTTGGTTTTGCAGACTTTAATCTGTTTAATAATTAATATCACAGGTGATAAGTGATAAGCTAGAAAAAGTGAAGGTGGCAGGAAGGTAGAATAAGAAGAAAAATGAATTGGAATACTTGACAAGAACCGTTATTTTCCCAAAACTATTTCTGATTTTTTTGCAAATTGTCAAGTGTAGACTAGATCTGTCTGGAAAAAAATGTCTGAAGAACTAAACTATCAAACAGTTGACAACTCATTCTTTCCAATAAGCCGGTAGTTAGAACATGCCGTAAGGAGATGAATGGTTCTATTTGCCTTATACAGACAGCATAATAGGAATACTCCAACCGTTAGGCTTAAAGTGTATCTCAGTAGAAAGGTGCACCGTAGGAAGCTAAAGGGTAACATCGTTATTGACATGACCCTATCTTGTATCAGGAAGCATGCCCCGATGTCTAAATTTTAGCTACTGGACTGCAAGAGATTTAAATTCTCATCCTAGGAGCTTAAAAAGACAAATAGAGCACCATCCACAGGAGAATTCAAATCTGTGCACAAGATTGTCTCGGTCTGCCTTATAGCCAAATGCTTAGAGCCATTTCACTGTGGAGGCACGAAGACCTCTTTCTCCAGGTCTTAGTTGGGCAGGCAATCTACTGGGCTGTTGGAGGGTAATGAGGCTGTTACCTCTCCCAGCAGTTTTGAATAGCTTTTTTATTGCTTTGACTTCTCGAACCGTGTGAGCTCCAGAGTATTTCATTTGAGGTTCAGTGAGAGTCTTGTCAAATACAGTAACCTGCTCATCCTGGGTTTTCATTTTGGGAAGAAACAATGAAACATTTATATACCTGTTTAAATGCTAATCAGCTTTTGTTTGGCAGCCAGACCAAAATATTAATTATTCTTACAGCCTTAGTCAAGGACAAAGAGCTTACTGATGAGCTTCAGAAGAGCTTCATCTTACATAAATGGGTTATTTAATAGCAAATGCAATTCTGTGCCCAAAAAAATAAAATAATAAAGCACAAGGACCGCTTAAATCACTTGTCAAACTTACAGCATTCAAGACTTACAGAAGTAGATGAATAAAGGGACAAAGGCATCTCTGAAGACCTCTGCTTAATGCTCAGCTGCAGGAAAAATTCAAGCATAATATTAGAATGCATAAAGAATGAGATTGAGATCTTCCAGATCATATTATAGTGCGTGTCTGTATTCTTCATAGTGCCTAATCCTGTTTGATCTCATCTAATGTACTTTGTGGCATGGGTGGAATATTTCTCCAGAAGGACAATTCAAAACAAGAAGGAATTAAGAAAATCAACAGAATTTTAAAANGCCTACTCATTAAAATGAACAAGTATAATGAACTTGGATTAGGAACATTTGTTTTTCCTGACACGTGTTACAACGAATAAGAAATATTACATGAGCCTACAACACACCTTTAGACATTTTGTCAGAACTAATAAAAAATACATTTTTCACCTAACAGTAAATTAATTTGTTTTATTTCTGTTTTCCGTGGAAAGTTTAAGTTACATAATTTAACAATATTCTCAAAGGAATGCTGACATTGAACTTGCTGCTCAGACTATCCAGATACTGTCTACAATAACTTGGTTTTTGGAAAAAGAGAGAATGAGTGATAAAATCTACTTAGAAGGACATATTTTTTCATAATTGGCCACTGGAAGTTTTCAAGATTCTCTTATATGTAAGTTCTAGCTCTGGAAGAAAGGTTGCACCAAAACATACCTAGATACCAGTTTCCTGGTCTATTCAGATGGCTTTTTCTCTCATATTTTATTTTCAGAACCGTGGTGACTTACTTCTCTGGGAGTATAATCTAATTGCACCTCTCACAGAATATCTCAGTGATGTTTTGTAAAAGTAATTAACTACATTCTCAACTTTTCTGTATTCAGTCTTTAAGAAAAACATCTATGGCTCATTGTATTCCTTTTACTCCCTTATCTTCTCTGGAAATCTGAGGGAAATATTATTTTGACTGATACACGTCTAACTGTTGGTCACATTGCAAATGAGCAGACGATGACCACCATCTATTAAGTAAATAGCTACTTTTCAAAATGATCTTGGTATACATAATATTCATTAGAGCATGCAAAAATTGCACATTTAACTATCCTGAAGAAAAAGACTTCTTTAACAACAAAATGACGAAAGACCTGAAATATAGATAATGCCATGGAATGTGAACACCTGGAATCGTTTAATAGCCAGTGAGCTATCATTTCCTCCTATCATCAGAGATATAAGTATATTATAGCATCCCCTTGCTCAACCTCTACCATAAAGTTAATTACCTTTGGATAGACCCCATTTAACTGCTCATAAAATTGATCTGACTTTCCAGCTTTTATAGCAACCTGTATATCATCAACAAAAGTGCTTGGAATAAATAAGGCTTTTTTACATCTCTCTGATACAATCACAAAATTAAAACTAAATGGATATTCCAATGGATCTTGGAACAAGCATTAGGTATACCCAGTATATACCGGAACAGCGTACATGCACAGGCTCTTCAACATTTTTCTGATAGAAAGGACATATGAAGAGATAGTTATTTAATATTCTGACACTGTTGAGTCTCTCAGATACCACTCCATAAAGGCTAGTATTCTGAAATAAAGACATTGAGGAACTTAGTAAAATTTTATGTATTGACTGTTGTTACACAGAAATGGACATTCGTAGCTCTTTCACAGAATCATTCTCAGCAAAGTATGCAAGAATAGCATGGCATAATATAGCATAGACTAGACTAGTTTCGTTTGGAAGAGACCTGCAGTAATCATCTAGTTCAACTACCTGACCACTTCAGGGCTGACCAAAAGTTAAAGCATATTATTAATAGCTTTGTCCAAATGCCACTTAAGTACTGACATGCCTGGAGCATTGATCACCCCTCTAGGAAGTCTGTTCCGGTGTTTGACCAACCGCCCCCCGGTAAAGAAATGCTACTTAATGTCCAGTTCAAACCTCCCCTGATGCTTTGAACGATTCTCATATATTCTGTCACTGAATACCAGGGAGAAGCACCTCCCTCTCCACTTCCCCTCTTCAGGAAGGACCAAAGAAGTCACCCCTCAGCCTCCTTGGCTCCAAACTAGACAAATGGAAAGTCCTTATCTGCTCCTCATAAGACATTCCTTCCAGTCCTTTCACCAGCTATATAGAATAATATATTCACCAGAAGAGACATGGTGAACACAAATGTTCACTTTGAGCAGACACACCCAAAAGTACGTATAGAATTGTTCTGGATAAACATTTTGCCCCCAAAATTTAAAAAAAAATAAACATTCAAGAAATTTCCTCAGGGATAAACTAAACTGTTTTGCTTAATCCCAGTGTAAAACTTTGTATCTTATTTTAGCATTTGAAAACTTTTTGACATTTTAAAATGAAGTAAAAATCACTTACAGCTATTTTATTTAAAAGCAAGTAAAATTGCCAAATAATTTGTTTAGTAATTTTTTTGAGATTGATTTGTCCGAAAGAACACTAATGGAAACTATTCTGAATCGTGAAACTGCCCATTGACTTCTAATTATTTTATTATTTTCTTTCTCAAGATTATATAGGTATGATTAGTCTTTGGCCTACGTATTTACATAGTCCATGTCTCTGCTTTATTACTCTGGTTTTAAAGTACTTGGGCTCAAAACTAGGGGGCAATTTTTAATCAAAACGCATCCTAGTTAGGAAATTAAATACAGTTATTTTGGCTAAAATCACGTATGTTTAAATGCAGTCTGCTGCTTTTGATTAGGTTACCTTTGCACTCTCAAAATTGTCATATCAACAGGGAGTTCTATGGCTGGATGCTTCCAAATGTATTATTTAGGGCAGTACCTGTGATGGCTTTACTGTGGATAAACAGTGGTAGGCAGATATGACTGGCATTTGTGTTTTGTAACAAACAATGAACATTAACTGAGGAAAAGACAAGAGACTGTTTTCTCCAAATGCTCCTGCTCTGTGAAAGTTCTTAATCAAATTGGATAATGAAGAGAGACATTATAGTCAAACTTTACTGAAAAAAAAAGGTATAGGTATGTTTGCTCGCATTTTGAGGGGTCAGTGGTGCCTGGTAATGGAAAACAAGAAAACTACAACAAAAACATGGTTTGCAAAAAATTTTGGACTTTAGACTAGACTTATGCTGTTCTGTACAAGCACTCTTTGCAGTAGTACCCTTTGGCTATCCACACTGTTGCAGCTTTTGGAGCATGGTCAAAGAGAGATAAAAACATCAGAATCAGTAGACCGAAGGACAAGTTAAGCCTGGCCCTGACCATGCTCTTCAGTTCATTCCTGAAGGAAGCTGGAGAACTTCTCAGATAACCTAGAACTAACTGGTCAAGCCAGCTACATGTCAGAATACCACCAAATTCTTCTACTTCATACTGCTGCCTTGGTTTTTGAAAACTCAGACACAGGCAGAGCATCCCATCTAGTCATTTACTGTGTTAGTCACATTGCCTCAAATCTACAGATATGTGACCACAGCCAACATTGCTCACCTCTATGGACACAACACCCAAGAGTGTTTGGCTTTAAGAGACCAGGTTTCACTTGCAGGTGGCACCTGCTCTGATATTGAAGGTCAAAGAATTAGACATGAGCTGCTGAATGATCTAAGTGCACTTGGAGGCCATCCGAGCTGTCTCATGACAAACAGCAGAGAAACAGCAGTGAGATAATTCCCTGGAAATCAGCATTGTGGTTCTGCACAGCCTGCAGACTTTCTAAGCCCTAGAAGTTAGTGCACGTGGCCATCTCTGGTGCCAGCTGAAGTCCACTTTTTTTGAATTCTCCATCCACAGAGTAGCAGGCCACATCATTTTGAAGTAGGTGCTAACCACTTCACACAGATACAAGGAAGGCAGAAACATTCTTTCTATTTAAATAGAGGGTAAAAGGACTCTACTGATATCACCTGTCCATCTCACCCCCAGCCTGCTCCTTACAATTCCCCAGCATGATAGTGCCTACTGACATTTTGCAGGCACAGGACTCCAAGGTAACCCACAGAGAACTTAGCACACGTCAGAGAGGCCATCTGGAGAAGGGTGGGTTGTCCTTGGATGGCTCAGTTTGACCCATAAGGGACAGAGACAATAGGGTTTCCTACTTCCTCACATCTGCCTGCCCAGACACAGGCATACACAGGCAAACCTGCTCTAGTCATGCCCTATCCACTTCTCAGTGACAGGATATCACTAACTCAGACCTTGTCATATTTGTCTAGAAACCAGACTCACTTTTGTCTGACTCAGTTTATTTGAAGTCTTCCAAAGCAACAAGATTGGCATTTGGTAAAATGCTTGGGACATCTCTGGAAAAACATCTCATCATGCTAACATAGGTGTCAGGATGAATCATCTTTTACAGAAGGCTTTGTACAACCCACACCACTGTTTGGATGGTGAGCCGTGATCCTTCTCCTTCACTCAGAGTTAGCACCTTAGCACATGCTTGCAGTAATTGCAGGGGTGGAAAAGAGAGCTCTGAGAAAGCTGACAACCACCCCACTGAGGTTCTTCTTATCCTTGCTTTTCTTCTCAGGGAGGAAGCTAAACCATTCTTAGGATTAGTCCTTCAACTTGTCCTTAGACTCCTCATTTTTTGCACTGCCCTGCCCAAGAGGGAGAGAAGCTCCTGCCTGTGTCTCCCTGACCCTGACTGCCAGATAAAAAGCTTTGATGGGGGGACAGGGAATAAGTCTTGAGAATCTGAAGTGAGGTCACTTCTGTGCAGAATCAGAGTTTCTAAGAGATAATTTTATTCATCAGAGGTCTTCATAACCTTCACTGAGTGTTCATCACAAGGCAAAGATGGAATACTTAATATTAAGGAATACCAATATTAAAGAACCCGCACGAGTTTCATCAGTACCAGTAAATCAAATGTGTCTGGCAGTATTTTAAATTTACAGAATCACAGAATCTTAGTGGTTGGAAGGGACCTTTGAGATCATCGAGTCCAACCACATGAAAAAACAAACAAAACAAAAAAAATTATCGGTAATTTAGCTTTTGTCAGTAAAAACATATAACTTTTTCACACTCCAATTACTCAATTCTATTTAATCACATGGGAAAAAAAAAAAAAAAACCAAACAAATTCCAAATAGTTTCTTTTATTCAATTTACTTTTTTTTTCCCCTAGTTTCTCTAACATAATAAAGGAAAAAAAAAAAACCAAACCAAACCAAACAGAAGTGCTGTTTCATTTGCTTTCCTGCAACTTTTTTACCTTTTTATTCACTTTGGTTTTCATACCTACTCTTGCCATATTTAATTTCTCATTATTCTTTTTTAGTGCCTTTTGTACACATCTTTGCACATCTTTCTTTGGAGGATGAGATGGCTACACAGCATTTAATGGGAGGATGTCTCATTGGCTTCTGTGGTTACCTGACATAGTTTCTATCTACAACTTGCTGTGATTTAACTCAAAAAAAAAAAAAAAAAAAAAAAAAAAAAAAGGGGGGGGGGNAAAAAAAAGAGAGGGAGGAGGTTTGTTTTATTTGCAGGAATTTAAATACTAGCTGTTGCCAAATGACTTCAGCTGGACAAGCAAGGAGCCATGGGGCAGATTTGGAGAAATCACCATGTTACGCTACTGGGAATCTGGCCCCCTCTTTTTGACCTCCAATCATTTCATAGCACATGTGAAACCTCACAATGTGATTTGGAATTGAAGTTTTATTTGGCACACCAGCACCATCACTGCATTTTCCTTCCATTTTCCCCCCAGTGGATTTTCACCTTGCAGACAGACAGGAACACAGAGGACAGGGAGGGGAAAGGAAAGGGAAAAAAGACCTTTTTAATTCTACTTCTGTATGGGGCCACAGAAATCCCTCAAGCTAAACAACACAGACTGAAAAAGAAGTGGGAAGAGATTATTGGGAGCCTGGCAAGAGGAGAGTGCAGTTGGTGGTCAGGTGAAGGCTGTTTTGGAGGATAAGCAATTTATGTGTTATCAGCGCAGTAGAGAGAACAGTAGCTCCCTACACTGAAAGGAGATTAAAAAAGCAACAATAGCCTTTTCTGTATGCCACAGGACAATCTGCTAACTGTATGAAAAGCTGAGAAGCTGCTTAGAGCTGATGTTTGTTTAATTCTCACCTGCACCCACTTGAACTGTGTAAATGACATAGTGCTTTTCAGAACATATGCATATGTTTCCATGTGGCGTGGTTTTGTGAAAGAGCTTGTGTTCAGTTAATCTGTCAGTGCTGTAAAATTTGCTGTGAGTATAAAAGACAACATCCTTTCCTCACTCTAAGTAGCCTTGTGGTTCCAGAAAAGAATGAGGAAAAACATTTTTGAATTTTTGTTTTGATTTTGTTGTTGTTTTTTTTTTTCCCCTCAATCAATTGTAATGAGGAGCTGATAATAATCAGGGGCGTGTAATATAAAATACAGGCCAAAGCAGAAGTGGCCTCCTTCCTCAGAGTAGGATTTCAGTTAGGAAACTCAAGCACTGGCTCAGTTAAAACTCAGGAAAATTAATACTCTTGATGAATCATTACCTCTCATGTCCTATTTTAGAAGAAAAAAAGTGAAGGAGGAGCAGTACAGTCAGGCTGTCAAGACACTCGAACAAGAATTACAAGAAAGGATTTTTTTTGCTGCTACTGATTTCCACTGTGTCCTTGAGGCAACCATTTGTCCCTTTCCCCTTTGCCTCTAGGACATCAGACATTTTATATACTATCAATCCCTTGCAGGCACAGACAGGTTTCCAGCAATGTTCCTGACTGCTCCATACGGAACATAAAAAGAAAGTTTCTGAAAGTCCTTAGCACACTGAGTATTGGAGACTCAGGCTCTGTATGCAAGACGGGAGTTAAGATTCTTTAGAATGTCTTTTTAGAGAGAGAGCTTCGTCTTTGGAAAGCTCTCTCTTATATAAGGACAGCACCTTTGTATGCCTCTGGTCCTCCCTTCAGCATCTGATCAAGACCGAGAGTCAATTACTTCTAGGTACATCCAGCCACTACCATAATAATGAGATGAATTATTTAGCAAATTTTGCTTACTTGATACTATATATCCTGATAGTATCTAGACTATTATAAACCATGCACAATAAATTCCCTCCTTTGTCTGATATTCTTAGTTGATAGATAGTCTGGATCAGTATCTTTTTTACCAACAGCCTCAAACCAGATCAATTACTACAATTGTAATACCACAATAATAAGATAATTTAGGGATAGAGGGACTTCCATACCAAAACATCAAAACTCTTTTATGAGGACAGGATAGTATTCTCCTCCTGAAGTTTCTGAGCTCCATCGTAAAATGTATTTTATTTTCACATATTGAAAGGCTGAGCCAGACCTTCACTATCCTGATGGTTACAAAAAACCCTTACTCTTACCTTAAAGCATACTCTTATTCACAGCACATCTATATTTATTGGTTCTTGCTACAGCATTACCGCTTTTGCTGTAACAGCTTTTCTCTTTTCTCTTTCCTTGTGTATATAGACCCCTGGTGCATGTGCAGATGACTATCAGATCTTTTCAACCTTCACTCCGGTGTGTCAGACAAGACTAAATTTCATAATTATCTTTCTAATTTCTTTTTACATGATGTTCCACTACCAGAGTGGAGGCTTCCAGACTGTATTTGTTGATTCAGAAAACCTGTACAAATATCTGCCGCACTGTTTTGAAAGAAACATGAGATGGAGTCACAATTCAAGACAGAGACAGATGCAAGTGGAGCAGTTGCATTTACCTTCTATTTTGCATGGCTGGAGGTAAGGGGTGTTACATCTCATGTCTTCTGCTGAATCCAGTCTTAGGAAACCCATTGGCCAGGAAGCAGGGATAGGACTCATGACCTTGATCTCATTTCTACTATCTCCTCTGAAATTCTGGACAAGTTTTTGACTCTTCTTGGGGCTTTTTGTAATTTTTTTTTTCATACATCATAATACTTAATAATACTTAGAACTTCACCACATACATTTGTAAAAAAAGGTACACGAACAACTTTTCAGACATATACTTTAATTTCTTAACTTCATCTGAAGTCTGAGATATTGGAAAAAAAAATAATATCTTCAAATCACCCTCACCTTTCTTTCTTGCTTGAGAAGTTCCTGGTTTATAGTGTGCAGGAGAAAAACCTTCATTCTTGTGTTTGATCAAGATCCGTCAATATAGAAATGTAAGGTCCTGGTTGTTTAGGTTTTAACACCTTACTCCTGCTTTACTGTGGTATGGGAGCAGACTCACTTCTGACTTGATTTTACATAAAGAACATTAATTCCTCTGGATTGCAAGGTACTAACTAAATATATTGGTATTGCGTAGAGATGATGGAATTCTGTTATTCCACTTGCAAGTCAGCTTTAACAACGTGGCTGGATAGGCATCTTAGCTGTGTAGGCAGGAAGATCTGTACTCTCAGAGGGTCTTTTGTTTGCTAAACTATGGCACAAGGAAGACCCAGGAAACCTTGTTGCTGCTTTGTTTGCAGAGTCACAGCATTTTGCGAAGTGCAGGCTCATAAGATGTAAGCTATCATATATTAACTAGTCATAATTTAATTATTGCACATTGTCCTTTCTAGCTGAATTATTGATTTCTCAATCCGGCTGCTCTGCCTGTAGTTTATAGTACTATGACTGGGTTGGTTTTTTTTTCCTGTGGGTATGGGTATTGCATGATAGCTTGAGTTTTATTCATGCTTTTCTTCCTATTTTTGTGTGTTTTGTTTGCACAAGCACTTTTGAATCAGAAGAAATTTTAAGTATTGCATACTGAAACAGTTGTACAAATTGGAGTTTAACTGCCAATAACCTTACCGGCCGTTAATACAGAACTGAAGATTTAGACATCCCTGACATTCACAAAGCTCCCCTCTTGTCATTAATTCCTGGCGCAGCTCTGAAGAGGAAATATGTTCCCTGCCACACATACGCATACAAACATGTATTCTCCCTCCTTTTAAAGCAGAGATTTTTCTTTATAGTCAGCTTAGTATACAAATTCTTTTCAAATAAAGTAACTGAACAAGTATTTTTGGAAATATTTCCCTCTTTTTCAACAATGTCTTGGTAAGAGAAATCTGTGGTTGTTTGGGGTTTTTACATATTAAATCTAGTAATGCTTCCTCTATGCTTCATGGAAGTTAAATACCTGATACCTTCTATATCCTCTTCCTCTCTGGGGGCCAAACTCCATGCCGAATCATTTTGTCTGTGATATTTTGATGTTTCCTTTGATCTAAGCTGTCATCATCTATTACATTATCATCTCTATATTACAGGTATTTTACTTGAACAGGAAATTCATTCCATTGACTTCAGAGGCTGAGGTCTAATGGACTGATTGTCTCATGAGTTGACTTAAAGCATTTCTAAAGGGAAAATTTATGATTTTTTGGTAAAATATTTTATCTTTCAATGGTAAAAATAGAAGCTTTACTCATAAATGTATTCTTTACACACCCTAAGAACACTACTTTAAAAAAGAGCAGAAAATCCTACTTTAAAACACGCATTATTAGAATTATGGCTTATTTAAGTCAATGGCATGTTTGCATTGACAATTAAGATGCTCAGAAACTGCTCACTCAGTAATATAGTGCTACAATTTATTATGAAGAAATAATAAAGAACATGAACTTCGTTCTACTGACTTACCACTACACCCATCTTCAGAAATACTTAAGTGTCTCTGCTGAAATTGCTCAGCTCTTGTCTTGTGTCTCAAAAGTAAGCAATGCTGTTCATAGAGATCTCATCAGAGAAGTTTGAATTAAAAAAGAAACACCCTGATCCCATCCCACATTTTTTTCAGAGAACACACATGCTTGACGTTCTACATGTGATTTTATATCAACCTATTACAACAAGCCACTGAAGTATATCTCTTTTTAACATGAAAAAATCTGGGAGGAAGCTTTTAATATTGGGCACTACTGCTGAAAAGGAGCAAACCAGGGTTAATAAAATAAAGGCATCAAACACAAAGCAAGGCTGTAAAACAAATACACTTGCCATAGTTTACTTGCAATCTGCAGTGTTGAAGCTGAATTAGGAGTGGCCACATTAACCATTCCATCAAGGTCAAGAATCCTAAATGAGTTGCCATGGGAAACAAATTACTGAGGTGTCAGCTGGAGCTGAAGGTTCAGATATGAGGGAACTTTACCTATTATATGCTTGAAAGATTTTTGGAACAACAGGGGAAGGAAAAGAGCATACTAGTAATAACAAGACCAGGAAACCAGATGTTTCATTGACCTTTGCTCTATGTGTTCAGACTGCCCATTTACCAGCATGCCTGTGTGGACTGGAAAGGAGTTGTAAATAAGGTGTACTCTCCTGAGGCACAAGGAAATAAATGCAAATCAGATATTAAATTGTGGGGTTTTTTTTTAGAGAGATATGTAAAATAAACTGAAAACATATGAAACCACCAGGGATTCATGCCCTGTTATTAAAGATGAGGGGAGGTGTTTCTGATTTTATTATGGCATCGATTTCAGTGGTAGGAATTGAAAACACGTGAAGGGACAAGCTAACCTGCCCAAAACCCAGTTTCATTCACTCCATTCATTTACTAAACGGTCACTGTGAACCTGACCTTGGCTGGAATTGTCTGTGGAAAGAGAATTAGGAAGACTAAACCTGATATCCAACACTAACATTCTTTGTCAAAGCCATCTGCAACTCTTGAACCTATGAAGCTTACCTCATGGTTTGTAGAAGCTGGAGTGTTTTCAGTTTCCACCAACCACTAACTTTGACAAAAGAAAGAATTTATGCTTAATTACAGACAGGCTTATATAAAAAATATGAGGGTAAATTCCTCTGTCCTAGTTTGATACTGCTGATCTAGCTGCTCAGTCAGCAGCTATGGGATGGCTTGCAGAGAGTGGTGCTTTCGCCAAAAGGAGAATGAAGCAGCTTGTCTTTACCACATCATTTGTCTAAATTTTCTCATCCATTAAACTTTTTTCCATTGCAGAACTTTACATTATCTATCCAGAAGCAGGAAAGGGACTTAATTTTCTCTACAGAGACAGAGGAAAAAACATCTGCTCTTAAAACTAGCATTGGATGTTGACTACATGGTGAAAAAAATAGGCATAATTAATTTCCATTAATGACGAGATTTTGCTACACAACAGATAAAATTCTGGCCTGCTATTTCCTTGACTTCTTCTGTCAGTACTTCCTACTATGGCTTTATATTTAGGGGATTCTCATTAACTGTTTTAGAGTTGGGGCTGGGAGAAAGAATCAGGAATGAACCTATATTGCTTAGCACCTTGCATAATTTATACACCCTCTGTCCTACTACAAATCTTGAAAAGACACATTATTGGATAACTTTCAAAGAAATACAGCAAACAGAAACAACCAACCAGAGACCTATGCTATACAGGAGGTCTAAAAACTACAGTAGGTTTTGAGCTGCTATGGTACTCCACGGGACTTCACTGGTAACACTTCATGCTTTCCCATAATACCTGTGTCTGTATCTATAGGTTTAAGCCGGGACCTCGGTGTTCAGATGACTCTCAATATAAACATATAATGTCAAGATTGGGAGGTATATTTCTAGAAAGGACAAAGGAACAGGCAGTGAAATTCTTTCCACTTCTGTAATACAGCATTATTCCTCTCTGAATATTAGATTTTCCTGCCTTTTCCCTGTGTTACTTGTTGGATTGTAACAATCTACAGTGAGTAAAAGCTGGATGTTACATTTTATCATGGCAGTGAAAAGGTTTTGAAGCTCTGGAAGTGGTTTTGTTGTTTGTTGGGTTTGTTTTGTTTTTTTTTTTTTTTTTTTTTTTTTCCCTCTGGATTAGCTTTTATTGCACTTAAATATTGTGCAGGAATAACTGAAGGTAATGTCACTGACAGAACTGTGCCAGCAAGATCTGTAAATCAAACCAGAATTTACACTCTGTCTGATAGCTCTCTTGAAAACATCTGCTGTGACCCCTAATTTCAAAGAAGGGGTAGTAGGGATTTTTTTTTTTTTGTACAATTGCAGCTTAAATGTCAGTACCTTGCACATTCTCAGGCAGCCTGAATTCAAGCTACACTAATGAGAACAAGAAGATTTCTAAATGGAGAGATGCAGCCTCTGCCTGCTGTAGAAGTTTTTGACGGTGGGTTTTCTTTGAAGATTTCTATATACTTAGTGTCATGGAACAAGTGCAGGTATTTCTGGGAATGCTGTGTGGAAGAATTTGAAAATAATCTCCATCTATTTCAGTTACTGCCCTTAGAGCTAAAGAGCAAATTCTTCTGCATTAAGGGCCTCCATGCAGCTGGTGACTGCTTCTCCAGTCACTGAAATGGAAACACCTAGGGGACGTGGAACAAGTGTTGAACTGTGTGATGCAGCCAGAGAAAAAGTAGAAAAATACCTTAATTGAAGGACTCAGAGAAATAACAGGAAAGTAGAGAACCTAAATAGAGCAGAGTCTCATTGTTTCTTAGTTAAAGGTTTGTCAGAAAACAGAAATGAATGTAGGGAAGGTAAATCGCTTTAGCATGAAATACAAACTGTGCTGAAGTCATCGCACAAAGTCTTGAAACTGTTACCAAAGTTACTTTTCTTGAAAGATTAAATATGTTGCAAGAAAAGCTGGTGCTAGTTCACAGCCTCTCTCCTTTGGATGACAGGAAACTGCCCGATTTATAAATTCATGTTCAATACTGATTTAGCACTGGATTTACTGGAACACATGCTCTTCCTGTAGACTATACCTATGTTAGGTGGAGGTGGCCCAAACTGAGGCAATGTGGTTCTTATAGAGATGACTTTCAGGTATGAGTAACTAGGAAAAGTCTGCTCTTGTCTCTGCTGCCCTAGGAAGGGACCCAGGTTGTTGCTTGCAGTGTAGGACACTAGGTTCAATAACCTAAGTGCCCTCTCTGTTTTTTCCTTGTTCCCTTTTTCAGAGTTTTCTTAGAAAAAGGGGAAAACATTTACTTAACAGGGCTTAAGGTGGAGTTAGGCAGCAGATGACAAATGGGAAGAAACAGTGAGGGACAGAAAAATGGTAGAAGGATCAACACTGATGCAAATGAACTGGTGCAGTGGGTGGATGAGCAAAAAGAAAGAGAGGAAACTCTGGGAGTCAGAGGAGATCCAATCTCACCATGTGACTGGATTTGGGCTAGAATAAGATTATATGTGCTCTGGTTAGTTTATACTTAGGAAAGCTGAAGTACAAAGGCAGTAAATCACTTGTCTAAAGCCAGATCAAAATCAGCTTTCAGGAAGACAGTCTCAATCTCAGGTATTTGGTGATCATTCAAGTCAATGAAGATAAATCTTGATTGCTCTTAGTGTTCATGTTTATCTTTACATCTATTCTCCTACAATAAGATGTATGAACATTCTGCTTCCCCATCTGCCCCTCATCAAGTGAACAATCCTTAGCTGGGACAGTAATCATTCCTATGTTGGATCTTTCACCAGTCATGTTACCATACACAAGGAGAGCAAAAATGTTCATATAAAAATGAGATTTTATGTGCTGGAGCAGCCTGGACAGGGTCCATTAAGATCATATCTAGCTTCTGTCACTGTTGAATACCAATATCTGTGTACAGAAAGCACAAGAAATGTCGACAAAGATGAAGTAACTCAACCATAGAGGAACCTTTGCCTTAAGTCTATTAGTCTATAATTGCCTTTGCAGGCTGTGAGAGTAATGTTTATACATATCAAAAGGATTTTTTATTTGATTGTTTTGTGGGTTTGGGGTTTGTTTTTTTTAACCCATGTAAGTGTAATTTGTGCTGATCGCTATGTATATGAAAGCTGCAAAGTGTGTTTTACTCTGAGAAATACTATTTTGGACATCTTGTGGCAAGACCACTCCAAGACAAGATGCACACTTTTAAGAGGGAGAAATTAGGTGTGTAGCAACCTTTACATACACCAGTTTTTATGTTATATTTATATGGTTTTGTTTGTTTATTTCTCATGGGAAATTAAATAATATACCACTTTTTTTTTTTTTTTTAAATTTTAATAGCAGCCAGAACTTTGTTTCTGCCATTATATCATACCAAGTCCCATCTTCTTTTAAGATTTGTATACCTCTTCCATGTCACCAGTTTTTCTCTTTAACCATTAAAGGCTGCTGGTGATTTTCTTGAAATCTATTTTAAAGCAACACACTGATATGGGTTAAGGGCATAGGTCATGTTTTTCAAAGATTTTTATGCTCTTATTTTGCAGATAGATACATGACAGACTTTTTGGAGATGTCTTAAATGCTGAGGAGATTTATAGTGGATCTTAATAAGACTTTAGTTCCTACCTAATTTGTAAATTTAATTGGGTGCTAAATATTTTTGACAGACTGACCTGAAGCACTCAGTCATGCACAGAAGACTACATGTGACATCCCTTTTGGACTAGAATGAGAGGACTCAAAATACTCTTTTCAATGTCTTTTGCCATTTACACTTTACTCTTCCTCTTCCTCTTTGTTTCATGTTTTGTACAGATTGCTGAGGATTTATCTGCAACAGATACAAGTGACATAGGTGTGCAGTTTAAACTGTCCTTTCTATCGTGCATGCACTCTTCGTGTTTTGAAGCTAAGCTTAAAAAAACACTCCTCCCTATGCAGTCCAGGATTCCATTGCCCTCTTGGCGACAAGGGCACATGGCTGGCTCATGGATAGTTTACTATCTACCAGGACCCCCAAATCCTCCTCATCAGAACTGCTTTCCAGCAGGTCTGCCCTTAACCTATATTATTGCCTGGAATTCTTCCTTCCCAGTAGATTCTTCCTCTCCTGTCTTCCAGTAGAATATATTCCATGATCTTCTGTTTGCAGGGCTAATTCCCATACCTCCAGCTGAGCTTTCTTTCTTTGAATTTTCTCAGTAGACAAAAAAATAAATGAGACATTATATTCCAGATATTAAAAAAGAAATACAACTAAGCCCTTCAGAGTTCTCTTAGGTGGTGCAGTTACATCTGCTCTGTTGCTTTTTGTCTTTGCTGAGGAAACTATCCAGCATTGAATTTAATTAGCTGTGTAAGTTTACATTGCTTGCTGGAGATATGTGCAATAGTTAGCATCACGTATCAGCATAAAGCAGCCTTATTTTCTCCTCCAAACCCCTTCATCCAAACCCTCCAAACTAAGGAAATTTAGTGAAATGATCTTACAAAATGAAAGAAGGATTTGCACCAGGATCATTTTTACTTTTGAGAGTTGGATTTTGAGATTTGGAAAGCACCAGCACGTTAACATAATCCTCATCAGAATGAGGAGAAACTGAAAGTAGGAAGATTTTTGTTCAGTTTGTGTTTTTTTTTTCCTATAGAAAGAATCATTGAGCATTGTGGAAGTACTGTTTACATATATATAGTTATGATGTGTTTGTTTTTCTCTTCTCATACTAAGAGATCCATATATGCATCGTGGAATGATGAAATTCTTTACTGTGAGGGTGGTGAGGCACTGGAAGAGGTTGCCCTGAGAAGTTGTGGATGCCCCATCCCTGGAAGTGTTTAAGGCCAGGCTGGATGGGGCTTTGAGCAACCTGGTCTAGTGGGACGTGTCCCTGCCCATGAGAGAGGGGTTGGAGCTTGATGATCTTTAAGGTCTCTTCCAACTCTAAGCATTCTATGATTCTATGATCATCACATATTTGTTGGAAGCATAGAAGGAACCATTCTTCCTAGGCAGTAAACCAACCTGGACTTGTGAACAATATGGTCCTACTTCATGTTTGGTACAAAAAAAGTGTGACCCTTCCCAAGATTGCTACTACCAAAATGTTTTGTGCTCAGTCTCTATTAAGAATTGTGGCTTACTGAGTCATGTTCACTAAGATGACTCATAGCCAGTTGTACATTCTTTATTTGTGTTCAGATTGAATGGTGGGGCAGGAGGGAGAGAAGGACTGACATGCAGAAAGCATAATTGTGGTGAGATCAAGTTTTTGCAGTTGTTGTTTGTGGGACCCATTATCTAATTAATAAAGACATTAGATAAAGTATTTGTGGAATTGGTACTTTATTGATCTCCTGTAAGATTCAAACAATGTTGCTGATACAGTTTAAAATTATATTTAAGGTACTGTAATGTATTGTTGGCCAAGCATTTTATTGTTTAACAACATCTGAGATCATTTTGTTATACATAATTGCACAGAAACATATAATATAAAGGGAAAACCTATTATGAGTTGCCTTTGAACTCAATAGATGGTTATGTGCAAAAGATATGAGGAATACAGGTGTATGTATTAAAAACCATGTCATGTTCCATTCCTGATAGTGGGAATTGGCTTCACAGTGAGTTAAGATCTTCTAAGTCTGGGATAGATTTTTTTTTCCCTTTTCCCTGTGTTTTTGCAATGCTGCATTTTTTAAAATTGGTCATCAAGTATATTGAATTGAGAAAAAAAAATTCCATAATAGTTACTTTTCCAACTGAGAGCACTAAATGGCATTCAATGTGAAGTGTTTTGATGCAACTGGTTTCACTCAAAGGAAAAGCAAGGGTTGACAATGTCTTGAGTCTCAAATTTTTGGAGGAAAAAAAAGTAGAATAGAAAATAAAATCCTAAATAGAAGGGGGTTCCTATTGTCTTGAAGCAAGTACATCAAGCAGAGAAGGACAGTACAAGCAGGAAGATTAAATGTAAATTTATTCAAATGTTAAAGTGAAAAAAGACCTTGGAAATTCAGAATGACTAAAAAGTTAGGGAGAGGTTTAAGAAAAAGATTGTAGCAAATTCAGCTTTTAGAAATATACCTCACAAATAGAAGAGTATTTATGGAAAGTTATCACCCCTCCCTGGCAGTGTGATCATAAACTGCTGCAGTAAGGGCAAATGGCATCATCCCTCTGTCCTGTGCCTAATGACAGGAGTATTTGATGAGTTAATTGAAGTCATAGTACTGTCATTGAAGATAATTATTTAAACACTATGATTACTTTTAAAGACAAGTCTGCTATGGTGCCATTAATATTTTAATTGATTTTTAATTAATATAACAACTGGAATATGTCTCCATATTGTCTCTGTGTCTATAGAGGTTGGAAATTTTGGACTTTGAATTAGTAGCTACAGTTATCTGCTTTGAAATGTCTCATTTTTTTGTACTCCATTAAATTCAACTGGAATTGATGAAGGCTGCCAAAGCGTATAAAAACACTTACCAGTAACAGCTCCATTTGGAAACAGCCATTGAGGATGATTCAGAGAGTATGATTTTGATGTCACATGGGATCATCTGTCCTTTAATTACTGTGAGACTACTGCAGAAAGGTTGGTGAGGTCAGTATAGGAATATGTCACTCCATTGTTCAGCCACACAGGATGTCCCCCATTTTCTGTAAGGGCTGATGCTGACATTTTATTCCTTTTATACCACCAGATATTTTGGGTAAGGAAAGCATCAAGCTATTTAACTTCAATCTGATTATCAATTTACAGTTGATACCCAAAAAGGATTTTTCCAAAGGAACACAGGCAAAGCTATTTTCCCCCTTATTTATAAATACAGCAAAAATATTCCTTCCAAGAAACTCAAGATGAAGATACTAGTAATATTTTTTTGCCAATTTTGTGCCAGTTTATTTAAAATCAAGCACAGTGCAACCTTAAGTAGTACTCTTATGCAAAGAATAAACCTGTCTTCTTTGAAGAAGTGATATAAATAACCTTCCCTTCCAATCTTCACCTCTTCTCACAACATAATAAACAATTATTTTTTTTTTTTTTTTACTAGAAAAAAACAGTAAGTCCAAATAAGTAAACAGATTCATGATAGGGCAAAAAGAAGCATAAGAAGTAATTTCTTCCTTGTATTTCTGCTAGTCAGCATTGAAATCATGCTCCTAAACCTCACTTTTAATGCTATGACTAAGTCCTTTGAGTACAGTAGCCTCTTCTACCAGGAAATTATTTCCTTTCTCACAGCTCCATGTCCTTGAAGTCAAGCAGGACTCCTTATATCTACCTCCCTGAATTCAGTTTTCTGAAGGTCCCAGGTTAAGGTCTTATGATATGAACACTCATAGTTTCTGCACTTTGATGAGCTGATTCAAATCACTCCGGCCTTTTCCTTTCTGTGTTCCCCCTCTTCTAATGTGTCCTTAAAAATAAAAAATAAAATAAAATAAAATAAAATAAAATAAAATAAATAAAATAAAAATTGGATGAGCAGTTTTTCCAGTTGGTAGTCTATAAAGCAATTATACTCATAACCTTTGTGGAAAGTTGCGGGATTTTTTTTCAGCTGTGTGTTGCTAAGAAGCTAGATACAGAAATATTTTTCCTTTCTTTTAACTGGTAAACACAGCCATTTCAAGTGTAGGCAAATTCTAATTTAATTACTTTCCTTAAATGCTGCTTGAAATTTGATCATATTTTAAAAACAAAACTGCAATAAAAAGAATAAATGCTAATCAGAAAACTGGGTACCTTTTATTAAAGGAAAGGGCATGTTTTATTAAAAGAAAGGGCATGTACTCACTAGTTATGCTTAGTAAATTGAAACAGTTGAATACTATCTCCTAGTATTACTTGGTTTATTGAGTTTTTTTCTTACTCTTGAATGTCCCTCTCAGTAATTGAAGTGAAAATTTAGCCTGATTAGAAATATAATGCAATAAACATATTTTCTTGAAATGGAGGGACTCATTTCAGTTTTTATTAAAGGATTTTCAAATTTTATTTTATTGAAAAAATGCAGTCAAATTGTGGAGCAGTCATTGCAGGTACAGTAACTTTTGGCCTTCCTTTTTATTGAATCATTGGAGTAAAGAGAGAAGAAACACACTTTCTCCCCTTCAAGTAATAGTTTTAAGTAGCAGAAAAAAGGGAGGCCTGGCAGCTTTATACAAATCTGCTTTATACACATCCATGCAGTTCCCAGAGTATAGCTCTTAAGTTAAATTAACTTTGAAATCAGAATATAATTCATATTTTTCTCCTGTATATGTCTTGGTCTGACATTACTTTTTGATCTACAAACACAAACCAAAATATTACTACATTCCTGTTTTATTACCTTTTTTCATACTATTATTTGCATAGACTTTGGCAGGAGGGCAAACCTCCTTGTTCTTTTATTTCAGCAGGAGAAAGCTGGGGAGAAGACAGGAGGACGTGATGAAAAGGTGCCAAAAATGGGTGGTTTAGTGGTTTGAAAAGCTCTTGATGTTGGCACAGGGAATGCCTTTCCTTTTGCTGACAGTCAGTCCTTTGCACCATACAGAACTGGAGATGCATAAAAATTAACTAAATCGATTAGATCAGTATTTGAATTCTTATGGTGATTAGTGAGGATGTTAAAGATATAGATGTAGATAACTGGAGTGGTCATTTTCTATATTATTTGATTTTCAGCAAAAGTTTAGACCCCTATCTAGGGAATATAAACATTGGAAAAATTGTTTTTTCACATGAGCCTGTCATGGTTTCTTTAAAGGCTGATGGCTTTAAAGAGTTTGTATGTCCTTACTTGCTTGGAAAATAATTAGCTCACAGAGGGAATAGTTCCACCACAAAAGTTATGGAAATCAAGTTTTCTCCTAGATTTTTTATTTCTATTTTCTTCTTTCTCCAACATAACTTGGCATTTCCAAGCACTCCCTCTCCCAAAGTTTAACACCAGCTGTCTGCTCTCCTCTTTGGCTTGTTTGGTATGATTCCATCAATCTGGCATTAGCTCATCTTTGTTATAGATCTTTCCAGTTATTAAAAAAAATAATAGTAATAATAAAAAAATCAGTATTCACGTTGCCACATTCACATACGGTCATAAAAGAAGAGTAATCTTTAAAGGGAAAGTAGCTTTTATACCTTAACTTTGCTGTTTTAACATGCTTTTCCCTTTTTCTTCCTGTAGTGCTTTCACATATGTGTAAGATAAAAATAAATTTCCTCCTCTACACCATTCAGCACTTTTCTAGATGCTTCATGAGAGCAACCAACAAGCAATTCCTGGTTCTGACCTCTGGATCACTATGTTTGTAGCTGTGAGTATTTTCAGTAACCCATTTCTCAATGACAATTATATTTTATGTTGATTATTTTATTTATTTTAACAATCTATAAGTCATCTCCTACAATGCTCACCTTTGTATGCAAACTTACTCCCTCTTCCACAGGGAAAATCCACTTCTGGGTTTCTAAGCCCTTTGATCTCACCTTCGTCTGTTGACGAAGGTGCATGGAGCATTGAGGCAGCAGTAGTGGAGAGGGCCAGCTCTCCAGAGCCCTTAATTACCTTTACTTACTACCTTTAAATGTAACTCAACCTCCTTCTGACCCACAGTTCAGCTTTTCCTCCCTGCCTGGCAGCAGCAGGAGCTGGCTGCTCCTCAGGGAAAGTGGTCTGGGAGCTGACTGTGGCATGTCAGGCGGTGCTATGGTGACAGTAATCTTTTATCCTTATCAAGTTAGGTTTCTTGTGGTCATGGGGAATTCTCATGCAAGAGAACAAAAGAAAAACTGCATTTTCACATTCACTGCCAGAGCCTTTGTCAGCTCCTGTACAACTTTGTGAGTGACCTCTGTGTGCTCTGACCAGGGGCCTTAGCGTTTATTCAAAGCAGAACCCAGCCAAAATTCCCCTGTTTCCTTACAAGCTTAGTCAAAACCTAACATTTTTCCATCTACTTCTATCTGTGTAAAATACCTAAGAAGATGGATGCTACTGAAAGTTTCCAGCTGCAAAATTTATATCAGGCGTTTTGTTTTGGATTGACACTGATTTCTCGTGTGCTTGTTGCTGCAAAACTCCATGGGAACACTTGTTCCTGTTCTGCATGCTCCTTTTTCTCTGGTGGATCATGATCCTGGACTAGAACATAGGACTGTGTTCTGTTGTTAGTCCCCGATACAGTACTAGAAGCTTCCATTATATGAAAATTCAGGAATTTCTTTTCTTAGTTTTATTTGAATACTTTAAAGATTATTTATCTTTAGTCTGGTGCCAACGTGAAAGTGCTTCGGTCAAATTTGAAGTCAAAAAGAGCTTTTTTAAAACAATGGGGATTAGAAAAAGCAAATACTACTGATATTTGGAGGAATCTTACTGTGTTGGTTTCTTTTTCTTATAGCCTTCATATAAACCTTATCTTTAAGCCTCATATGAAAAAAATGGCTTGTCCTTAGGACTTAAAATAAATTATATTAAAAGCAAACAGAATTCTTTAGTGCAACCTAATACACTTCTTTATTGAGCTAAAGAGAGGTATTTCATTAAATGGTGCTGTCTGCAACCTTGATAGCAGTGATATAGCATGGGTTTGGGATGGCAGGGCAGCTGCCTCTTTCCCTGCCACGCTTAAGACAGGCAGAGATGCCACAGGCTGTGAAGCAAAGTAGACAATTACTACCCTAACCATGTGTTCATTTATTCTGTCCCTATCATAACAATGGCCGCAGAGTAAGACTGAATTATTGGTAAGGGCTGTGATTACAATGCTTTATTATTAGAACAATTTTTCTTCTTTCTCATGGAGTCATATGACTCAGGACAGCCATTTTTACTATTTTAACATGAAAATTTATCTCCCTCTTTGCCATGCAGAGCAAGATTCAAAGGCTGTAACATCAGAAAAGGAGTAATAGGAATGAAATACTGATTATTAAACTTCCCCTAACGAGTAAAAGTTAATTTAAAGTGACTAAAGTGAAACAATCTTGGCTTCATTCATACTTCGTGCATTTTTCTAGCTTTGGACCTTTTCATCTGACTCTTTCAGTTTCATCTTGTTTATCTCCTCACTCTGGATGTTCCCTTGTGGGGTCAGCATAAAGAAGTTACACCAAAATGTCATGGCTTCTTCCATCACTTGTGAGTTTTTTCTCTTCCTTCATCTCCTCCAACATTTAGATTTATCACCTTCTTGTAGAAGTGAAAGCAACATCATGCTTTTTTGTCATTAATCCACAGACAATTACTTTTTTCCATCATCACAAATGAAATATCCTTCCCTTCAAAAAGTCTTACGCAGAATACTATTAAATGTGTTGCTATTGAATCTATTTATAGCTCTTGCTGCAGTGCATCCTTTTCAGTCTCTGGTGGCTTGTATACCACATGATTCTTTAGTAAGCACCAGAACTTTGCAATTTATGGCAAAACATTATTGGTTTGTTGGGTGTCTTTGTTACTTTCAATGTGCTTTATTCTCACGGTCACTGGGATTCAAAGCCATCTTGGTACATATAGGAATTTCTTTGATGCTTTTGTAACAATGTTTTATGCCTACTGTAATGTGTCAGTCAGCTAAAAGCATGCCGGAAGTGCTTGTTTTATACCTGAATTACTACTAGCAGCTGCTGTAGAGTTAGAGATTTGTTTAATGATTTTTAAGTTCACACTTTGCTGGCAGTAATTTGGTGAAAATCTCCCAAAGCATGACAAAAGTTTCCAGGGTAATCTCTTCACAGAAAGTACCATTTCTCAGCCACTTCTGGCCACGAGGAGCAAAAAAAATGTGTGATGTTTTAATGTTTTGTGAATATTAAAATTTATAGTGTTTTTTTTTCTTTTCCTTTTTTTTTTTTTTTTTTTTTTGTGTTTTACCACTTCTTCCTAAGTTTTCATGGTCTTTCACAGTATGTTCTCAAAGTTTCTAAAACAAGGGCTCTAAAAACACTGCTAACATCTCCAGTCAATTCACTCTGATCTTGTAATCAAACAAGCCTGCAGAGAATCTGCCAGGCAATTTTTCTCTTAAGTGTTTGAACCTTGCAGGCATATTTCCAGTGCCAAAAATCATTACAGAATTGAAAACCTCTTAGTCAGGTACAATCAAGTATGAATCTTGGTCTCTGGGTATATACATTTTTAGATTTAGGGCATGTTAGTGTTAACAACTTGACAGCTTGTCTGAAACAATTAGCTTTTTAACCCAAAAGATCTCTCCTGTCATAACTTTTTACCGTTATCATTGAAGTGTTTGAATCTAGTCTGGCAGCAAACCATCCATTTCTACTTTGAATGGAATGACATTATTACTATTACTATTATTATTCACCTTGTGTTGTGAAACAGGCACCAAGAATTTGACTAACTTTTGAAAGAAGTGAGAGTTACACTTTAAGCCCACAGTAACGAGCTAAACTGTTGTTTGGATCCTAAAAGGAACTGATGGAAATAAGTAGATCAATAAATAAATTGCTTTTTATTTTCTAAGATATAGATGGTTTTGTTATATTTTTGGGGTTTTGTGTAGGTATGTTTAAATAATCTGAACAGTAGTTTTCATTGTTCATATTTACTTCCGATCCATGTCAGGTAAGTTCACAGAAACTCAGGGTTTTAAAGTGTGTGACTTTTCTCATTCCATTCTGTATTTAGCAGGTTTGCCATGACACTTTTGTCTCCTTTAGCCTGTGACATTATTGTCTTGAATTTTGACATGGTGCATATTTTGCATGAATAATTAATTAAGGATTAGTCTGGGCCCATCAAATCACTTCTGATCAAAACCTTTATTCAGCTAAAAACAAGTTTAGTTTCAACAAACACTGAATTAATTTTTCAATTACAGCTTTTGAAGATATTTTTATTTCTGAATGTTAAACCTAATAAATTGTTTGAGAAAGATTAAATACCTAAAAGAAAATATTCTATAGCTGTTTTCTGTGAACATCTTTGTACTTTTTTTTTTTTGGTTACTGTAAAGTCCCTTCAGCTACTTTATCCCTGTGTCAATACAATCCATGTTGCACTCCCTAGGACACTTCCCTGACTCTTCCTAATCTTCAGTGTTCTTTTCATATGTGTACTTACACTTTGGGCCCTTCTCACCTCCTTCAAAGCCTGGTTTAAGAGGAGAGAGCAGCTTGACCTGCCGAATTACTCACATTCATATTTTTGACTGGATAGACTTTCAGTTATATTAACTTCATTAAGATCCGTGAACTCCCAGTGCCTTTAACACACAGAGCTTTTGGTAAGATGCCCAATATGCAGAGTTAGGAACACAACTGTAGGCATTATGGTCAGTATTTTCTTTCATGGTTGACTTAACAAAAAGTCACAGAGGGCTTTGATGGCAAATGCAAGCTCAGAACAGCTCTCCGGGTATTGTCTCCTCTGTCACTCTGTCTCTCTTGCTGATGGCTGTAACTATTGGTTCAGGATGATTTCAGTGGCCTTGAGATCAGCAATATTTATCTCTGACAGCACTGAGATGTGAATTATTATTGATGCTAAGGCAGAGAGTGTGCATTTTGGGAAAGGGGGGCTGTTTCAGAGTTACACCAGCGTTACAATTACAGAGTTGTCAGACAATATGATTTCTGCTGCATCCTAAGTTCTCTAATTGTTTATCATATTAACCTTGGGTGAACTTGCAATCTCCTGTCTGCCACATTAATCAGCTGACATCATCCTGTGCTCTGAAAGGGCATTATCAAATCCAAAGACCAGAGTACATTCCCAATAAGAAGGGCAGCGGGGCTTGGTGACCTGAGAAAGGGGATTGAAAAGACCTTTACTTTTTATCTTTGCCATATAACCTCAGATGAGTCATTTCCTTCTTTGCATCTTCCTGTCCTTTGTCTGGTCGAGACTCGTCTGAGGTAGACTGCGAGTTGCCTGGCACACAGATTGTGACTGCTTTCACACTTAATAATGGTAAAACAAGGAGTTTGCTCAGGTTTGGTCCATTCCAGGTCCAAGTTACCATCAGAAGGTCCCCTGTTGTTCAGCAGACAGGCTGAGCCTAGGCTAGCACTCAAATTATAATATAGACATAGACTACATTGTAGTCATCTCAGTGATTAATAATAATTATTGATCAACAACTATTCCTAAGTGATCTTCAGTGGGAAACATTTGCAAAAAAAAAAAAAAGGTCACTCATAGGTTTGGTTGTTGTGGGTTTTTTTGTATGTTTGTTTTTTTGTTTGTCTGGCTTTAGGGTTGGTTGGGGCTGGTTTTAGTTGCGGTGGTATTTTTTTTAATCTGAGATGAAAATTGTCATAGCTGTAATGTGATCTCATAGTTGATGGGAAGAAAGGTTGAAGCTCAGCAAAGTCTGGCTAATGAAATATTTTCACCAGGAAGCTAGACTGCAGCATAATAAATATATAACAAGTAACACTGTGCTGGAAGGACAAAAGCATTATACATATGAAATGCAAATTATTTATTTAATATTTAAAGGAATATTTCTATAATCCTCACTTGGTTAATAAACTTGTTTTATTGTGGGATGAACTTCATGAAAAGTGAAGCAGATGTGACCTACACAGAGATCAATTATTTGATTTCAGCTGCAAATACAATATCTTTCATAAATGGTTTAAATTCACTGGATCCCTGGGATAAACGACGGATGTTTACTATGTGTATCAGTAACACAATCCTTTCCAGACAATGATGGATAAGATTAAATGGCCTGGGGTTCTGTTGGAACCAGACAGAAAATAATCCTCTAAATTCTCATTACAGAAGGTAGCAGTGTGACTCCAAATATTTGACACGGCCACTGACTGTTACTCTGCACTCTGCTCTGTCAGGTAAACATGAGTTTTTCTGCTCCCAGAACACAGCCTAGGTACATCAGGAATGTTCAATTTCTGCCAAAAATCACTGCCATAAGCCACATCTGGGGGCTTTGTGGAGAGGGTCAAGCCCAGGTAAACGGCACGTGGCCCAGGCTTTGTTTAGGGGGTTTGGCTGAGTCTGACCTGAATTGTGGGCTGTTTGAAACCATCTGCAGCAGGTCTGCAGGGTGTCTGGGACCATCTAAGAACTAGGAACACAGTTATGTTTGAGCTAGTCCACAGCCAGAGCCAGCAGCATGGACAAAAAGAAAAGGTTCTTAGAACATGAGATTAATATATATATATATCCTATAAACTATCCTACAATATTAACACTTGGGCTGAGATCAAAGAGGAAATGTAAGAGCCTCCTTATGTTGCCTTAGAAATTAGCAACTTATCTGAGACTTGGTTTAATTTGGGGTACCTTGAATATGTGACAGGTGCTAATTTATACCCTGAGCCTGAGATTAGCAGTCTGCCCAGCGAGGAGGCTTACGGTTCAGTTTTTTGTGCCGCAGTGAGCTACTCTGTGTGTGGAGTACAAGGAGACTCATGCTGTCAGCACCTACTAAGCAGGCTGCTCTTCAAAGTGAGCTGTTTGCTAGGAAGAACCTTCAGTCCTTCAAGAACACAAACACCCGCCCCTGCCCAGAGGAAATAAGACCAAAAAAAACCACCCAGAAAAAAGGATGTCGAGAAGGAAAGTAGACAAAATATGCACATCTTGAGAATCTTTGACATTTATTTCCACCACCCCCCCCCGCCCTCACTTAATAAGTCCTTAACTACTGCTACTAGTCTGAGCTCTATTCAGGCAGAATGAGGCTGACAAGATATTCATAAAATAACAGTTACTGGGAAAAAAAAATCTATTAGAAAACTCTTCAGCTATGTGGAATTGGTGAATGGAACAGTTTCATTCCATTAGCATGCATTCAACAAAGAGAAGTTAATTAGTTTCAAGAACTTCTGATATTTCAGTAAAACTTTAGACTAATTTTCAGTTGGATTTTTGCCTTCTGGGGATCCTGTCAGTATTTTCAATTAACAGATTTCCCTGCACTAGATCTTCAAAGAAATGGTGTTAAAAATAGAAGAGAGCAAGAGCCGCATTTTTCATTTCATGGGAAATACACAATTTCTTTCCTGTTATAAAAAGCAGCAAAAAAAGGAAACAATCAAGTTTTATTTATGAATTAAGTTTACTAATTCTGAATCAAGTTATACAAATAAATTCACTGTAACATTTTAATATATTAGAACTGAAATGAAAAATCACTGCAACTGCCCCATTCTACCCTAACAGTAAACTACATTCAAACTCATCTCACTTGTTTCTCTACTGAGCAAGAAATTCCTTGTAACTCTTAAAATACTACAAGAATGATCAATCTTTCAGAAGAAATCCTACATCCTTTACTGACTTCGTTACTTCTAAGAGTGTATGCTACTTTCAGGCTTTGCTCTAGTACTAATTAAACAAATTTTTTTGAAAGCATAAAGGCTTTACAGTAGTATGTGTAAACACTACCTACAGTCTGCAGTGAAGGAAAAGGTAGTTTATCTGTCTTTGCAGAAGAAATGTGATACTCTTACAATGGTATGTAAATAGTTATGTTCCATTGTAAGCTTATGTTCCATTTCAGCATTATACACTTATCCACAGGAAACATGAATGTTGGTCTATTATTAAATGATGACACACAAATGCCTCAAAGAAAGGATTTTTATTTTTTTTTGTCAGCCAAGTGCCTGCTGGCAAGTAATGTGTAAGGAATTGCTGAAAGATCCCTGGATCTGATACCTAGGACTTCTTCACATAGACAAAAAAATATAGGTGTTCAGATTGCATTTCTGTGTTTGTAGTTAGCTGACAGGACTCAAAGGCTGCAGCTTTACTGGCTTTTTTCTGTCGTGGTTCAACTGACTTCCAACATCAGATCATGTCTTGAGAACAAGCTGCTAATCTTCAGATTTGGTTTTCACTGAATTCTGATCATTTTACCATAAAAATCTTGATTTGTTCAACAGAAACACATTCTTTATTCTTATTTTGTCTTCCTTAATGACCATAAGCTTTTCTTAGCTCTGAGAAACACCAGTCATATGCTTGTTTTCTTCCTTCTTTTTATCCAGACAATTATCTCAACCTTCTCTCTGCTTTCATTCATGGCTTAAACTCACTTTAATTCTAAAAACTATAAACTAAATACTTCCTCCCTTTCTATTGAGTGTTTTTGTAATGATTGGGCGGGGAAAATGGCCGGCCTGGATGAACAAAGAGCTCTTGATGAGACTTAAGGAAAAAAGGAAGGTTTACCACCTTTGGAAGAAGGGACAGGCAACTCAGGAGGAGTACAGAGTTCATGTTAGGTCGTACAGAGAAAAAATCAGGAAGGCAAAAGCCCAGCTGGAACTCAACCTGGCGATTAATATAAGGGACAACAAAAAAAGTTTCTATAAATACATCAACAAAAAGAGAGTGACTGAGAATGTCCATCCCTTACTGGATGCGGGGGGAAACCTCGCAACCAAAGATGAGGAAAAGGCTGAGATACTTAATGCCTTCTTTGCCTCTGTCTTTAATAGTCAGACCAGCTACCCCCAGGGTGCTCGTCTTCTTGGGCTGGAAGATAAGGCCGGAGAACAGAAAATTCCCCTGTAATCCAGGAGGAAGTAGTTAATGATTTGCTTAGACAACTGGACATACATAAGTCTATGGGGCCGGATGGGATTCACCCAAAAGTTCTCAGGGAGCTGGCAGGAGAGCTCACCAAGCCTCTCTCCATTATCTATCAACAATCCTGGTCAACAGGAGAGGTGCCGGATGACTGGAGGGTGGCCAATGTGACGCCCATCTATAAGAAGGGCCGGAAGGAGGATCCCGGAAACTATAGGCCTGTC
>VXBJ01004338.1:118037-292500 GCA_013400055.1 Nycticryphes semicollaris | reverse complement strand
AAAAAAAAAAGGAGAAGAAATAATCAAGGTGACGTTACTGATCCTGATGCAATACAAGAAATGGCAAGAAATGGCACTAGGATGCACTGTCAAGGATTCCTCTATGGAAAAGCTCTTTGGTCTACTCTTTTATTTTTTCCTATGTTGAATGTAAAATCTTTTTTTATGGTACAATTCTATGGTATAATTTTATGGTTCTGATTCATGTCTAAGAGAAACAAATATGTTAGTTTCATATCTACCAGGAAGTTCCTTTAAGGAAGTCATCAACTCCGTGGGTGTTCACTTGATGACATTTGGTCATGAAGACCATTCTATCTGTGTAGTACCCTCAATTTGAATATCATTGAAACCTCAACTTAAGCACAATGGCAACCGCATTTGTTAGAAAGCTGTATAAACTTTGGCATAAACCCAAGAAAATAAAAACAAAATATTTCATCCAACATTGCAATGCAGAGGGTAGAAAAAAGAGAAGAAAAAAAAAAAAGCAATTATCAGAAATGATTGTGTGTTCAGGACCACTTACTTCATTGGAAAGTAAAATGGGCCATATCCAGTGCACCAAGCGTGTGGAATATATATCAAACATTACAGCTTGACATCTTCTATTGTCCTGGTTGATGAGAGCATGTGTTTGAACAGAAAGGTCATGCCCAGTCATGTGTGCTAAGTGTTTAGCAGGTAATGCAAAGTCAACACTTTTTTTCCTCTTCCTTCCCTCTTTGTTTAGGTAGTAGAATACTGATGCAATACTGAGGATCAGGATACCACCTTTTTAAAAAAAAACTCAGCTGCAGAATCTTAAATTTTATTTAGTTTCTTCTTCATAGCAAAAATTTTTCCACCAATGCGTAAACTTAAGTATTCCTTTATCAGGAGCATCAGTTTGTCAGTAATAGTTTTGCTGGTGTAATTCCAGACCAAATAAAAAATTAGGATAAAGGGTAGTAAGGTACTTTTGTACTTAATATATATGTACATGTTTGTTTTTGGAGCATCCATATCTACACCCATTTGTTGAAAAGCGAGGGTGCTGGAGGTGAATAATAGTTCCTTCAAATGATGTTATGTAAGAAATTAGAGAAATAGCCTTTTTTCCTTTCCACATTAAATATTTCTGTTCCTTTTACAAAATATATGAAAATTGAGCACTACTAGTAATACAACTCTTGTGGTAGTACAGCTTTCCCAGAAATAAGGAAGTCGGTGAGATCTGACATTTGACACACTATGATCAAATTGAGACACCATTTAGAATCAAAGAATCACAGAATTGTTAGAGTCCATTTTCTCCAATAACAAGTGCTAGATCCAATTAAATATTATGTCCTTAAGCAATTCCAGTTCTGTCCCTGATGCTTCAATAATTCCATGTCCTTAATTCCCCTCTTGTGCTTTGATCACCTCATCTCCTCAAAAGGTGCATCTGGACTGCCCTGTATTACATAGTCATACAATGTTCAGTGTAATGAAGTTCTGATGACTTCTAGAATTGCAATTGCACCTACATTTTGAATGGTATCAACTCTGGCTTCATTTCTAGATGTTGGAGTGTGTGGTATAGTGATGCAGATTAGAGGAGGAGCTTTGACCTTGATGATCACAATTTAAATTAAAATTCAAAGCTTTATAGAAAATGTTCATTTCATCCATTTATTAAGATGTCTTTCCATGGAAAGTCATTAGGAAACATATCACTCTGACCTGTTTGTGTAATAAAGTGTTCTCTTTATCTCCTAGTGATTACCATCTGTCATCTGAATGTTTTCCCTAGAAAAACAGGAAAATGAAATTTATTATTTGCAGAATCAGATAGCAGAATGCTGTGTTGTGTTCTGTGCATTCAATTACTGCAGTTTTCCAGATACTTGAAAAACTCAATTCTCACTGAAGAAATATAATCCTGAGCAAGACTTAAGTAAAAAGAAAAAAAAAAAAAAAAAAAGAAGAGGTGTAATGCAGATGTGCTCTGAGGAAGAAAACAAGAACAACAAAGAAATACAATGACAAGCACAAATCTGACACATAAAATATTGATTATTAATCATTTTGAGTGCAAGACACTTCAAAGAAAGGCTTAGATATTTTATAAAGGTATTTGAATGGCATACCTAGTTATTTAAGTATTGTAAGACTTGACCACTCTTTGGTTTATAGAACAGTGACTCAACAAGTCCTTTTTTCCCCTTCCTTTTCCTGTAGGAAGCAGTCTCGTAACTTTATGTTGATAATGGAAACCAGGTTTTGGAAAACAAATGCTAATTAGTCTGCAGGGCTCAGATCTAATCCTTTTGTAGCTATATGTGTTTTCTTTGTTTTTAGTGTAGATCATAGTTCTGTCCATGAAGTGAGGGAGTTACCATTATCCTCTCAGTCTACTTCTGTGGAAGATTTGGCTTGCAGCTATCTCAGTCTTTGGCAGAAGCTGTAGATCTTCTCGTGCTCCTTTTGCCTTCCTATTTTTTGTCCCAGCATAATTTAGTAAAATTTTGCTACTGTGAAAGCAGAAAGAGAAGTACTTTGAGTACTCGAGGCCACACCTTGAGTATTGTGTCCAGTTCTGGGCACCTCAACACAAGAGAGATACCGAAGTGCTGGAGTGAGTGCAGAGGAATACCACAAAGCTGGTGAGGGGTCTGGAGAAAAAAATCTTATGAAGAACAATTAAAGGAGCTGGGACTATTTAGTTTGAAGAAGAGGAGGCTGAAAGGAGGCCTCATCGCTCTCTACTACTACTTGAAAGGACATTGTAGAGATGTTGGTGCTGGTCTCTTCTCACAGGTAATTAGCGACAGAAAAAGAGGGAATGGCTTCAAGCTGCAACAGGGTAGGTTTAGGCTGAACATTAGGAAAGAATTTTTCACAGAAAGAGTGGCCAGACATCAGAATAGGCTTTCCAGAGAGGTGGTTGAATCTCCATCCCTGAATGTGTTTCAGACGCATTTAGATGTGGTGTTGGGGGATATGGTGCAGGGGAGAACTTCATAAGGTAGGGCTGATGGTTGGACTCAATGATTCCAAGGGTCTTTTCCAACTTGAATGATTCTATGATTCAATGAATTCTCTACTTTCCCGCTTCTACACCACTTGTGGTCCTATATGCAGTTTCTTTCTCAATGTGATGCTACTGGGCTGTGTGCAGAATGCTAAAACGGAAAAAGTAATATTTGGAAGCCTCTGACCAGTGCTGAGTCACAGGTAGTCTCCTCATGAAGGTACAGGGTCCAAAACTTCTCCTTAGAGAGGAGGAGTTGGAAGATGTTCTTGGCAAGGTTTATGGCAACACAGAATCTCTCCTAATCCCAAGTGACTGTTTAATAAATGCGCTCAGATTAAAAGATCTGCCTGTTACTTTAAAGACTGTATACCAAGAAACAAACTCCAATAACAATAATGATGATGAAGAAGACATACGTATATATATTTACTCCAATATTCAATGTATTTTAAAATTCTGTCACTAAGATTTCTTTTTGGAAGGAAAAAGGACTATCTGCTCAGGAGGCAATCAATACAGGATGGATTTACTAGGCATACATTGATCTAAAATGGCTTCTCCAATCGAGACAAAAAAACCTTTTCATAAAGTTTTAATCAATAAGTGCCACTAAGCCCCAGTGAGCTCTTGTGCAGGAGATTTATAGACAAAGGATATAACTTAATCTCACAGATTTGTTTGTAAGTGTAATAAATAATAGTAAAAAATGGACATATTCCTTTAAGATAAAAGCAGTGGGAAAAAAGGGTGAAGATATCTGAAAAATCTAACTTACTGGCTTTGATATCTTTTCTGTGGTTCCTTTGGTATGTTGATACTCTTGTTGGCAAAGCTAAATATTAAAGCAGATCCAATTAGCAGTATAATGTTCATGTATCAGGAAAGGCCATCTAATAAGCCCAAACTTGTCAACAGAAAGGTGAATGTTTTTCCATGAGAATCGATTTTTCAAAGAAAGCTAATAACTCTACAGTCTGTAGTTACTAGATTTACATTGTCTTTGACCAAGTCAAAGGCTAACAATGGGGACTCACCAATGACAGGATATGGTGGGTTTCCAAACTCATCACTGGAAACAATAGGGGTCATTAAAAGAAATAAAAAAAATCTCTACCAGTTTTTCTAAATTTTTAATTCAGTTATACGAACACTTCATTTAAAATAAAGGAAGGAAAAAGGAAGAATTTAAATCCTTCATTTCTATCTATGCCAATTATGGACCACATTCTGTGACTCATTTGACTTGTATCAATATTTTCTTGTTCATCTCAATCATTAAATTCAGTGGGACTACATAGCAAGGCACTTTCCTGTCTGAGTTAGGATGATGTATTTTGTCCTGTCGACTAATTTGCAGAATACCATACTGATTTCCTAAAAAAGTAGGAGAATTGATCATATAGATTAATGAGGGACTGGGGTCAAAAACCTCAGTACAAGCAGAGCTTTTGGTACATCGACACACACACAACTCAAGAAAGGCTTTGGAAAAAGGGGAACAGAACCTTGAGCCTAGAGCCTAAGACAGCAACTGAATCAAATCACATACTAAAATAAATTTTCACTTGATTAATTGTTCTCATCTAGAGTCCTTAAAGAGATTCTGGTGATGAAGTGATCTCAGCATGCACATAATCTGCATGAGTGCAGAAAGTTGCTTTTAGAGAAATCTTGACATGAGCCTCACAAATTAGACAAGGAATTCAAACAGGAATTCGTGTTTCGCAGGAACACTTCTCCATGGTTGTGAGTCAAGCTGTTCTTCATATGAGTGCTGCTAGAGGCTATATCTGACAGGCCTACTGAGGCTTGCCTACTCTATTAAGGTGATCTGTGGTCATTTTAGCACATATTTCATATATTTTGCTGCAGATTTAACTAAATGCTTCAGATTGTTGATTTTATAATTGCAGAATCGTTTGTTTATTATGTCAGGTGTGAAAGGAGCTTTTCTTTCAGCATGGTTAGTGGCCTACCACACGTACAGTGGAAATTCTTCCACTGTCTTTGGTTAATGCTGAGTAAATGCACTGTCTAGAATTGTTGGTGTTCTTAGGCACAGAGAGTTCAAGCTGTCATTCTTCTCATAATGGCATAAGACCATGGAAGGCAGATCAGGAAAAAAAATAGTTCACACTATGCTTAATGAATATTCAGATGATATGAAATTGCACATAAAAGAATGTCAGCTGATTTTACAGTCAACAGACAGAAATACATTTCTTCAGCTGATTGAGTCATCCTATCTAAGGTACATTAAAATTCTTTTCTAAAATGGTCTTTTTCTCTTTAATAATTAAGTACAGAGACCAGAGGATTAGCTTATCAGTTCAAGTCACTGAGGTGAATTTTGCATTAGTGCTGGAGATGCTGTTGACCTTCCAGGACTAGCTGGGGAGTCTCACAGAGGGGTTGTGCCAACTTATTCAAGAATACAAATTGCCTTTACCATGCAATAAAATAACAAAACTTTTAACAAAAAAGGTAAATACAGCTGGAAATTAGAAAGATCAACAAAGTACTCCACCTTCTGATGGTCAGTAATTGAATATGTCTGGGAGTGATTGCAAAAGGAATGAACTAGGGTCAGATGGTTTGATTCCTCCAGCTTTAGGAAAAAAAGAAATGGGAGGAGATCAAATTCATATTTCTATTTTGTCAAGAAGTAAAATTTGATTTCCCTGAGAACTGGTAGGGCCGTTATTGATACATTTACTGGGTAATCTTATACAGCAATTTCACACAGCCTAATGTGCCCTTTGGTGGCCTAAACTATTTTTGAACAAAATAAACCACATAACCAATAGTATAAATAGAGGAAGGGAACTATCACCTATTTCCTTGCCCTAAATAACCCCTTTTGTGGATGGCAGTGTTTCATAATAAAACCAAAAGTTTCTGTGAGGAAAAAAAAGGGAAAAAAACCAAACCAAACAAAACAAAAAGAGAAAAAAAAAAAGAGGAGAGAAAAGAAGCCTTCAAGCAAGCAACCTCCCTTGACAGAGAAAGAACAGTCTGACACAGAGAAAGAAAATTAAAAAAAAGACCTGACACTATCTTTTTCTTAGTCAGTCTCCTTATTTGTATCTGGTTTTAAAAGGATTATTTTAATTACCTACCTCAGTTAATCTAAGATATATTAACATCGGAAGATTCATTCATCCTGCTTATTATCCATTTATTTAGCCTCAATTTTCCCTTCCCTCTAATATCTTCCAAAGGATGCAGAGTAAATGGGTTCCTGGTAATAGGTTCTAATAAAATAGTGTATACAAAAATATTGTGAACAGATTATTTTTCAATTAAATTATCTTTCCATTAGTAGTCTATCTGTTGCATATTTTTCACCTTGGCTTTAATGTGCTCCATTTATTTATTTAATGAAGATATGGATGACAATGCATTCATTCTAAATTTTAGTTTTCATAATGGAGTGCCCTCTTCAGACCTCAGCAGAACCCATAATTTCCTGTGCTGAGGGCTGTACAAACATACAAAAAGGAGATTGCTCTTGCTCCGATTAATTTATTATCTAACAGATAAGCCAGACATGGGATACACCTACATGGGCTCTTGCCCTCTGAGCAGACATGAGCTCATTCTATTTGCATCCAAAGCAGATGGAAATTTTCTCTGCGTGTGCTCCACATTAAGTAGAAGCCTTATGAATACAAATAACATGGTGTTCAGTCCAAGCTAGTGAGTGCTGATGCAAGATGTTGTATCTTAACTTACGCTTAGGGTTTCCTACAGCATCTGCTCAGGAGTACAGGTCAAGTGAACTCTAGTCTTTCTGAAAAATATTTTATAGATGCCTCTGAAGAATGGAAGATGTTGATACTGAAGAGGGCAATACAATATTTGAAGATGGCTGCATGGGTAAGATAAAGGAGAAGAACAACAATTTCTTGGAGAACCCAATAACTGCAATTTCTTACAGAACTGAGTAACTGCAAATTCAAGTACAACGTCCAGTCCAAGGCAGAAACATTGTGCCTGAGCCTACTACAGTTACTAAGAGTCATTTGACTCTTGGAACGAGCAATTAACTGTCTCATAATTAGCTTTATAAACTCAGATACTCATTTGTGTTCCCTCTAGAGTGAACAGAGAAAAGCAGACACTTCCAGATGAGTTACCTGTCCAATCACCTCAGACACTGAAATTATGATGGACTAAATCATTTGCAGACAATGCTTTTCTCTTCCTACTGACTACTGAAATAAAAGACTGCACATCTCATTGTTGGGTTACAGAACTCTTTCCCCTTGATTTTGAAATGTTTGATGTGTTCTTGAAATTGCAAAGTCTTTATTCTGATGTGCAACTTATTCACTCAGCTACTATGGGACATATTTTTAATCTCCTTCAATAACCTTATTTTCTGGATTTTTTTTCTGCTGCTCTACCCTGTAAATTCCCAGTCACCAACCCCATCCCTAAGAAAAAAAAAATCAAACAAGGATGGTGGGAAAAATAAAAGTGATTACACTCACCCTCACTCCAAGCTGAAATTATTCTGTTCACTGAGGCACAGGTGGTGATTTTCCTAACTTGATTTGGTCATTAAAAATCCTCTAGCTGCTTCAATACTTTCTCCCGGAGGCCCCTATCAGCACTCTTTTCTCCAGTGATTAGAATAGAGCCGATTGGCCTTCTGAACTTATTACAACCCTTTTTCTAATGATCTCATAATGACTGCAAACCTGAGCCCAGCAACCTGACAGATAATGATGTCAATTATGCAAAACAGAAATGATGGCTTTGAATCTAATATAATGTATTTGGAACTTGGTGTGTGTGTGTGTGTGTGTGTGTGTGTGTGTGTGTGTATGTGTGTAAGCTGGCTTATTTATAGTTTCATTGGCTACCTCTGTCATATTTCAAAATGTCAGTAAAAGTTAATAAAGGGGAGGTTGGGGAAGACACACAATGATTCTGTTTACCCTTGAAATAATTTAAAAAGAGGGTAAGTAGTTCTTCCTTCCCTTCTTCCCTAAGAAGCTTCTGCGTTTTTCTAACTCTTGTGCTACTCCTGTGATATTTTACAACTTTAGTCCCTTCCTTTTGCTTTCCAATGGAATTCCTATAGGAAATCCTAAGGCTTGGAGGCACATCAAGAGTCAGTGTCAGTGAATTTGTTTTAAATGACTACTAATTAGAAAAAAATCACTCTGTGGTAAGTTCTGTTTGGTTGGTTTTTCTTTATTGCTTTAATTATCAACAATTATGGGTTAAATTATGAGCAAGCATTTAAGTCAAAACTAAGAGACATTTATCTTTCAGCTTTCTTGGAAAGCTCCTGTAACTTCGCATGAGAATGGTCCTTGTATCAGGTGACAAACTCAGATGGAGTTAGGACATCACATCACACAGCCAGTGACAGAAGTGTCCCAGCCTGGATTTTGCTTTACTAATTTGCATTGTCCTAGTCCCAGTTATTCCTACCTTCCCATGATCCTCCCGGCAACCGCAACCTCCTAGCCCTTAATTCTTGTGGTATGTTGACAACTCCCAAAGAGCCGCTCTTTTTAGGTCTCAAAGGTTATGTTTCGCAGTTCTAAAATTAAATAAATTTTTATCAGAGTAGGAATCTGTCCCAGCATAGCTAAAGAAGTTGTAGAATTAGGACACTGTGATTGCTTAGTGTGAGATATGAAGCCTGGGCCCTGCACAAAGGAAACTGCAGTCTTAGAGATGCAAAGAAGTCAATGATATGGACAGGAGACAATTGTGTGATGGGAATAATAATATGACAGAAAGGGAAATGTGCTTTGGAGTAGTGTGTCAGTATAAGGCTGGAGCTGGGAAATGTGGAAATTACATCTGTTTATCCCTAACTGAGTATGACCAGAAGGCAACAATGTTTCAAACTGACATGCTACACTGCCCTTTCTAAAAGGCAGAGAAAACACCACAGCCAGTTCCAGGAGTGGGAATAAAAAGTGCCTGTAATCAATGCAAATAGATGCATAATATTCTGCAGGTCTGATCCAGTACATAATGCAATTGACAGAAGAGCTCCTATTGATTTCCATAACATTAGACAAAACCTCAGGTGGCAGAGACGTGTCCCAAAAGATGATTCAAATTTTATTATTTTTCTTACATTATGAAAAAAATAAATGCACGGACTTTTCAAAATCAGATACTTTTCACAGGGCTTTAGGATCCAATAATTTATAGCGAATCATAAGTACTCTTTATATAATTTATTAGAATACATGTTTGCAGATGAATATTTAAATGATTTTTATTTATAGTAGCATAGGAAATGTACCTGTAATGATCTCAATATTTTCCGGTAGAGAGAGACGGTGAGAAATCCCATGCAGAGGTGAACTCAAAAATCAGAAATGAAAAAAAAAAAAAAAAAAAAAAAAAAAAGAAAAAAAAATTGAACCCTCCAACTGTAATATCGTCTCACCATAAATGTCAGATTTTTCTTTACAGTGATGATACTGTGTCATCCAGGTTTTTAGGGGAAGGGTGACAGTTTCCATCACCGATAAACTCCACTCTCCTAAGATACTACCTACCCCAGAGAGAAACATCTCTTTTCTGTGGCTGATAACATTTCTCCTCCATGACAGTCCCACCTTGAGACACTGACAGAAAGCATTGTCAGTAAATTGGAGACTTAACATTTCTCTCTATATGTATCCTTCCTAGGTATATATCCTTTACAACACCTGATGGGTATTGTAAATCTTTAGATAATTTCACTGAAATCATGGGTTTTTACATATGTTGCCCACAAGTTGTCCATTAATAAAACAAACAAGCAAAATATAATTAATTCTTCTGCTACACAGGTTGTATACAGATTAAGGTAATAATGAATTATTTTTATCTAAAAATATTTTCCTTGCTATTAGATCTCTTTAAGGGTATTCTTATTCCTTACTGTACCTCCATATTTACCCCATGCTCCATACAGTGATGTCTCCACCAAGTCCTGGCTATTTCCAGAAAAACCTGAGGTCAAGAAAGAGAATTTACCACTTATTAGTGGTGGAAGAGAGACAGAAGACAATTATTGAAGAACTTATAATTTGGGTGGAATTAACTGAGGTTGTATATTTTTTGTAGCTTCTGTTGTTATCCACTTTTTTCCAAATCCAAAAGCATTTGATTTTTTATGTGAATTTACTTTTTTATTTTGGGGATTTTTTTGGGTGCTTGCAATTGGCTTGTAATTTAGGCATAGTCTGAGTCAGAAACAACTGATTTACTATTCATATATTTACGCCTGTAGCCCAGAGTGCTACTGAACGCTTTGTACTCTTGCAGTGCATGTTCATGTCTGATTTGCTCTTCACTACCACTTTTCAGTGTTTCAATACAATAAGCACACTGACTCAGGAGATGCTTTCTTGGGCTGCAGTGCTTTGGAATTTATAACGTCTCTAATTTCTGTGAGACAAACTACCATTTTATGGAGTGGTCCTGCTTTTAAAAGCTTTATTTCAAGCACTCCAGTGCAATGACAAGGTGTGGAACACGCAATAAGTGTTGTAGCACTCCAAAAGCAAATATATTTAATTTCCATCTTACATTTAATTGATTGCTTAGTAATAGCACTTGTTGCTGAGGGTTATAGTGAAAGTAGAGTTGACATTGAAGGAAATAAGTGCAAACAAAGATACATCTGTAATACCAATGCTTTTATTTTCTCTACATGCAGTTACATCTCATGTGATGGACAAGAGAATTACTCTTTCTGTCCAGAGAAAAAGCTATATAGCAATAGTTATTAAAGAGCAACAGGGGAAATAGATATCACATATTGAATGTGTCCAGCGCTCTCATATTGTTGGGAAAGAAAAGCAAAATCTTAGGTACCAGGTGTAACTAATACTTCAGTTCAGCTTCTGTGCCCACTTCTCTTAATATTTTATTTCCAGCTGTAATAGCTTTTTGTCTTTTGAAAATTACAAAAAGTTATTAGTTCTCCTATAAGCCATAAATTCTATCAGGTTTAGGAACAGGCTTATATGTCTCTGAGAATATGACTAACCCAGATATTGGTTTTCTCACTGCTTAAAAAAAAGTTGATTATTATTTATTATTCTCTATATGTCAAATAGTACAAGTCCAGGACTTTTGAAGTAAAACCCTAATGTGTTTGGCGCTTCAGAAATGCATATCAAAAGATCCAACCCTGAAGATTTTACATAGGATAAAAGATACAAGGATAAAACATAACAGAGCAGGCAAATATGACAGACAGATGGTGTGAACACGAGGTACCAAGAGGACAATCATTACCAATGTCATAAGCAGCAGTCATGGCCCAGCAGCTGCCTTCCTGCTGAAGGAGTTTCAGATACCCTGACAGAGATCAGAAGAGGAAAAGGAATGAGGTCACTGTTGGCTAGACCTGCAACAAAATGTCTTTGGTGGGAGTTTTGGGTTGTTATCATATTTCATGGCTTGGTAAGGCCTTTGGGAATGGGGTAAGTAGGATTGTGCTCACCTTTCCAAAGAGCATCCTTGGACTGACTGACTTTTCATGGTGTTTTTCTTGTCTCCCAATAACAAGGAAACATTATTTATAAGAGACATGGGCATTATAAATCTAATCTACCTCACTGAAATTTCTTATTTGGCAGTCATAAAGAATAATTCTGGGGCATGAGAAATCGGAGCCCTGTAACCAACAGTGGACCCAACTAAAACTTGATGAGGCAAAGTATGCTACATTCACTGTTCTTCAATCATCTCATGGTCCTTGCTATCCCTGTCCCTGCCCCTGGAAAAATCCAGACCTGTCTCTGTGTAAAAAAGTTATCTGAGAGTTCACAGATGTAAATATATATTTAGTGCATGTGTGTTTGTACAACTGTTTATGCACCGTCATCGTGATCCTGACTGGGCAATCTCGGTGACACTCCAGTACACAGTTCATCATGCACTCCTCCAGGCTGACCTTTGAGACTTGAAGAATGCATGTGGGATTTAAAACAATTTGTGGCTGAGAGTGTCTCCTTCCATTTGTCAGTGATGGCAATGAATTTCTTTCCCACGTGCCTGCCAGCAGCTAATTATTTTCTCCCTCCTCCAGTCCACAGTGAGCAATGATATCTTAAGCCACAAATATCAGCCATTTATTAATACAAAAGAGAAGCTGGTGACCACAAAAAGTTCTTGTGTGGCTTTGCCTTGTGGGATGATAACTTTTTGAGACAAGCTGCCCTCTAAGGGCTGGTCTTCATGGCAGTTAATTACTTATTTTTGCAATGGAAGTGAAAAAAAATGAATCAGAACATACACATAAAACCTCCCAATTTCTGGTGATGCAGCTCCCTCACACAGCCTGAGGTTATCAAGGAAACTGTCATTTGCAAAACCCTCCTGTTGGGAAATGTGCTTGCAGTATTGAACAGATACTTGGGAAACATATTTTCAGAACCATGAAAAAAAGTTAAAGGGCCTGGAGAATTTTATCCTGCCCCCACACTTTTCTAAGTTCAAAGGCCAGATTGTCTTGTGTGCATTTACTGTGGAAAGCATTTGGTTGTGCTCTAAAATGCAATATTATTATTTCTCATCTAAAACACTGGGGAAAAAAAGGGTCACTATTTAAAGGTCACTAAATGAACACTATCTTTGGGTCAAGGCTTGCTTAATTCATAACAAATCCTTGAAGGGAAGAAGAAAATGCTAGGGAAAGTATCATTATAATGAAAAAGAAAAATAAATTGGTTGGGAGGGATCTATGGAGGTCTTTAAAACCAGCTTCCTACTTTGGGTTGGATTACTGTCCTTACTGTGTTGGCAAAGGCTTGTCTGGCCAAATCTGGAAGACTTCGAACAAGGGAGATTCCACAAGGATGGTTGTTTTGTCTGAGCAGCTGATGACTGTTATGTTCTTAATTGCTTATGCAAGAGCACCAATTAGAAAGAGAATATGGGCCTATGAGGACCTTCACTATGACCTACTGTGACTATTCACACATACTCGGGTTCTTATTTTATTTCATTTTTGGTTTCCATTGATAGCAATGAATCCTAACATCACCAAAGGTACACATATCCTTTGTCTTCCTTATCAAAAGCTTGTTTTTCTTTTTTAACTTAAAATACTAAAATGCAATCGTTTCCTTAATAGAATCTGTATTTGGTTTATGCAGAAGGTAGTATTGGGTAGCGGAAGGGCTACGGGTGTGGCTTCTGTGAGAACATGCTGGAAACTTCTCCGTGTCTGGTAGAGCCAGTCCCAAGATGCCAAGATCGGTGAACATGGAGGGAGAAAAAGTGCTCCAGGCACCAGAGCAGAGATTCCTCTGTGGCCTCTGGTGAAGACCATAATGAGGCAGGCTGTCCCCCTGCAGCCCGCGGAGGTCCACAGTGGGGCAAATATTCACCACCTGTGGAGAAACACATTCTGAAGCATGTGGACATGGCTTGAAAGAAGTTGCAGGACACGGAAGCTCATGCCAGAGCAAGCTCCTGGAAGCACTTGTGACGGTCTGTTCCTGAAGGACTTAAACCTTTGGAAAGCCCTATGCTGGAGCAGTTCTTGAAGAATTACAGTCAAAGGGAAGCTCTTGTGTTGGAGCAGTTTGTGAAGGACTGTATCGCATGGGAGGAACCCTATGTTGGATCAGAGCAAGAGTGTGAGGAAGAAAGAGAGGCAGAGATGAAGCATTATAAATCCATTGCAACCCCACTCCCAATCCCCCTGCATCACTCAAGGGGAAGAAAAAGAAGACTTGTAAGTAAAGCTGATCTTAGGAAGAAGGGAGAGTTGGAGAAAAGGTGTTCTTAAATTTGTTCTTATTTCTCACTACCCTACTCTGATTTTGATAGGTAAGAAATCAAGTTTATCTTTCCCAGTTCAAGTCTATTTTTCCCATCATGACTACTGGTCAGGACTACCCCTATCCTTATCTCAACCCATGAGCTTTTCATCGCATTTTCACCTGTCCTGTTGATGGAAGGGGAGTGATAGAGTGGCTTGGTGGATACCTGGTGGCCAACCGAAGTTAACTGGCCACAGAACCGAAGTGCAGATCACTATTCCAAGTGCTGTTCAGAAATAGACCGTAATCTGAATTCTTTATTATTATTTTATTTTTAATCACTGCATTATTCATTTTTGCAAAATAATGAATTCTTCAAAGGAAAACCTAAAGGATTCCAATAACAACAATTAAAAAAGGAAGCAAACAAAGCCATCCCTGGCAATAATAAATCAGTATTTGCTGTGCTGTGCATATTTGGCAGTGGGACTGGGGTAAATGGATCCTTCAATTAAATGAAATAATACATGGTTTGCTGCATCTGTGAATTAGCTGCATAAAGATAACTGAGGCAGGTAAATGCTGAATAGAACTCGATGATGTACATTAGAGAACCAATTGCATCTGTTAGCAAATAGTCTTTATATTAGGGTGCCCACTAAGCATTGATGCCAAGCTAGCACTTGAAATGAATGGCTGCAGATTCTAATTTGATAGCTGGTATAGATATGCTGGAAATAATGGAAATGTGTTGATTTGGGCTACTTAGCGAAGAATAACCAATGCCTTAAAAGAGAACATTATTCTGTAAATGCCTGAACATCTGTGTTCTCCCTGTGACTGCCACAACTGAGATGAGATTTTCTTAATCTAATTTTCAGGATGTATTTAAATTGGGAAATTAGACCTTCCATCTACTCCACATATAACTAAATCACAAACTCTGGAATCTACAGCTTTTTAGGTTGTTACAGTCATGATACACTCAGAGTCAGGGTCTGAGCCAAGATCTCAGCACACAGATTTGTCCAAATTGAAAGAGCTTTGGGGGAATGCCTTTGCGATTTTAACTCAGATATCCTGAGTCATCTTAGGTGACATCATTTTCCTACACCCTCTAAAAAAATGGAGTTTGCTATTAATAGCCCCTTTTTCTTCATCATTTCACTCTGAGTCACAGTGTGGCCATTCCTGTCACAACCTGACTGTCACGTGTACCATCACTCCTCTTTTTCATAAAGCACTAGTTTCCTACAGCAATTTTGGTGCCTAGATACAACTGACTTGGATCGTTAAGGAAGAGCAGAAAGCCCCATAGACCAAACAGTTGGACATGATTTAAATGTTGTTTTAAATCAAAAGTTAAACAAACTCATTTTATGGTCACAGGTGAGACGTCTTGATATGAGCATATTTTTTTAAGAATTTATTAAGAATATATCTTACCTCTAGATTAACTCCACTGCAAGGTTGTGAGAAGCCTGGCTCCATTTTCTTGATATCCTCCTCATAGTTTCCTGAGAGACTGCTGTTAGGTTCTTTGCAGCTGTCTCTTCTTCAGGCTGAACAAACTCCAGTCCCTCAGCCTCTCCTCACTGGGCAAGTGCTCTAATCCTGAACAAGTTCCCCACAGAACTTGTTCCAGTTTGCAGATGTCTGTCTTGTACCAGGGGAGACAAAACTGGGCATAATATTCTAGATGCAGTATAAAATGTGGACTGATTACATGAACTTTATCCATCAAAAACACAATCTCAGCCTTCAACTGAGACAAATCAACAGAGGACAAGTTTGGGCTGCCTCTCTAGCTCCCTGGGAAAAGATGCAAAGCAGCAAATAAAAAATCATCCATATTGGATAGCTCTGTTGAAGAATTCTCTCTACACTAACTTTAGAGAGTAGTAGAGACTGTAGAGTCTGGTAGTTTAGTTTCATTTGTTTACAATATGTTTGAATTCAGTGGCTTTTAAAATTGTTTTTTAGGTGGAGTGATCCGTTTAATACCGGTCCTGGTTTTGTGTGCTGTTTTTGCTTGATTTTTATTTGTTAGGATTGACTCTGTATTTTTCATTTTTCTTGACTTTTTTTTTGTTATTGAAAATATTTCAAAAGACCTGAAAATCTTTTAAAATTTACTCCTCCCCACTCATTTAATGTTTAAAAACTCGTGTCACTTAGGTGTTTTGGAACTACACGTTCATCTCTTAGTCAAAATAACATGATCTATAAAGTCTGTTCAGGAGACCTTTCTTCTCATCTACTCTCTTTACACAAAGTCTTTTCTATCCTCATGTGTCACTTATCTACTCTTGTCTCAAACAAACCTCCATTCTTCCCAGTCGTGTTTCATCTCTACTATTCTTTTCCCTCCAAACCAGAAAAAAAAGGAATGCTTTGAGTTATAGCTGAGTGCTTCAACTCCTGAAGCTGGATTTGTTCTCTCTAGACAATCAAAGTCACTCAACTCTAAAAATCATCAGTCTGAAGTAGTAGCAAGGGTGTTAATTATTTGCAGTGTTTGTTGGAGGTTATTAAGAAATTGGTAAATTAAAGTTAATCGAGTTTCCTGGAAATGCTACAGTGTTGATTAACTGCTTGTTAAAATAAGAAATATATACGAACCATTTCCATATAACTCCTCATTTTTTACTTATTTATTGTCTAAGATATGCTTTATGAAAGTAGGACTTATGCCCAAGAACCATAGTGGGACAGTATTTAGAACTCTGCTAAACACTTTGCCTATAGAAATGTTATGTGTCTATTTAACATACTATAGTGAGAGCTTTGAGGAACACAGGACTGATCACATTTCATTCTCAAGAAGAATTTGCAAGTAAGTGTAAGATATTCAGTGTAGCAATACAAGAGGCAAACAGTTTTGGATAAAGTCAGATCTCCACCTACACAAATCACCTTCACTGGAACTGGACTGCATTTCCACACCTAAACATATTTTGCCTGAGGTTCAGCCAAGCAAAAAACCAGCACATTAATCTCAGCTATAACTCAGACAGAAGACCCTGTTCCCACAAACACTTGATATTGGCAATTGGGGATTCGATTTTCCCTTTGAAATAAAGCAGAAATTTAGGATTTACCTAACTCTGGGAAAGGTTTGCTTCCAGCACGTAAGTCATGGCTTGGTTTCCAGTCTTGCCATGTTTTATTCAACTTGTCAGAAAAAAAGCAGGATGAGAATACTTAGTGGGAAGCTTTTCTACCAGCTAATAGCAGCCTGGTTATGGGCTAGTGATTCACACTGATATATAGAGAGGTCTTAGATCCTCTGTCAAGCTTCATTTACAGTGAAAATGAGCCAATGACTCTTGTCTATTTTCCTTCCCAGGCTATCAGAGCAGATATCTCCTGACCATGTTTCTTATCCCTAGGGAAGGGCACAATTATGCTGATAATCACTTTCTTGATTCAGTCTGACATTCAATTTCTCTTCTTCTCCAAATCCAACAAGTCCTTTTTTAAGCACACCTCTTCCAAAACATGCTTAAATATTAGATCTCCTGCACAGAGACAGGGATTGCCTAACTGATGCTGGAGTTCATAAATACTCCATTGAGCCAATTAAAAAAAAAATATAAAAAAATTGATCCTCTGTAAGACATTAGCATAACTTTATAATTTCACTGCGCTGTCCCCTCTTATTTCCATCTCCTTGCTTTTGTTTGGAAATTGCCCCTTTGAAATAGAAGCTCCTTGTGGCAAGGATGACTCCCCACAAGACTGAAAAGCATCTAGACAGATGGACTGTTAATAATAGTAGGTAAGTAATGACAACTAATAAAGCACTGTTTGTGTGGGATTTTGATTATTCTGCTACCTTTAATAAACAGAAACAGTTGAAGCTTTTTCTACAGAAATTAATTTTGATAGAAAATTGTTTCTTTGACAGAAGGGAAAATTTAATGGAATGAGACTGCTTTGGGGAAGGAAAAATAAACCTCAACCAGAACCTGTTTAGTTCCTGAAGAAATGAAACCCAAAAATCTCTCTCTGAAATCATTACATTTTCAATCAAAAAAAAAAAAAAGTGTACACATAGAAGCACATATATACCTGCACATGTAGACACTTATTTATTTGTTTATTCATTCATTCTGTCTTTTTGAGAGAGTGAAGAGCATGAATAAGGTTTGGGAGACTGAGTCCCCTGATTTTTTACTAAACAGTTTACTAGAGAAATTTTTAATGCTCTGTTCAGCTGAGATAATAAATACTCTTGCATTACTTTTTTGACTCTAATCAATAATATATGCATATATAAATGCATCTCTATATATATGTATATATTTGTACATCTAAGATGTAGTGGAGTTAAATATGGTTCTTTTCCTCTAATACTGTTTTTAAAGTCATACACACACAGATAAGATACAAACTCTTATGTCCCATATCCATTCTTCCATAAAAATTTGAAATCTTATTTGCACTGGACTAGGAAAGAGAGTTTTTGCACTTGTAACAGTTGGGTACTGCCTAATAGCTCTTTCAAAGGTGCTGGTGCTAACCTGCACAGCCAGTTCTGAGTTGGTTCAACCCTTACCCTGCAAGTAAAACTTAAGTTAATTCTAAAGCCCAAAAGGAAGACTTGATTGACACCATGGAGATTTCCCTTAGTTTTTGAGCTGTAACTGTACAAAACCATCCCTGAGAATGCATTCACCTTTGCACTCATTTAAAACTTACACCATGTTCCTTTATTATTCTGCAAAGACTCATTTATATCCAAGGTTGACCTGCTTTTAATTTAGTTGGTGTTTTGTTTTGTTTTGTTTTGTTTGTTTGTTTTTTAAATCAAAATAGAAAACATGGAAAAATTTTGCCAGTAAGTTTAGCTGTAAGAAGACGTGCATGGTCTCAAATCTATCCATTCCTCTTTTTCTCTTATTTGCAATTACTGGAGAACATACATATAATCAATGCACATTTCTACTTTCTTTCCTCTTCCTACTTTTCTGCACCTAACAAGCAGCTGTGTCAAAGGGGATTTCTGTCTGTCTAACCTAAGTTGTTTATGAAGTACATATAAAAACTTAATTTCTACCTATGTACTTTGTAGAAAACCTATTTTATGGAGATGACAGTTTATTTCAGGACCTAAAGGTAATATGGGGCATACACAGAGCTGTGAAGTCCAGTCCTTGAAGGGAGACTTATAAATGGTTTGTAACCAATAGTTGAGCTCACAGTTCAGATGATTTTACAGCTCAGGATGCGAAGGACCATATAGTAAGGCCAGGGATAATTTGTTGCAGAGGACCAAGATTAAAATTTTGATTTATGAAATATGCCTATTCTTCAGTTGCTCCTACAGGATGGCTAGCTATTGTAAATGTGCCTTTCTGGGTTAGGCTGTAATGATTAAAATGACATGTCCCCCTGAAAGTACGTGTTTAAAACTGAATAAGAAATTATGTATTTAAAATTTTCAGTATGAAAATCCAATGATAATCACACTTTACAGCATACAACTACAGGGCCCGATTAAGTTTGACATTAGCAAGAACTTTAACAAGACAGTACTAAGAAAAATAACACACTCAAATCATACAATTCTGCTCTTAGCCCATAAAGGAAGTAATAAGCTTCTAATATCTGTACTCCAAGACATAGCAAAAATAGAAAAGCATCTTTCCCATCAGATGTTTTAACAGAAAATCCAAACAGAGAAAATATAGAGGAAAGTTAGCTTAAGCAGAAGCAAAGCAAGAGGACCCGGAGGCTGACCTACATTTGAAATATAAAAGAGCCCAACAGCAGTTCTCGCTGTAGCTCCAAGAATGAAATTACAAGTATTTTCCACGACTTCTTATGAAATGGTGATGATCCAGTCTGAATCAGTGCAGCAGCTGTTGCAATGATCTATAGGAATTACTAGTAATAAGTCTCAGAGGAGGTTGAAAATGTGCACTGTGAGCAGCTGAATGTGTCTCACCCTGTGCTGGACAGCAGTTCCTTTTTGATCCACGTACGAGGAGTACCAGAGGGCAATAGAGTTGCCTTGTTATTTTCCTACTCTGTGAGCAGCATTATTTTATAATGAACCTCAATCAGACTTCATGATTTTTGCAAGTCTATTAGTCAGAGAACCTGCTTCATCTTGCCCCCATGTAATAGGATTTGCAAAGCAATTATACATCCCCGTCTCAGTTGATGTGCCTCAGACTAAAACCTTACACATGACTGCATTAGTTTATCACGGTAACACATACGCTCTATAACACACCTCTGTTACCTGTCACAACAGTCAAAGAAATTAAAGAAAAAAAGAAAACTGGAAAGTTTCTAACTGTTGTTGCTGTAGTTATTTTCCCAGACAGTCTCAATTAATTTTCTTTAAGGCTGACAATGGTCTGTGTTTTCATCCACATATCTCCAAGCACATTTGAAAGGCTGGGACCATATTGATTCTCCTTCTTTACAGAATAACTGAGCACAAATAAACGGTTTTCTACTCAAACAATGGAATTCTTTTGGACAAGCATCTGGGTCAACTCAGCGCGCTGTAATGGACCACACTTGTAGTGCAGTGGAGATATGGTGTAGAGTCCACCTGTATGATCAAAATTTCAGCCAGAGTATCTTTACACACTAAAGAAATAAAAAAAAAGACAGTTTGTTGAGAAGTTATTAGGTTGTGACTCTTGGGAAGTGGATGGGGTGTTGACTAAACCGGTGATGGGTTGTATGAGTGCATATGAAAACAAACACATGGGATGAAAGAGTAGTTTAAAGGTTTCTCACTAATCCATTTTCCTTTCAGTCAGACAAGAAAAGTGGCTTGTCAAAAAATGAAATTCATCTTGCGCTTTTATCCACTTTGGTGAAATGTCTGAAGAGCAGGTTGCTGAGGTCCAGAGGGATCAGAGGAGAAGAACACAGAAGTGCATATATGTACAAACGATCGACAGAGCAGGAATGTTGAGTTGCAGCTAATAGCCTCTGAAGTAAGGAAGAACCAAACAAGATAGTACCTTGATTCTGAGTTTATTATGCTCAAAGGCTCTAAAGATCTAACTAGGAGTACAATATTTTTCTTTTCTTTTTTCCTTTTTTTTTTTGTTCTTTTTTGAGGAGGTTGCAGAGGATGGAAATAGTTGTGGTTTTATAACACTTAATGGTCCAGATGTGGCAACTTTCCAGCCAAAGTATTTTCCCCAGTATTTTGCCCTGCTCTCTCTCTCTCTGTTGATCTCTTCTATATGCTACAGTACATCTGTTCTCCTTGGTTATTTTCACTGCAAGCTGGCAGGATTTGTTTCCTTTCCAACACATCAAGTTAAAAAATAAATAATCCTGCATTGTGTATAAAATTCATTCCCATGAGACCAACCCTCTCCTAATGAAGTCAGTTTTTTTTTTTTTCATAGACCAGATCATTTACTCTGAGATTATATTAATTTACAACTGGAATCACAATTGACACCTGGCAGTGCACTAAACAATACGGGGCTTCCAATCTACATCATTAGGTGCTCATGCTTTGTTGAATCTCTGCTCATTAAGCTCCAAATCCTGTCTCCAGTGAAGTCTCAGCAGCTTGTTGGTCACTGGGGAGTTCCTTCTGAAATAAAGAGGCAGGGACACTCCACAAATGCTACGAAAATCAAGGGCTGGAGCAGCTGTCCAGATGCATGTGACTCTAGCTTCATCTATTCTGGCAGAAAAAGCTGGATGATATACATGATCATTTATACTTTCTCATTCCCTCATTTGCACCAAATCCCTGATGCACGTTTGCCGATTCAGGCTTTAAAGATGAGCTGGAGATATCCATCGCAAACATAGTATCCTCCAATCAGCGGAGATTGTTAGCTATGGTGCAGGAACAGCTATCACTTCCCACAGAGATTAGGACCAAAGGGAGATACTTCCAAAGCTATAAAATCTGAGTAATTTGATGACGAGCCATAGAAATATAGTTCTGGAGTCAAGCAGCTGCAGAAATCTACTTTTCTGCCTTACTGCTTTACAAATTAGCTGTGGATGTAATACGTCTACAACTCAGATCTCAACCATGGGACAAATGTGAGGGACATTCACCAAGGCTGGTACCACTTCTGTGCATATTTTGTGGTTGTGAAAAGAAGCAGGTGCTATTTAATTGGAAAGTTACCCCCCTGGTCAATAGGCCCAGTTAAATTTGTGGTCTAATACTTGTCACCGGTGATTTTTTTCCAAGGGCAGACCTCACAGGAACACTGAATCATTTCTTCCAGCTGAGACAAGCTATTGGCTTAGTCAAGAGGTAACATTGCATTGACTCATCCAGCAGAGTTTTTGACTGTGTACACAGTGTTGTTAGATTAAGTCTTACATGTGGCAATATAAAAGAACTACTTATATCAGGTTCAACTATAGGCTAAGAAGCTCCTTTCCAGCTCAACCTCTCTCTGGTGTTTTGTACCACATAAGTGATAGCAGAAGTAAAATTAGATGTAATTAATTTAAAGTGCTGAAGTAATTCACATTCACAGTAGAAAAGGTAGTGTAAAAAAATAATAGAGAAACAAAAAAATATTAAATATTGATTGCAAAAGTGAAGCAGGATAAGGAATGCAGAGAGAGAAAGTTTTGGAAGTGCTTTCAGAAGCAATGGAGTTGCTTGAGGACTAAAGAACAGCTGCATATTTTACACTGATCACTTTCAGCCTTGTAAAACTGACCTTTGCAGCAGGGAAGAAACGGGTGATGTTAATCACAGAAAATTCTTGGAAGAAGATAGAATGGTACTTTGACGGAGTTTAGCAAAGGACCCAGGAAGTGTAGGAAGTGAATTATTTATGCATGTGCTTGTGTGTTTGTGTGTTTAAAAAATGACTGTTACAAGTTGTGAAGAATTTGCTTTCTCCTGTAACATTCAACAATGACATTCAACATGAAAAAAAAACCAGCATTGCCAGTATGGTGGTGAAACACCGGAACGAGTTGCCCAGAAAGGTGGTAGATGCCCCACCCCTGGAAACAGTCAAGGCCAGACTGGATGGGGTTCTGAGCAACAAAATCTAGTTGAAGGTGTCCCTGCTTATTGCAGGGGGGTTGGACTAGATGACTCTTAAAGGCCCCTTCCAACCCAAACTGTTCTATGATTCTATCTGTCTGTGACTCTTTGATTCTATGGATGAACACTCATTGGACTTATTTTCATACTATCACTACCAGAAGAGTAGTGAAAGTACTAAATTAGTTTGTAGCAAAGAGAAAAAGCACAAATTAGGACAGAAGAGTATCTGTAAAGCCAGTCATCCTTGAGATGCTGAATGGAACTGAGTGGCTGTCAATCAGTGCTCTGCAGGTTCCCAGAGGATTTATGCAATATTTCTATCAGAGCTGTGATATATCAAGCCTATTTTTAATAGGGTGAAATAGAGTACAGAGAGATCTACACTTTACATGGACGTTTTTTAGGAATTTGTGTAATGATAATATGTGGAAGAAATTGGTAGGTTAGCTTAGACATATTGGTTGCAGAAAAAAAGGCTTTTTTGTCACACCTTATGTCTATTCTGTCTTTAATTCACCAAAAAGTTTAGAAAGAAAGAATATTCAATGATTGTCAGCTCAATAATACATTTTTTTTTTCTTTTACCTTAGGAATTTCATAAGTACTTGCTTGAACTAAATTACATTCTTGGTCTATCTGAGATACCTGTATTATCACTCCTGACATAAAATGATTTTCTTTACTATGTGAATGAAAATATGGTCTTAGACAGGGGACATCAGCGGTGTGTTCATGGACATATCCTGACCTTATGTTTCTTCACACATGCTCAAACTGTTCTCTAAGTAATTGTACTCGTTTTAGCTGGCATAGTGTTAATTTTCATCATAGTAGCTTGTATAGTGCTTTGTTTTGGATTTGTGACCAAAACAGAGGGGCTGAGAGGCCTAAGAACATTAAACCATAACTGTAATCAAGCAAGATACAAAAGAAAAGAGTGGAGTAGAGCTGATGCTAGGACTAAGCAGAGATTTTTATTTATACAGTCTCCCTTTGGTCATCTTTTGTTCCCATCAGTTTTCCGTTCAATATTTTCCATTCAGCTTTCTAGAGGACACAGAGCTGTGGCTGGCAATTGAGCTGTGGCTGGCAATTGGTTCCTATTCACCTCTTGATAAGTAGTACAGCCATTTGAAACATTTGTTACACACAAAGTGACACAGATTATAGTTTTAAAAATCTACAGTGGCAACTGATGCATCCTCTCAGCCATTTCTCTTGTTGCTGTTCCTGTCAATAGAATGGGCTCCTATTGTGATATTTCTTTTCTTTTTTCCATCAATTTTTGCCTTAAAAATGGGAGTAAAGAGTTCTTACATGTCACAATCTCCACTGTGCAGTTAAAGTAATCTTGTATGGATGCTGAGATTTAACTGCCTACTGGAACTGTGTCAGGCTTTTAAGGCATCTGAAAAGAACGCAAGAGAATATCACAGGTTTCTGGAGGGAGGTTTTATTCACACTCGAATAAAGTTATGCAAGACTCATATATTATACTTTGGATCTGATTCAAAAAAAAAAAACACTAGCAAGAAAAATTGAAGATGTCTAGCTATCTTGAGGTCTTTGTAATCATAACCAAACTAGAACACAAGGGGTGAATTTGGCTATTGCTTTCTGTAGAAAATGTCCTTTTTGAAATCCATACCCTGAGAAATACTTTTTCATAAAATTGAGGTTCTACTTCGTAGTCATAGAATTGGTGTAAATTTTCAATAGACCTTATATGTGTACTCTGGTGATACGAAATAATAATAATCCAGTATGAATAGCAACCCCACACTTCACAGTTTAACCATGCCTGACATATCAGGGTAAGTAAAAAGCCCCGGCAGAACCCAGTTAGCCTCAATGATAATATCACACTATCTTTTTTTTAAATTGCTACTTTGACTTTGTGTAAGCTTTCCAGGACAAAGAATATCCCTTTGGTTTCATAAAGTGCCATGTGTGGTGGGACACTAACTTGTTAGTAATAGCTGTAGTTACTATTTCAATATGATTAAATAAAGCTAATCACGTTTCAGTAAGAAATCTTAGCTTTCTAGTAGAGTCTTCCTCCCATATGATTGATTTCTCCCTAGGTTTACTGGTATTTGGTATACGATTCATACTTTTTTGGTCCAGTCTTCTTGTTTGAACACCCTGGTCATGAGCTGTACATGCCCATTTGCCATTGTAGGAATAGACTTGAATAGCATCCACATACCTACTAAAGAGTTATAACTCCACCCATGTGAGGTACCCAGACCTTGTATCCAGAAACCAGTATAAGTGGACCCAGGAGGTAGGAATTAGGAAGAAACAACTTTCCCTTCAACAAAGGGGAAATGGGGAAGAACTAACACTTCAGAAGATGGTATTTTTTTTTTCTGACCTTTCTATATCTTCCAAATTCTAGAGAAGTCAATTGTTTTTTTTTTGTTTGTTTGTTTGTTTTGCTTACTTTTTAGTTTCCCATTCCTGTTTTACTAAATGTTAACTTGCAGTCCTATTTTGGAACTTCACATTCCTGTCCATGGTGACAGCATCTGAATGTAACACTTTGAAATTGATATGGACAAAGTCTCTGGTGACTATAGGTTATGGCCAGTATTAAACTGCTTTAGAAAAGGGAGTTGCACTGTCTTCTCAACTCCTAAAGGATAATGTTTTTCACAGGAGAACTTTCTGCACATAAATTGTGTGTTGGAAACAGTCAGTCCAAGTCAGTTAATGCAGATTATAGTCTGGTGGAACCAAGTTCAGAGATGTGATTATCTGATTGAGAATGTCAGGACATAATCACAGGTTTTGGGTGAAGGCAGACTAAGGTCATGACATACAGCTTATTAACAGGAGCACTGTGGATAAAATATCTAGACTATGGAAAACAGAATCAGGATGATCCTGACATAATCAAAGCCACAAACCAAGCCTTTGGATGGTGTTGATTAGGATTTCTGTTGACATAATCACACAGGACAGCCAGTGGTACACTCTACTCAGACCTCAGGGTATATGTGTGTCAGGCCATTACATTTCTGTCTGTCCTTTTTTTTTTTTTTTTCCTATAATAATATTGTTTTTCTGCTCTGTCTGAGAAGGATCCTTCCTTTCTAATAATGTTTTTGAAGGAAAAAAGAGTCACACCAGGTATGTGATGAATGGGGAATGTGGTTCACTAAAGTGTCTTTATGCAAATTTGACAACTGTTGCAGATAACAGATTTGTATTTGAAAAGGAGTGACTTGTAGGGAAGATGATTTAGTTGAGGCCAAAATCCCCCTCAGCCTTCTTCACTTAGGAATGTATTGAATCCAATGTTCAGTCACTATTTATTGTCATGCTGCAGGAAACTTCCTCTGCCATTAAAACTCCAGGAAATGTTTTTAAGTCTTTAACAATAGAAATGAAAACAATATGAAATTGAAAATCATTTTATGTTAAACTTCCTGGAATTGCCTGACTATAATTCTGCCACTGATCCTGGTGGCTTGAGCTCTACGGTCTGCTCACTGTCTAAATTATTTTTTGTGATTTCATTATCACTGCCTTGCCCCATGCGCAATTACAAAGTCCTTTTGAAGCTCTGCCATGGAGCTTGGGCTCAGTAACAGATGAGTGAGGTTTTGTCATTTGTGTGCCAATACAATAGAAACAATAGCATGCCTGCTTCTGTAGCCACTAGATCTGAAGACTTCCTCAGCCTGTGAATTGCTGTTTTCCCTCAGCATATATGCTTTTTTTGTACACCTCTTACTGCACCCCGTGTCCAGTTCTTCAGGAACTCTCTTAGCAATACGTTCAGTCTTACCCCGTACCTCTTCTTTGTCTGCACTAATACCCCTCAGTATGCATTCTTGTTCATCTTATCTCACCTTACCTTCAAATGCAGTTTTAATGTAATTTTCATATTTCTTTGCTTCTTTATAATGGGAACTTAGCTATTATAAGCTGGGGTGAAGTAGCCGGACACCCTGCATAATATTAACAAGTTTTTTGAGTTAGGTGACTCTCAGATAATTTTCTTTTTTATCCCTGCTTCATCAGTTGACATCATAACATCTCATCATTCGAACATTAGAACATCCAAAGTTGATAACAAGAGGAAAGGAGACATACAAGTGTTTCTTCTGCCCAGTTTGCTTTCTGGTGTTCTTGTTATTTCATTAAAAGCAGCTGAAGTCCCAAAATGAGTCCAAAGGCTCTGTGTATTTTGCTTTATACAACTCCACAATCCTAAACTGGTTTTCTGTTTGACTGTCTGTTGGTTGCAGTGTTGGCAGGGGGTTGTGTGTTTTGGTTTGGGTTTTACTGTTAGGGTTGGGAACATTGAAACAACTGAGGAAATAAGTAAGGAAAGAGGAGTAAGTGACACAGAAAGCCTTGCATTTAGAGGCAATGCTATTAAATCCCAAAGACCTCTTTTATGTCTTTGCATAGATCTAAGGGAGAGATGAATATGGAAATACCATAGCAGCTTTTTCCTTTCTGTTTCCTTACTTATTCTCTGTCCATTGTACAGTTAAAATAGCTTTTTGCCTTCCACATGTCTCAAAATCTTTTACCACTGTTTACCTAAGGTTACGCATCTGGAAGAAATCCTCAGCTATCTGGCAAAATGTGTCCCCTTCTCTAAAATTTTACTTAATTGACCCACTCTAACCCACATATCTCAGCATTCTTATAGGTCAGGAATCAAGAAATTACCTTAACCATGGAATTAAATTATCCGTATTTGACTCAGACCCTACATAGTCAATGGGACATAAGTACACACTTAAAGTTAAGGACATACTCAACAGCTTTGCTGAACCCAGGACACAGTTAATGATGTTATTTCCCTCTTACTGTTTAAAAACAATTCCTTCTCATTTGAGCTACTTAGTCTATAAGTGGCTATCTCCCGCAGCATCATGATCTAGGAGCAGGGAATAGTCTCACAATTCATAAACAATAATACACGTCTCACTTCAAACATGTACAAGCATTATGACCTATGCGTATTTGTATATATATATATTTTATTGCTGCTGTTGTTGTTGTTTTCTCTTCAGAAAGACAGTCACCACACTTAAAATGCGTAATTAAATAATAATAATAATAATAATAATAATAATAATAATAATGATGCAACTCTTCTGCCAGAACTTGACTGGCAACAAGATCTGGGTTCTAATGTGAAGAAATCATTATTAACACACTCATTAGAGCCTCCACACAGAAACATGAGAAAACTAAAATAAGATTTCTTTTGCTCAGTGACCTAGTTTTCCCCAGTCTCAACGATTAATTAGTTTAAGAAACAATATTTGTAGTAAATGGAGAAAATAAACCATCACCAAGATGGATAAGCAAGGCAACATGCAATAATTAATAAATATTTTTCAGTCTTTCTCTCTGGGGAAGCAACAGTTAGACAATTCTGTAGGTTTCTATTTTTCCACTGCACAGGAGGTCTGCAAGGATCGTCTTGGAAGAATCCTGTGGGAGACAGTCATGGATAAAAGAAGGGTCCGAGAGAGTCGATTGATTTTTATGGATCACTTCTTCCAAGCTCAAGAATAATACATTGCGATTTACAGGAAGACAAGAAAAGGCAGAAGTATGCAGACGAAGGAGGAGGTCCTGAACAAAGCCTAACATAAAAAGGAACCATATGAGAGATGTAAGTAGAGACAAGTCATCCAAGAGGAAAACAAGAAGCATTGACTGAACACACAAGGGTGGTGTCAGCAAACAAAGCCCAGGTGGAGCTGAACCCGGTGAGAGATGTGGAGAATGAAGAGAAAGATTTCTACAGGTATACTATCAGCAAAAGAAGACTAAGAAAAAGGTGGAACTGATACTGTTGGGACAGGATACCTGGTGGCCAAGGAATTCAGTAACTTCTCTGCCCCATCCTTTACTGGGCTCCCCAGTTCAAGAAGGACAGAGATCTGCTGGAGAGGGTACAAAAGAGGACCACAGGGGCCTGAAGCATCTCTCTTAGGAGGAAAGGCTGAGGGACTTGGGTCTTTTTAGTTTTGAGAAGACTGGGGGGGGATATGATCAACACCTATAAATACTTAAAGGGGGGTGTGTCAAGAGGAAGGGGCCAGTCTACTTTCAGTGGTGCCCAGTGACAGGACAAGAGGTGACAGACACAAGCCTGAACATAAGAAGTTCCATCTAAACATGAGGAGGAAATTTTTCATTTTGAGGGTGGCAGAGCCCTGGACCAGGCTGTGCAGAGAGGTGGTGGAATCTCTGTCTCTGGAGATATTCAAAGCCTTCCTGACAAGTTCCTGTGTAATCTGCTCTGGGTGGACCTGCTTTGGCTGGGGGGTTGGACTAGATGATCTCCAGAGGCCCCTTCCAACCCCATATAATTCTGTGATTCTGTGACTTATGATAGGGAAATTATGCCAATACAGGGGGCAAACCATTTAGCCTCTTCATTAATGACTTAGTGGGGTAGGAGGCACCTGCAGTGGATTTGCAGACAATACAGAGCTGACAGGGGTAGACGATGCCCTAGGCAGTCATGTCAACATTCAGAGGGACCTTGACAGGCTAGAGAAATGGGCTGATGGGAGCTTTATGAAGTTCAACAACAGGAAATGCAAGGTCCAATGCACCTCACTTTCATGCCACCAATAGTGTTATAGGGAGTTTTCTGGGGAGCCTGTAGTTTTTTAAGGGACTTAGACTTTAACATTAAGAAGGGAAACTGAGACTTCAGTTGCTAAGTTCGTTTTCACAAACACCTGTGTCCCATTTGTGAAACTAGCAGCTTTTGGATAGGATTACAAATGAAGTAAAGAGAGAAGGATTTGCTGCTTCAGGGTTTTATGTAACAGAATTCTCCATACCGGTTGATTTGTACTAAATCTTGTAGCTTTATCATTGACTTTAAATTAGCCAGCTGTTGTTTCCTGCTGAACACTACCAGAAAGTGGCTGATTGCTTAGTAAATCCAGATTTTCTCTGAATAGGTTTAAAGAGATGAAGACATTCACTTGCAAAGTTGCCTGTATATTTGACAAGGAATTGGCAGAACTTATTAATTGAGCAATGCTATTTTTCCTATCACAGGAAGAAACAATCTTCTCTATGTCTGGTTGTGCTGCAACTTTCTTGCACCGTTTCTTCATTACCATAACAGGGAACGAATAAAGGAGGAACAGGTTTCTGATTGCTCTGGACAAAACCAGAAGGATAAATCACTAAAGCACTTCATAGAAACAGGGAGACACTGTTTCAAGGGCTAACTTTCTGATATATATATATGTGTGTGCGTATCTATAGATGATACAGCTGAAAGCTTACTAATAACATTGAGAAATGTTACAACTTGCAGTGAGACTTTAATACCTTTGAAACTGGTGGCAGAATTTCTATTGGTTTCTGTGTTGCCACAATGTCATTCATAGGCAGGAAAAAGTACAAATTTCCTTCTCATTTGCTCATATGTATCGGTATGCTTAATATGAGTATTGCTCATAAGATCAATATGCAAACAGACATGAAAAGGCATGAAAAATTACTTAGCCTTTTCCCTTCACCTTGGCATTTCAAGAACCAAGATGGATCCCTTCCCTCCCCAAACATTGCATTGAATTTTCCTGGTCTTAGTAAATCTTAAAGTAGTACAGTTAATTGTATAAGAGTGTAATAAGCCTTGAGCTACATCCAGAAAATGATGTAAACATGATAAAATAGGCTTAGTTACAATTTGGGCACCTACTTCCAAAGCTGTGGACCAAAGAGCCATATGCACAGCTGGTCTTTTCTCATCATCCACATTTCTCTTGTTCAGATCTTATTTTGGTTTTCACTGTTTTAAACTATAAATTCCCAAACTGGTTTTCTGAGCTACAGTCTGGAGGCGACATGCAAATTTAGTTGTTCAGCGAGCTGTCTGAGCTTCCTCCTGAAGACACTTTCTTCTAAATTAAAAGACAGTTATCATGGAATTAATTGTTTTCTGGGCTGTTGTGGTTTTTTTTTTTGGTGGTGGTGATAGTGTTTGCCTGTCTTTTATTGGCTTTTGAGACAGCTGAGTAGCTGAGACTTAAAAATACAGGTGACTAAAGGCAATCTGCATGCCCGAGTCCATTTCTAAATCCAGTCTCGGTCAACAATTCCTAGAGCAAATTTCTACTAATGTTCTGAAAATTTAGAAAATATTTGGGGGAAAACAAACAAATAACCAAAAACCCAAAAAACAATCAAACAAAAATGCAAATGATAATTCATGTTTAGAAGCATTTTTATGTCTTGTCTGTAGGAAAACTTCATCAATGTAAGTCACAGTTTCCACGTTCTAAACTGGAATTTGCTTTGTCTTGCTACAATATGCTTATCTCTCAAGTCTCTCCCCACCAATACTTACCAGTAAATTAATTGAAAGATATTCCTAATCCTCCTTTCTGATCTTACTCAGAGCCCATGATTCTGTCCCCTTCTTTTCTCTTTTCATCATTTTTTCTTCATCTATCCATATCACAAACAATACCATGCTTACCTTACTAATTAACACATTAATGTCTTCTTTGTTTCTGAAGTTTTATGGATTTCTGATGCCTGATATCCTTTGGCTCTGTGTTTCATGGCTGTGTTATTCTGCCTAATAAAATATCCTTTCTAGCTGGTCTTTTTCCTGTTCTTGGAGTAAATGGTCTGATGTGCTTCAATTGTATTGTTGACCAAAAGCCCTGAATACTTCCCTAGTGCGATTACTATTTTACATCACTCTTCTTGATTCATTTATTACTTTCATGAAACTTCTTTGTCCTTATTATTTTTGAGACCCTTTCCCTCTCTCATAAATGCTTGAAAATGAAAATTAATTTTTGAAGATATTTGGAGGGAATGACAGACAGATAACACACATGATGATCATAGAGGTTTCATTTTCTTAGGAAATAGATTTAAAAATATGACTGTTTTGAAAATTAAAAAAAAAAAAAAAAACACCACAAAACTTTGCAACATTTTCAGTAAAATTAAATGAATATTTGTGGGACCAGGCCTGAAGAGCAGAACCCCCCCAGCACTGCTCAATTGGTGGGAGGGGACGTGCTGGAACTTGTAGGACAAAAGGTAGTCACAACACTGAGATAAGCAAGCTCCAGGCGCCACGCTGAAAAGGCCTTGATGACTGTGTCCTCAAGAGACAAAGACAGTCCTTAAGGCAAGATAAGTTTGCTAACGAGATAATATATCGCTGACCAATCAAATGACAATGTATGGAAAAAAAAAAAGGACCAGTCTGTTTGAAACATGCAGTTAATGTAAGCATATAAAAACCGAATGATTATGCACAATAAAGGGGCATCCGGACATTCGGTCATTCTGCTTGCATCAAGCTGTTTCCCGTCTCTCAGTCGCGGCAAATTGGTGACCCCGACGTGATTCCAGGGCTCAAGAACCACCTATTCGCATGGCATGCTGCGAGTCCCACAGAATGTTGAATGAGCTGCTGAAAGGAAGGAGGAGCCGGCCGGCCTGAAATCCCTCCGGAGTAGAGAGGTGAGCTGTGGGAAACATGGGGAATTAAACGTCTTCCCCAGAAAGAGACGTATATGAATTTATGAAGGGTCTTCTTAAAAAACATGAAAAAAATATTTCCGGGCATGACCTCAAGGCAATGCTTCAATGGATGCAGGTGAAAATACCCACTGTAACTGCATCTNCATGGAAAGAATGTCTTTGGGCATGATCTTAAGGTGATGCTTAAATGGGTACAGGTGAAAATACCCACTGTAACTGCATCTACTATTTTTATGCGTGAACTTTGGGATGATGTGGGAGTAAAACTGTGGGATGCAGCAACTCTGAAGCACAGTGCATGCTTCTGTGGTGGAGAAGCATTTTTGAGATTTGAAAGCCCAGGAAAAAAGTCATAAAGACAAAGCAGGGAGAGAGGAAAACTCTCCTGCGGTGCCTCCGTTGCCAACGGAGGGCCAAAACACCATGGCACCTTTGGAGGTGTGTGCTGTGGGGTACCCCCCGGAAGAGGACCCATTTGACCCGGGGCTGGTGGACCCTGAAAAAGAGCCAGACCTCTACCCCCCTGACCCACACGATGTATGGGCTAACTTAAGGCACCAAGCCTTGAAGGAAGGAGAGCTGGAAATTGCTAAAACGATAGTGGTCCCTGTGATTTATCAGGGCCGGGGGGTGCAGTGGGAAGCTCTGTCTTTTCCAGTAGTTAAGGAGTTGCGCCGTACTGTCATTGAACACGGGCTTTCCTCCCTGTACTTTGCAAGTTTGTTATCCTCTGGTTTTGATACTTATGTTATGACTCCGCACGATTTAAAATCTTTAGCGCAATTATTGCTGACGCCGACACAGTAGACTTTGTGGGAAACACGTTGGAGGGGGGGACTCCAAGCACTCCTTTTAATTTACTTGGGTCACGGTAACGCGGCTATAGCCGCACTGACTATAGAGCACCTCGCAGGTACAGGTCACCACTCCAGTCCACTGGCTCAGGCTCGAATCCCACGGGAAGCCCTTGAGGCAACTCGTGAGGAGGCGAAAAAAGCCTTTTTTAAGGTTCCCGATTTACAGAAGCCGCAAAAAGCTTTTACTACTATTACCCAGGAACCTCAAGAACCTTATATGCAGTTTATTGATAGATTGAAACAAGCTTTGGAGCGCCAAATAGACAATAGGGAGGCACAGGAAATTTTGTTGCTACAATTAGCCTTTGAGAATGCTAATGCAGGTTGTAAAAAGTTATTGAAATCTCTCCCGAATTCGAATCCTACATTGGTTGAAATGGTAGAAGCTTGTAATAGAATTGGTACTGTAGATCATAAATTTGAGGCCATGGTCGCTGCTTTCACAGCCATGGGGAACTGTTATGGTTGTGGCAAACCCGGCCATGTGAAGAATTGTTTAATTGCCAATGCCGGTGCGAGGCCCCAGCGTCATTTATGCTAATCAGTGTCGCTCTAAGTATGATTTCCAGGGACATTCGGACATTCGGACATTCTGCTTGCATCAAGCCGTTTCCCGTCTCTCAATCGCGGCAAATATTTTCAAATGAGTAAAGTTGTTTAGAAAATATAAGAATAAACTTGTTTAGCTGTGTGGTAGTAGTAGTGAAATATCACACCTCAGATATACAGAAGAGAAAGAAAAATATGGGAGAGGCAGCAGCACTGGCAGATCCAATCAAGAAAGTATATTTAATGAGAATTATTGCATATTGCAAGTTGTGTTTTCCCAGAGGTGTCTACACAGATCTCATGCTACCTAAAACTATTATCTATGACCCATTGTTCCTTCAAACCTTTTGGTACTCTGTAGTCCCACCATTCCCTTTAAGGATGCTTAATGTTTCCTCTTGCTGGCTGCTGGCTTTGATGTGTAATACATTTGTTAAACAGCTTTGAAATTTGCCTATTCTGTAATGTAATAGGTTACTTTGGTGTGGGACTTTTTTAGCTTTCCACCGTTATGAGAACGGTGGTTTGATCAACAAACTGTAGTCCATGCCTTTATTACATGCCTTTTCATCTGTGTGGGTTGACAGTCAGTGGAGCTGGAGCTTGTTTAGCCTTGTTGCTCTACTTGGGATTCACTCCTCCCTCTTCCCCTCTTATTTTGATTTAATAATCATTTATATCATTATATTTATGTCTCATGGAGACCTTTGATGCACTTCAGGAGGAGGTGATGCTACTTCTAGCACAGGATTTAACTGGTAGCTTCTCTGGACCCCAAAGTTAGGTGAAATTTTCCCCTTACTGAGGGCTGTCCTACATTCACAAAGGCAGAGGCTGGCCTAGGTGGTGAGAGACCGCCTTTCCACACTACTCATCTCCGATCCAGATTTCTGTTTTTCTTTTACTGATTGGATTTTTTGCAGTACGTTTACTTGTTCTGTGGCTTATAAATAAGTCATGTTTTCTTAAGTGTGGATGACAAGCTTTTGCCAAGGCCTGATTTTGCTCTTAAGTGAATCAAATCAAAGTTGCTTTGCAAGTGATAATGCTGCTTGAAAAATGAGCAAAGCATACCTAAACAATATTTTCCACCTTCACATCCATGTAGAGCAGATAGATACTCAAGGGTGCAGCTCCATGGCAGCTCCATGTATTTCAGACTGTATGAGATCAGCTGTAATGCGCAAACCTACCACTTGGGGATTTTGAGAAATGATGTGCTAAATGTCTCATTGCCAGGAGCTTTGCATAAATATTGGATTCAGGTCATTAGTGTCTGCAGCTGCTATTTTAGAGGGCATGGTGAATCTGTAAGGGTAGAAAGAAATTTAAGAAGGGAAGAAGAAATTTAGAGACGATTAAAAGAAATGTCGAACTAACCTACGAAATTCACGGTCACAAGAGACTAAAGAAAGAGTTTGCAATTAAAATTAGAGGAGCCTAATTTTCTGTCAGAAAAGAGACTGACCCAAAAGCTGGGATATGTGTCCTTCTCCAGAATATAGGTAGAACAGACTTAACTATTTGGCGTATATCTTTTTCCAGCTTTCCAAGAGTAGCACACATTCCTGTCTGCTTTCCAAAAGCCTTTTGGCACAGTTAAGAATTTCTTCTAGGTTTGCATTTAAATTCATGTTTCCAACCAATGTATTTTTTTCTCTCTTTCCTTTATCTCCACCCTATAAACATTAAATCTTCCACAACCCTCAGATTTAGCAAAGACATATTATTATGCATAAAAATGTAATTAAATTAATGCTCTCAGAATATCTACACTGAACAAAATTTAGTAATAAGTACTTGAAGAATGGCATTGCGCCTCTACAGTATGATGGTTTATAAGATTGGTGGATTGTGGCACAATTCTCCTGGTCAGAACTCCTTTAAAGGGCCATAAATGTCCCTCTGCTGTCTGTTTTGAAAAGAGCATTTTCCTTGAGCTGAAAGGAGATCTAGGAGGGTGCTTCCATAAGATCTGAAGACATGGCAGGACCTAGAGGCAGCCTTTCAAAGGACTATAATGTGAGTGGCAACTGTTCCTGGTGTCCTATATTCTCACAAATGGCTAACTCATGTTGCCAGGCAGATGAGGATTCAATAAAGGATATGGACAAACCTCTAATTTCTCAAAGCTCTATTTTGATATTTTGGTGTGTTTGAGTGAACATAATCAAGATTATGTATTTTTTGACTAATAAAATACATATATACATGCACATTTCCACTAAGGAAAAAATACATACAATACAATGGGCTTTTATTGATTAGTCTGACGCGTCAGTCCAAAGGAAGAAAAAAAATATCTTTTGTCTTCTACTTGTCGTGTTTCTGTCAACTGGGGTTGAAATATTTATTACTTCTGGTTTCTGCAGTAAATAATTGATATCATTACACCATAAGCTTTAAATTTCTGTTCTATTGTAATCCACTTTTTTCAGCCCAAAGCTTGTTTTGATAGTCTATTTTTCTCTATGGTTTTATTTTAAAAATCTCAGCATTTTCATTTCAAACTATAAAGAATGATAAAAGAATATGATAAATAGTTAAGAATATTCGAAAGGAAAAATCAATAGCTGATTTACTTTCAATATGAGTCATAGTTTTTGTTCTATTTTTTGTGTCTATATCTGGAAGATAGCTCTCATAACACCTGGAGGATAATTTGATCTAATAAACTATTTTTCTTCCAGAAGTTGTTCTATCTTCTCTTTCTCCTTCTCCTTCTCCTTCTCCTTCTCTTTCTCCTTCTCCTTCTCCTTCTCCTTCTCCTTCTCCTTCTCCTTCTCCTTCTCCTTCTCCTTCTCCTCCTTCTCCTTTTCTTCTTCATGACAAACAAGGGAGGAGATTACTCATACGTTCTGTATCATGTACTGCTTCTTATTCTCTTTGAGATGGAGAGTAAATATCTACTGCTTAAACACAATGATTGCATTAAAGTAAATTAGACTGACAGGAATAAACCTTTTCTCAGTAACTTCTATAATAATGAAGAACATCTCATTAGGTCACAGCCCATATACTGCTCTAGCATATAGGGCACATCAGCTCAAATTGGAAAACAAATATGCCATGCCTTTATAGACAGCCAATACAGCAGCCAAGAAAGCACTTGAGTTAAAAACTGCCAAGGAAACCTGAAAAAGTAAAAGAAGATTTTTTCAACAAAGAGCTAAAAATTAAAAAAAAAACCCAAACATAAAGACAGACAAGATCCCATATGCTGATCCCATTTCTGGCTCATTTTTGTCCAGCTTACTCTTAAAAATTATGATTACACAACAGTATCCCAGTTCGTCACCATTTCCTCCTTTCACCAGTTTTCCAATGCCCAACATTTGTCCTCCAAACCAGAGCAGACACGGCCAAGAGTTATGTCTTTCACGTTACCTCTTATATTCCAGGTGCGTTTATGTCTACTGTCAGTTTTTGTTCTTCTAAACTAAGAAGTCATGATTTCTGTAATCTTTCCTCACATCTCATATGTTCAGGGATTCTGATTATTCTTGTTGCTCACCTCAGACCGTTGTCCAATACTCCCATAACTTTTCTGAATTAATTTGCCCAAAGTAGAACACATAAATGAAGGCTCATTGTGTGAGTTTTAATTTACAAATAGATTAAGTGTCTATCAAAGCTCCACGAAAATTAACAGTGCTAAGTTCAGTTACCCCCACAGGTGTCTAGAACCCTCTTGACCAATCTAACTTAGTCATGAAGCGACCAGATCATTTCAAATAGGAACTCCCAGCACTACCTTAAGAACAAATCTTTGCCTAATGTAAATTAGCATAGTGCCATTAAGCCAATTTATTCAGTAAACCAGTTTTGATTTATAGCAGTTGAATAGCTTGCTCGCAAGTTTTTTGGCATCATTAATCCTTACAATTGTTAGGGAAATGTACATAGGCCACCTGAATTAAATCCCAGATGAATGAAGGAGGGAATGTTCAAAACAACAGGGATACTACCTTTATTATGGCAGTAGCCCTCAAACCATTCAAAGAAATGCTGCATATCACAAATTCCATTATGAACTCCAATTTCTGGGTTTAATGCCATGGATGTTTCAAATTACCTGGGTTTGAAACCTGAAATATGTGTCAGCTCATGTGAAACTTTCTTTAATTTAAAAAATGGTTTAAAACAGTCTTTGAAGAGTGCAGGGCCCTCTTTTTGTTTGCTTAAAGTGGGCTTAAGTCTTTCTTCTCATCATACCCTGGATCAATAATAGTGTTCTGCTGTCAGGTAAGCTATAGAGGAAGTGAGCCATTAATCCCTTTCAAGTCTTTACATTCTCTTCCAGTTAGTGATACTGCAAAAAAGACAAAGGGCAATAATAGTATGTTTGACAGTGTTCAGAGAGTTAATTACTGTAGCACCTTTGTGCATCATTACTGCAACATCTCAGCTGCACAGACTTTAACATCTTCAGAGGCAGAATCCTCGGTGTCTAGAGATCTTCAAGAAAGTAGAGTCATCCAGTGAGTTCTTCGTCACGTAGCAGCAATTTGGATGTTTTTCTGACACATGGGTGCATCCAACCTAATGCATCCAAGGCTATATTTCTATAATATTGTAATCAGGGAGCAAAGTATAGTCGATGGAGACCAAACAATACAGAATGACATATGTTTGTAACTTGTCTTGAATATTCCTATCAAGAAAACAAATTAGTTCACTCAAGTTGAACTATTGTATACACAGTGTAGGTCACAGCAGGTTCACTGGGTGAAATGGGTTCCTTTTAGGATAAAGATCTTACTTTCTGTTGTGCAAACTGATGGCAACCTATGATAGTTGGCAGAAGCTATGTGGTTTTACACAAGATAAATTGCTGTTCCCAAACATTAGCATTTACTCGTATTTATTATTTATGGCTATTGGTATTTATTATTTATCTCTGTAGCCAACTGTTTCCTCTGCATTTTCCCAGACAAGGCCACTGTGCTTGATCCTTGACCTAAAGAATTTACAAACTAATCTGTAATTACTAAGAAGTCTGGAAGTTACTAATTTTGTGCAAGAGGCACTGTATAGTCCCTAAAGAATGTCAAGAAAGGAGGCAACAGAGATTGGAAGATGACTAAACCTGAACCCTCAAGCATTTAATTCCTAATATGAACTTGCCTGTGTGTTGCAAAAAAAAGACAAAATGATTTCTATATACATTTATTAACTCTTTTATGGAAGGTTTTTTGTTTTGTTTTTGGTTTGGGTATTTTTTTTCCAAATAGAGGAAACCTTACCTGTCATTTGGAAAAGTTAAGCATGCTGTGATTGCTAGCATACTCATCAGCAATACGAAACCCCTATTTTAAGCTTCAGAAAATGAAGTGAGAGAAGCAGAGAAGTGTTTGGCCTCAGATAGATACCTCACTACAGTGCTCTAACTAAGCAATAATGGATCTGTCCTCTTATCTCACTGGCATCAAAGTAAAGTCCATGATATGGTTAGGTTTGCAAAGATCACTTGAAATACCCATGGAATTTCCCAAACAATATTACAGGGGAGCTAAAAAAAGCAGGACTGGACTTTTTAAAATCAAGCTAGTACTTTTGAGGAGGTTCAGGTGAAAGGGATACAGAATCTGTGGTCATGTTTTGATCTTCTTTAAGTCACGTGCTTGTGATTGATAGAAGTAAACTTACACAGGGTTAAAACCATTTATTTTTGCAACCGAGGGAAAATGCACATGCCAAGTCTATGGGTCAACCCTTCAAAGAAATGCAGGAATATGCTAAGGTATGAGAATAAAACAGTAGAAATACAGTCAACTACAGGTGGGCTGAATTTACTAAGTTATATTTTATGTCAATTGATAATTCTCTAATTTGTAGATATTTGGTTTCATTGTATTCCACTTTTCAAATATATAAATACAAAGACTACACATTGCCATGTAGAATGTCATGAGCGAAGACTAAGAAAACAATAATATATTAGAGTCTGAATGAGAATAAAGGAAACAATTCTGTGTAAGTAAACTTTTAAATATAAAATACAAAAGACTACACATTACCACAAAGAATGTCATGAGAGAAGACTAAGAATACAGTAATATTAGGGCCTGAATGAGAACAAAGGAAATAATTCTGTGTAAGTAAACTCTGTTTTGTTTAATAATGAGGTCACACACTGCATTGTCTCTCTTTTCCTCTTTCTTGCTATTTTTGTTTTTCTTTCTCACTCCTCACATAATAAATACACAGACATGTAAATTGAGTCAAAGTCTTGATTACCATGGGTGAAATACTGTACACAAAAGTATGGGACAATGTAAAAGAAAGGCATGAGTTTTACTGTGAAACAGAAAACACATCACAGATGCAGATTTTTTTTCAAGGAAAAAGTTAAAAGTTGACAGAAATCAATTCCATTTGGATTCCTCCACAATAAGGACATTTAAATATAGTCAACTAGGTATTAACAGTATTGCAATTTGGGAAGTGACAACACAGTATGAGACTGAACAGAAGCAAGGTGGGAACTGGTGACTAGAGAAACATTAAGCAAATTACAGGAATCTTCCATGTTTTATAAAAGGAATCTTGGCCAGTGAAGTCATGAGCAAATTATTCATCCCCTCTGCAATGTATATCGATTTGTTACTTTGTGTTATTTATTATGACAATAAATAAATGCACCTCAAATAACTGGAACAGTCTAGAATTTCACTTATTACTATTGTTTGTCCATATAAAATTATTAGCTTAAATGGATCAAGTTTTATCTCCATTCTATAGATAAAGAACTTGAGCACAGAAAGCTGAAATATGATCTCATACTGCATCAAAGGCGCAACAGAACCTTAAGCACTTATATTCAACCTAATTTTGGTCTAGCAGAATACAAAAAAAATTTTCATGCTTATGTAGCTTTTGACTGCAGCGTAAACCAATCGTTTGTGATTTATGGCAGAAGATGCCCGTAAAACTTGTTGTAAGATTATTATCAATGAAGAGGGAGATTTGTATATCCCAAGTGCTACTCAGTTCAATCTGAATCATTCTAAGCTTGTATTTGAGCAATAGAGTCACCTATTATTTGCTTACTTTAAATTAGTTGTCACCCCTCCTCTAGGTATTTAACCTATATTTTCTAAGTACATTCCTGGGTAAACTGTGTTTGTTTCTGGCCGCAAGTTCTCCAACATGCTGTCATTCTCCATATTACTTATGGATGCTTCAGGGCTGAAAGACATTTAGGGAAGGAGAGTTGTTCTACAGTGCTACTATCTCTTCCTTGTTGCATTAACAGGGCATGTCTCAGGTGTTCCCAGCAAAAGGGATTTTCTGCCTTCAGTTCCTGACCTTTCCCCATTAAAATGGCCTCTGCAGCTTCCAGCGAGGTGAAGAGAAAACTGTTTTCTGTGGTATAAAATGTGAGTTAAATAATGCAATACACCAAAATGCCTGCCCCTTGACCTCTCTGTCTTCAGTGCCCTGATGCCACTGCATGAATTTTAAAAGAACACAACTTCATGCCCAGCTCAATCACAGTCTTCTCATATACAAAGTACAAGCAAATATTCTAATAATTTATTTTGATTTTATACTACATTCGTGAAATATCACAAACTATACCATTGCTTTCCTCTGCAGCTTAGTTCCTGTTGCTTATTTACATAAACCACCCCCAAGGTGTGTCAGGGAAAGTCAGGCTGACTGTTACAGGGTTCTAGAGAAGCAGTTGGGATTTGGACACCTGCTTGTATGTGCTTAAAGTTAGGTGAAATATGCTGCATTTTAGGGCTTGATTCAGTTGCCAAAAGGCTCATCTAGAGCTCTGGAGCACTTGGAATACCAGTGGCAGGGCTGGCAAGTGTCACACCTGGTGTAACTTGGGGGTTTCCTAAGGGTGCATGAAATTTTTGTGTTGGTGCGTATGATACAGGACCTTCTGGAATGGCAGCTGGAGACAAGGAGGGACATTTTGAACATCCATGTCTAAATCTGGTCAATCCTAATCCTTGTACTCAGCAAGTTATAGGCATGATTCCTCTGACCAAATATTAGTATTTAGTTTAAGATAGTGTGACTTATGACACCAATATTGCCTTTATTGACGAGCCTATAAAGACTGACTCCCCTGTGTACCAAAGAAGTCAAGAAGGACTTGCAGACAACTACACTGTAGATGACCACATTTAGTGACTGTAATCCCATCTCAGCAATTTATACATCAAACTTCCAGATATGAGAAGGAATACTCTTTCCTCAAAGGGCAAGAGCCACAAATGCAAACCATGTGGTCAAAAAGAGGAATATATCTGAGTGTGGTGTTAATAAATAATAACAACAGAGTGTCCTTCCCATTTCCTTCAAAGGTCAGTTGAATTTTACTGAGTCTCAAATGTGTCTAAGCACCTACGTTCCTACACAGGCACATCATTCCCTGTTAGGGTTGTGAGTAAAGAAAATCGACTGTGCAATAGGAGATTTGGTGCCTAAATGCTGTTCAATCGAACAGTCTGAGATGAACTGTTCTTTACAGAGGCTGCCCCTTTCCTTGGAAGTATCCATTCACCTTTCGCTGTGCAGTTACCTAGTGAAAGACAAAACACATGCATCAAACACAAGATAAATGGAATCCTTTCAGTGGACTTCAATGGTAACTTGATAAGGAATGGGCAAAGGATAGATACCAGACACTTCCTGAATGGAGTTTGAGTGAAGGCTTCGGCATGTGACTCTGTGAATTATTGCTTGATTAAAGACTGATCTCTTTCAGAAGATAAAAATAAAAGCACTTACAGCACAGTACATTCGTATATGCAGTGTCCTAAAGACGGCAGAGAGGTGTCACGTTCTTATGTCCTCTTTCTGTAGGAATTCACATATAGGTGGACAGGAATTTTACTGTGCATGAGAAGCAAACATCCAACTTGAAAATCAGAGCAGGCAGGCAGATGTTAACACAGGGCAGCCAGAGTCTCTGAGAGTGAAAGGCTGCAGCTGTAAAAGCCCAAGAGCAGCGAATCACTGAGTGTGTATTTATAATGTTACAAAGAAATTTAGTATATTCTTTAGCAAGTTTGTGCTGCAGTTACCAGAGGGAGACAGAAAGACACTATATGAACATGAGTTATGTGCATATTTATATACATACATATTTAAAACATGTCCATATATATATAGATACACCGTGCTCATTTTCATCAGACAATACAATTAAGCTCTTAATTAGCAAATCTGACAACAACTTCTCTTCCCTATACTTTCTAGAGGCTGTCTCTAACCAGGATTACATTTTAAATAATAAACAGTAACTTTCCACTCTACTGGTTAAGCATATTAATTTTTTCAGAATCTATTTTAAGCAAGCGGGTGTATGTAATTCACACTTTTTTTAATAGCTTAGGATTTTCTCTAGGAAGTGTTATGCAAAGATTGCTCTGTGACAGATCATCTATGTTTATGGTATAAATTAATGTGAGTGTTGAGTTAGCCATTGTAATTATACACCTTTGAAAGACAAAATTGTGAAAGATAAAATTGGGCATGTTATGTGAAATGGCTTTTAATGCTTGAGCCAGTTATATATTGTTAGAAATCCAAGTTTTTACACTTATTTTTTTAACAGAGAACTTTTTTGGAATAGAGAGAAGGGGCAGGGATTTGGGGTGTCTAGATTTGGTAAAAGTTGTTTCTGCTGTTAAAAGTAGTTTAAGGTACTCATCTGTAATTGCACAGACCTCATAAATTTTTTACCATGTGACAAATGATACTGCTGCTGAGAAAGGAATTTTGGTTCTGTTGATTAATTTTTCCAAAGCACGATGGACTACATGCCATTACACAGAATTGTAATTTACTCTGAGAGTAAGTTCATTGTTTTTATTGTGCCTGCTCAAAAACTAAAGTAATACGCTGTATGAGTTGCACTCCACTGTTGGTTGATTATTTAGCTGTTACTATAATCTAGGAGTATGACTTTTGCTCCAGGCTGGGTATATAGCGGCTTAAAATCACAAATAGCTATTGAACATTTGAAGGAATTTCTTGCGCTTCCAGGATATGATCCAAAAGACAAAGAAAAAGAAAAAGAAAAGAAAAGAAGATTGTGATCTCATTTATCATCATGGGTGGTTTTGTGTGTCATATCTTAAGGAAAGTTCAAAACTTCTCTCTGCTCTATTTTTTTGGCAAGAATAACCGGACACTAAATTATGCTTTGGGTATCATTATGCTTTTGTTCTCACTGCTGACCAAGTCTGCAGCAGAAGCAATTCTGAGGCCATAATCAGTTCTGAAAACCAGGAAGGAAGCTGTCATTTTACTAATAGCTAGGTGTTTGGCCCAGCAAGCATCTTACAAGCTTAGCCCCAGGAGCACTTACAGGTTGATGCAAAGATGGGTGAGAGAGATTGCACCAAGTTTCTGTTGACTGGCTGCCCCAGTTTCATTAAAGTCAAGAGAAGAATAAAATGAGTTGAAACTCAGGTATATTCTCCAAGTATTTATTCTCTTTTTACACACTAAAACCTGCCTTTCTTTAAAAACTGTCTTCCTTTCACTTTTCCCAAACAAAATCTGAAATAATAATGATTATTTGCCCTATTGTATTTTCTGTTAGAAAAAAAAATAATTACAAAGTCTTTAACAATTAGATTTTCTTGGAGTTTAAAAAATTCGCCTTATCGTCTGCAAATATCTTCTTTACATCTATTAGACTGTACCTGTGCCATCTTTAAAGTGTCTGCTGGCAGGAAGGTGTAGACATCTTGCTAAGATACTATTTTGTATGAACAGCAGTGAAGGTGCTAAATGTTATATTATAAAAGGAAGGTATCAAAGTGCAATGAGATTAACCAGCATAGCGCTTTTCAATGATTTTGTAAGAAAATACTAGGAAGCTTTTGCTATTCTAGATCAAGAATTGACAATAGGTCTATTGGACACTAACATGAGTTACTGTGGCGGAATTAGAATACAACACGTTCCATTAAATGCATATATGTGCATTTCAAATCATTGCAAAATCTTCCAAAAATCTCAATAAGATTCAGTCACCTACACAAAATGAGTATACATCACAAAGCTGTAAATCTTATCCATAAAACAACCTGTTTATAAAAACTTTGATCACTGCAAATGATCAGCTGAACAATATGCTTTTCTTTAAATAGACTTTATTGAGGACTTGGCATGTTTGTCACAGATGGTCCCAATGGACCTGAAGGGAAGAAAATGCAGACCACCGCATTTCAGAACTACTAACAGCTGAGTAAAATTTTAGGTTAAAGTCTATTGAATTCTACCGAATTTTCTGTGGCAAAATTACTATTTGAATTAGGTAATCTGGAATTTTGACCCTAGTGTGAGTTCTCCCGGGAATAAAGAGACATTTTGATACCCATTTTTTATACCTCTTTATATCTGAGGTAAAATAATTTAGAGGTCTGGAAGATTTAGTATGACTATTTGTTCTTTGTTCTCAGTAATGGATCTCCAAAACAAGGGTTATAAATAAGACATTATGTGAGAAATTTTGATGGGCTTAAGGGTATATTCTCTGGACACCCACACTGGCTTCCCACAGGAGTCCATTTTAGATTATTTTTAAAAGGAACATTTGTCTTGATGGAAAGGGGCATCTCAAGGATACCCTAAAATTCAGACCATGCTCAAGAATACTTTTTCCCTAGGGATACCATATAGTACTGTGGTTGCTTAGTCTTATATGTGCTGTTCCTGTTGGGTGGCGAAGCAAATAATAAAACCCAGACAAAATTCTGTGAACCTCTTCCATGATAGCAAGCAAGTACTAAAGAACAGTGGCTTAATGTAAGCAAATCATACATATATTTATGTTATGATAAGACTAAAAGACTACTATATTATATGGAAAAATTCCAGCTCCTAACAAAATTTAATAACATTGACTTCACAGAATAACAGAATCACAGAATGATATGTGGTTGGAAAGGACCTCTGGAGATCATCTAGGCCAAACCCCTGGCCAAAGCAGGTTCACCTCAAGCAGGTTGCACAGGAACATGCCTCAGCGGGTTTTTAATGTCTCTGGAGATGGGCAGCCTGTTCCAGTGTTCTGCCACCCTCAAAGTAAAGAAGTTCCTCCTCATGTTTAGATGGAATTTCTTATGTTCAAGTTTGTACCTGATATTCCTTGTCCTGAAGTCTATTTTTTAGACTTAAATACTAGTTTTCACTAAAAAAACCAACATTTAAATTGTGTTTCTACTGTTGTGCTGAATATAATCAAGGCAGCAACATCTGCTGAAGATGTGACAAACAAGAACTGTAACTCACAGAGATGTGAAGTTCCCTAATTACTCTTAATAAGTTAACATCTTTAATATATGCTGCCCAAGAGGTACTGCCCACAATACTTCCTCTGGGGATCAAGAAAATGAGGCTGCTGGTGCTAAAGAAACATGATTTTTCTGAGATTGCCCTGAGGGTAAATTGTTTCTTTTCTCAGATATTTCCAAGCTAACTTAGAAATGAGATAGTATAAATTGCAGACAGAAGGGCACAGACATATGTTTCATAGGGCTGAAAATGGTACACATCCTGGTTTGAACCTTTGCTTCAAGTACTTAATAGTGTATTAATGAACAGCTAACATCAATATTCCCTTGGTATTATTTGCAAAGTATCATTTGAAATCCCTTATCAAATACAAGGACACTAGATATTTTCACTAGGGGAAAAAGTGACTCTTTTTGCAAAACAGCTCAAAATTTTTACACTTATTTTGTGGGAAATCATGTAAAAAAATGCAGATTTACAAAAGGCCTATAATGCTCCTAATAAATTAATTGCGAGTAATCATAGAGTTCATTATTAATATTTGCCATTAATCAGCATGTACCCCTTTGTAACACAGATGATCAATAATTTATCTTCAAAATGCTCATTAACAGAGGTCAATAGCTGATTACTCTTAATTGTTGCTTATTAATTCAAAGTCATGAGCTGAAATGTTTAAACTATGTGTTTTGCCTGTTCTTGAATAGTCACTGCTTCTAATAAGTGACTGTGGTGAACCGTGCTGCTACTATATACAACTTTGTCTATCTGTGTTTTGACAGCTGCAGCCAGGAATGATGTTGAAAAATGATAGAAGCAGATAGAAACAATATAATACTGTGATACAGGTTGGAGAAAAAGGAGATGAGCAAGCTGGCAAGCAAGATCAGATTTGAGGAAGACTGGGATGGCTTGTGCCTGGGAATATCCAAATACTTTTATTTGTTACTGAGAAAAGTTGAGAAAAGCCAGTTCAAATTGCAGAGTTCGCACTACTTAAAGAGAACCTTGCGCTACTGGGAGGCTTTGCTTGACTTGTGCTTGTGGATGAGAAGTTCAACGTGAGCCGGCACGTGAGCCGGCAGTGCGCACTGGCAGCCCAGAAAGCCAACCACATCCTGGGCACCATCAAAAGAAGTGTGGCCAGCAGGTCACAGGAGGTGATTCTACCCCTCTACTCTGCTCTCGTGAGACCCCAACTGGAGTACTGTGTCCAGCTCTGTAGTCCTCAACATAGAAAGGACATGGACCTGTTGGAACAGGTCCAGCGGAGGCTCACAAAGACAGTCAGAGGGATAAAGCACCTCTGCTATGAAGACAGGCTGAGGGAGCTGGGGTTGTTCAGCCTGGAGAAGAGAAAGTTCTGGGGAGACTTTATAGCAGCCTTCCAGTATCTGAAAAGAGCCTACAGGAGAGCTGGAGAAGGGACTCTTTGTCAGGAAGTGTAGTGACAGGACAAGGGGTAACGGCTTTAAATTGGAAGAGGGGAAATTTAGATTAGATACCAGAAAGAAATTATTTACTGTGAGGGTGGTGAGGAATTGGAACAGGTTGCCCAGAGAAGCTGTGGAAGCCTTATCCCTGGAAGTGTTTAAGGTCAGGCTGGATGGGGCTTTGAGCAACCTGCTCTAGTGGGAGGTGTCCCTGCCTACAGGAGAGGGGTTGGAACGTGATGATCTTTAAGGTCCTTTCCAACTCTAACCATTCTATGACTTCTTTCCCCAATTCCCCCCCTGAAGCTTTTTAACATGCTAGAAAACTTACTGAAGACTAACAGATACAGTCACAGATTATCCTCCTCTTTCTGTATGAGACAGCATGTAAATAGGGATACTAAGATGTCCAAGGCACTTCTTAAATTGGTATTTGTTCCATTCTGTCATTCTGTCTCTATAGCAAAAAGCCATTTTGAATTTGTTCTATCTCCTGCACTGTACCATGACAATTCCCTAAAATAAGCCAAACCAAACCAAGCCACCAACCAACCAATGAAATGCGAAAATTAAAATTAGAAATTAAATGTGGCAGGTCATACTGTTACCTGGTAATGTCAGGAAAGAGAGAAGAGGAAAGGAAAATGTCCTCTGTCTTGAGAAACCTGTTCACTCCAGGAGTTCCCTGATTCACCATGAATTAAAGAGCAGCTCCTGACTGTTGCGAAAACAATGCTTGACTTTGGACAACAATATCCAAAGGCGTGGTGTGCTTCTGGTAGACATCTAAATAAGAACGTGAGGTACTGCCCTCAGCTCCTCTGACTTCATGTCGTCCAGTACATTTTCAGTCTTTTTCAGTGTAGTCACTTTGATGAACAGTCACCTTGAGATTGTATGTGGGGCTGGCATTCACATAGTTGGCCAAAGCTGTAGTGCCATGCACTGCAGCCAAACTCAATTTCTCCTCTGTGGGTTTTTTTTTTACCTTAAATCCTGAGTAAAATTCTTATAAATGTCTTGAAAGAGAGGATGTCATTTGCCTTGGGTTTTTCTTTAACATTATGAATAAATGAGCTTTTTATTTCTCCCTTCATCTCCTAGCCTTATTTTGGGATGTTTTATAACTTACAAGGAAATCTTGAGTAGTGGAATAGAAAGTCATACATAAAGATTATAAAGATCAGATACCTCAGCCTAAGAATAAGAAAAATAAAACACTTGATGGTTACCAGTCAAAAGTTATTTAGGACATCACGATTAAATATATAGATATATATATACATATATAAATATTTAATATGTCAGAAACAGCTTATAAAGGAAAAAATATGGGCCTTTGTATTAAAAAAAAATGTGGATTTTTTTAAATTTGGCTAAAGATTTTTGAAGACTCAGATTTCAATAAGAAATCATTTGAAAATAAGAAAAGCCAATCTATTTCTTAAAAGCATTATCATGAAAGAATAAATGTTATCATTTTTATTTAGGAGGTAGGTTGTACACAGAGGTTCATTTGGTAAGCCAACACATCAAACTCCACGACATCTGGGCTGTGATTCATATGGAAATGAAAGCAAAGGAGGAAAGGAGAAATTCAGGAACACAGATGCAGAGTAGTCATTGGGCTGCNGGTCCAGCGGAGGCTCACAAAGACAGTCAGAGGGATAAAGCACCTCTGCTATGAAGACAGGCTGAGGGAGCTGGGGTTGTTCAGCCTGGAGAAGAGAAAGTTCTGGGGAGACTTTATAGCAGCCTTCCAGTATCTGAAAAGAGCCTACAGGAGAGCTGGAGAAGGGACTCTTTGTCAGGAAGTGTAGTGACAGGACAAGGGGTAACGGCTTTAAATTGGAAGAGGGGAAATTTAGATTAGATACCAGAAAGAAATTATTTACTGTGAGGGTGGTGAGGAATTGGAACAGGTTGCCCAGAGAAGCTGTGGAAGCCTTATCCCTGGAAGTGTTTAAGGTCAGGCTGGATGGGGCTTTGAGCAACCTGCTCTAGTGGGAGGTGTCCCTGCCTACAGGAGAGGGGTTGGAACGTGATGATCTTTAAGGTCCTTTCCAACTCTAACCATTCTATGACTTCTTTCCCCAATTCCCCCCCTGAAGCTTTTTAACATGCTAGAAAACTTACTGAAGACTAACAGATACAGTCACAGATTATCCTCCTCTTTCTGTATGAGACAGCATGTAAATAGGGATACTAAGATGTCCAAGGCACTTCTTAAATTGGTATTTGTTCCATTCTGTCATTCTGTCTCTATAGCAAAAAGCCATTTTGAATTTGTTCTATCTCCTGCACTGTACCATGACAATTCCCTAAAATAAGCCAAACCAAACCAAGCCACCAACCAACCAATGAAATGCGAAAATTAAAATTAGAAATTAAATGTGGCAGGTCATACTGTTACCTGGTAATGTCAGGAAAGAGAGAAGAGGAAAGGAAAATGTCCTCTGTCTTGAGAAACCTGTTCACTCCAGGAGTTCCCTGATTCACCATGAATTAAAGAGCAGCTCCTGACTGTTGCGAAAACAATGCTTGACTTTGGACAACAATATCCAAAGGCGTGGTGTGCTTCTGGTAGACATCTAAATAAGAACGTGAGGTACTGCCCTCAGCTCCTCTGACTTCATGTCGTCCAGTACATTTTCAGTCTTTTTCAGTGTAGTCACTTTGATGAACAGTCACCTTGAGATTGTATGTGGGGCTGGCATTCACATAGTTGGCCAAAGCTGTAGTGCCATGCACTGCAGCCAAACTCAATTTCTCCTCTGTGGGTTTTTTTTTTACCTTAAATCCTGAGTAAAATTCTTATAAATGTCTTGAAAGAGAGGATGTCATTTGCCTTGGGTTTTTCTTTAACATTATGAATAAATGAGCTTTTTATTTCTCCCTTCATCTCCTAGCCTTATTTTGGGATGTTTTATAACTTACAAGGAAATCTTGAGTAGTGGAATAGAAAGTCATACATAAAGATTATAAAGATCAGATACCTCAGCCTAAGAATAAGAAAAATAAAACACTTGATGGTTACCAGTCAAAAGTTATTTAGGACATCACGATTAAATATATAGATATATATATACATATATAAATATTTAATATGTCAGAAACAGCTTATAAAGGAAAAAATATGGGCCTTTGTATTAAAAAAAAATGTGGATTTTTTTAAATTTGGCTAAAGATTTTTGAAGACTCAGATTTCAATAAGAAATCATTTGAAAATAAGAAAAGCCAATCTATTTCTTAAAAGCATTATCATGAAAGAATAAATGTTATCATTTTTATTTAGGAGGTAGGTTGTACACAGAGGTTCATTTGGTAAGCCAACACATCAAACTCCACGACATCTGGGCTGTGATTCATATGGAAATGAAAGCAAAGGAGGAAAGGAGAAATTCAGGAACACAGATGCAGAGTAGTCATTGGGCTGCCATATTAGTATGTTTGGTACCTGTATGCCATGCCTTAAGGACAGTTATTCTCTGAAAAATGGTAATTAAAATAAATCCCCTTGAGAATTCAAAGCTTATTCTACAGGTAGGAGTCCAAAGGGATGATAGCGCAATAATCCAATCTGGCAAAATCTCAATGAGAGACTATGTGTTACGGAGGAGAAGAATGGTCTTGTGGTTAAGCAACAGAAGGTATGGGTATGGTGTTCAAGTCTGCAAAACGTCAGCAGTATTTTGTGTTGCTTTCCTTTGCGCTCCTAAAACACCCCTCACTCTGGTGCACCAGCTGTCACTTGCTGACAATCTGNCAACTCTAACCATTCTATGACTTCTTTCCCCAATTCCCCCCCTGAAGCTTTTTAACATGCTAGAAAACTTACTGAAGACTAACAGATACAGTCACAGATTATCCTCCTCTTTCTGTATGAGACAGCATGTAAATAGGGATACTAAGATGTCCAAGGCACTTCTTAAATTGGTATTTGTTCCATTCTGTCATTCTGTCTCTATAGCAAAAAGCCATTTTGAATTTGTTCTATCTCCTGCACTGTACCATGACAATTCCCTAAAATAAGCCAAACCAAACCAAGCCACCAACCAACCAATGAAATGCGAAAATTAAAATTAGAAATTAAATGTGGCAGGTCATACTGTTACCTGGTAATGTCAGGAAAGAGAGAAGAGGAAAGGAAAATGTCCTCTGTCTTGAGAAACCTGTTCACTCCAGGAGTTCCCTGATTCACCATGAATTAAAGAGCAGCTCCTGACTGTTGCGAAAACAATGCTTGACTTTGGACAACAATATCCAAAGGCGTGGTGTGCTTCTGGTAGACATCTAAATAAGAACGTGAGGTACTGCCCTCAGCTCCTCTGACTTCATGTCGTCCAGTACATTTTCAGTCTTTTTCAGTGTAGTCACTTTGATGAACAGTCACCTTGAGATTGTATGTGGGGCTGGCATTCACATAGTTGGCCAAAGCTGTAGTGCCATGCACTGCAGCCAAACTCAATTTCTCCTCTGTGGGTTTTTTTTTTACCTTAAATCCTGAGTAAAATTCTTATAAATGTCTTGAAAGAGAGGATGTCATTTGCCTTGGGTTTTTCTTTAACATTATGAATAAATGAGCTTTTTATTTCTCCCTTCATCTCCTAGCCTTATTTTGGGATGTTTTATAACTTACAAGGAAATCTTGAGTAGTGGAATAGAAAGTCATACATAAAGATTATAAAGATCAGATACCTCAGCCTAAGAATAAGAAAAATAAAACACTTGATGGTTACCAGTCAAAAGTTATTTAGGACATCACGATTAAATATATAGATATATATATACATATATAAANTGTATGCCATGCCTTAAGGACAGTTATTCTCTGAAAAATGGTAATTAAAATAAATCCCCTTGAGAATTCAAAGCTTATTCTACAGGTAGGAGTCCAAAGGGATGATAGCGCAATAATCCAATCTGGCAAAATCTCAATGAGAGACTATGTGTTACGGAGGAGAAGAATGGTCTTGTGGTTAAGCAACAGAAGGTATGGGTATGGTGTTCAAGTCTGCAAAACGTCAGCAGTATTTTGTGTTGCTTTCCTTTGCGCTCCTAAAACACCCCTCACTCTGGTGCACCAGCTGTCACTTGCTGACAATCTGACGTGCTTTTTTTTTTTTTTTTTCATTATTAGGAGCTAAATGCTAAATGCCACGATTCCAGATTTGCTATAATATCTGTCTCACAGACCCGAACCTCACAAATAGTGCAGTCCTCAAATGTGCGCTTTTTAAAACCAAGGTCATTTAAGAAAGCCACATTTTAAGGGGATGGTTTTTTGTTGTTTTATTCCCAGTGAGAGGCTGTTGAAATGAAGCATGTTTGCTTCCAGAGAAATCCTACCAAAGCAAAATTACCGTACTACTCACTTTTAAATTTCACAGCAAAGTAGCACTTAAGGCTTATTGCACTGCGTTAGATTTAAAACCAATTAAGTACAATGCTAAATCAGTGTAAACCACATTTCTGAATTTATCTACAACATAATGAATAACATCTGCATCTGCAAAGAAAAGATTTATACTGAGCAACAAAACAAAATGTGTTGACAATTTGAGCAGTTTTCATTCCCTTATGTCATATGTCTTCATTATTTGGTAAAGCTTTACTATAATCCTTCATTGTTAGAGCAGTAAAAGGGGAAAAACACCCAGATCGCTACACATTTAGGTGTTCATTTCCTCTCCCTAGCAAAGGTACATCTTATTTAACTCAGGAGCTTTTCTAATTTGAAATCTATTCCGGATTTTACAAGGAACACCTTTCTGCAGGATTATCTTCTGACCTCTGATGGACATTCCTAGTACTACCCTCTCCAGAAAACTGACTTTCAGTGAAGCAAACCGTTTATCTTCCTAGATGACAACTGGCAGAAATTATGACAAAGGGAACCAAAAGGCTCCAGTGTTCTGTAACAGAACAAATGCCACTTTTGACAGAGCTGAGCTTCCCTACTAAGTGTGCCTGAAGTTTCACGTGTGACCTTTAAAAATAACTTACACACTGATCTGGACAGGGTTTGCACAAATCTGCTTTGCAGGGTTGACTCATAAAAATTGCCGTCTTACAATTCTCCACTCTTAAAAGAAAGCAGGAATAATAGTCTATTTTACTTCCTTGGCTTGTAAAGTTGTTACTTTTATGGGGCTCCTTCTTAACACAGACATGGACAACACTTGAATCAACAGAAAAGGAGCTTTGGTCTGGGTTTCTGAGCCCTATGATGCAGGAGTAATCGTTTCATGTTTATGGCTGTTTATGAATGACCTACTGACAACAGACCGTCCTATTTATTTATAATATATATATTATAACGCACAGCAAAACAGCAGAAGCATCCACTGCTGCCACCTTTCAGCTCTCTGGCAACAACATATCTCCTTAGGTGAAATAACAACTTTACTCCAATTAAATTTTTAATAGTTTTTATGATGGAGAGCATAGAAGAAGAGCTGTTCTTAATGGTGATAGTTTCTGTGAGGCAGAGCTGTTCTCTACAGAGAGGTTACTAGTAAGAAAATATTCATAAGGATACTTCTGTATTTTAAGGATTAGCCTGTAGCATTCATACAGCAGAGCCGAGTGCCCCAATCTCAAGGAGGTCTTTGGTTAATACTGTCCTTGAAGTTGGGTCCTGCTCCTGTTGTTATAGGCCTATAATCCTGTGATGCTGATAATAATTAAGCTGCATGAAGACTGACCAAAATTGATGTGAAATTTTATTGCAAAGCTGAAGTTCTTCATCCCTGGTACACATGGAGTTTCTATCCTTCAATCCCGGGATGTAGCTCAAACTACACAGTGGGAGTTTGTATTGGTTTGGCTTGAAGCAGAAGATGTAGTGACAACAGAAGGTTCATTTAGCAATCTATTCCTCCTGGATATCATTTTGTATCAAAAATGCATGACTGAAGAAAAAGACCCACATTATTACAGCACATCTGAAACACCGGCGGGGGTGGGGGGAGAGGGAGGCTCTGAACGTGTAGGGTTTGGGAACAGAGAGTGTAAAGGGGAGATGATAGTAGAGATCAACAAAACTACAAATTCTACCAACGGGAGGAGCACAAATGGAATTAAAAAAAATAGTGTGCTATCATGAGGAGCAGAAATGGAATTAGAACAATAGTGTGCTATCTACCACATGGCAATGATGCTAGTGTGCAAAGGAATCTTCTGCTTTACTTCTGAGTGATAGCATATGGGGCTTTCAGCATAAGCCTACGACACACAGTGCAGTACTGGGCTATGTTTTCTACAAAAATCCCTTCTGTTAACATCGGATGCTGCACAGAGGGAACAGCTCTGCAGCTTCCAGAGCTGAAAGCTGGGATGTTGCATTGTGCTACACAGATGTAACAGCTTGTTCAGAGTCATTCTTCCTATAATGAACCGTTATGGACCAGTAAGGGACCAGTCGGAATGAAGAAAGCTGAGTCTATACCAGTATACCTCTGGTTCTCACATATCCCAGGAGCTCACTGATGTAAAAGAATTTATCCTGCAGAATTTAGGAAAGTTTAATCTCATTTCTCTAATGGGTAAAACAAGGCAAGCAAGGTTTCAGAGAAAATGTTTGGGAAGTAATATTCCTCCAGAAATTCAATTTAATGTTTTTCTCTGCTGGATAATATTCTGTCATAAATATTTTGACTGATGTGGCTGAAATGTGAACTTCAGTCCCACTCTGTAGACTAACTTATACCAGAGAATCCAACATATCTGCCTGAGACTACTGCCTGTGACAACAGATCTCTAGGATACTTGTGTCCTTCTGGAACTGCAGCCAGGGGTCAGAAAGGCTGTTTCATGGCATCTGAAATTGCTATGAATGCTCACATTTTGGCAATCAGCTTCTGTCTACAGTGTCTTGACTGAGAAACCCCCTTCAAGGAAATAAAGAAAAAGGAGCCAATGAAACTCAGCAAGCTAATCAGTAAAATTTATCAATGACACTTTGGGGTGGATTTCCTCACAGGACACTGTCATGGGAAGAAAAGTGGTCCCCCTTTTGAAGAGACCAATTTAAATGTTAACCCTGCTGTGCTGCTTTGTGCTTTTTGCTGTGAAATCTTGTTTGGAAAGAATCCAAGGGGGTCTAATGGCTTTCATGAAAAGATGTGCACTCTGTGCTTATCCTCTGCAGATATGTACTCAGGCCATTGGCCAAAACCAGCTTTTTCTTCTGCACCCAAAAGGGTCTCCTGTGGCCTGCAAACAGGTCTGACTCTCTCTGCTAACCCATTCTAAGCCTTACTAGGGACGTCATTTCTTTCTTAGGTTTCAATAGGGAGCAGAAATTTACTTTTCTAGTGACTTTTTCTTTTGAATTGCACTGTGTTTTATACCACTGGGGCTTAAGAATAGCTTCGTTTACCAATATCAGGTAATTGCTACTGCAGCAATTTGCTACTATAGAATTGAGCAGCTGGAAGGTATTGATGTCTTGATAAAAGGTTGTTATTTGTGTTAATTTTCACTCCCTCATTTTCATTTTTGGCCAGGCAAACATGGAATCATGTGCCATTGTTAATGGGTATGTTACCTGAAGCTGTTACGAAAGTCCATGCCAAGATCATCCCAATGAATTGAGGAGTAATGTAGTTTTAATTTTAACTCCAATTATATCCAGGAAGATTAATTATTAGGGGCAAATCCTTGCATGGGGCCAAAAGGGAGTTATAAATCATTCAGTTAGATGATCAGATAATTTTCGAGCTCCTGTGGGTTTCAGAAAATGGACAAGAATAGCTTAAACCCGTCTCTTTCACAAAGAACCAGTAGCTTGTGATAAATTAGAATCTGTCTTTTTTCCCCTCTTCAATGATCTCCCTGGACGTGGGTGAAATGTCCACTAGTGCTAATTTAATTGCATGTGGAACCCTCTACTGCCTGCAAGTAATTCACATTTTTCAATAGCAGGTAATGGCAATAGTGAAAGTGTCTCCTTGCTATCAGGTCATTTTATTTCTAAGTCAATGACAATGGAACTATTATGTACGAGCTGATGAGAGTTTAATTTGTTTAAGTATAGAAGAGGATTTATTAGCAGTAATATGTTAGTATTACTATGGCCCCCTGCTCATAGCTCTTACATATGCATTAGACAATTTTCCCTAATCTAAGCAAATCTAAACTAATCTAGGTGGATGCATAAGTATGGACTTCATTTTCCTTTCACTGAGACAAGTGTTAATTAGAAGACACTTACTGGACCTAGAGCAGAGTAACTTAGCAGAGAATCAGGTCTCATATCTTTTGTCTAATCTGAATATTGCATGAATAAGATCATGATTCTAGGCATAATTAAGGTCATGGAATATGACTAATTGTTTCCATGAAAGTGAACCGTCCCTCTTAGCAAGGCACGCATCCGTGTCAGCTGCTAAACAGCAGTACTGGAGAGCATCTATGAATAAGCCTCTCTGTATTACTGCATAAACAATTCTCATTTCCCCTCACTGAAGTGTATATGAATTAAAAACACACCCAGGAAAATCTAGAAAAGTGTGGATAGGGTTTGTGGTCCCATTTCAGTCCCCCTTGGCCACTCCTCCCTTCTCATCCCTCTAACCTTGCTTGAGTTTCTTTGATTAAAAAGATGATGAATGAATGAGGAGATGGAGATCTGGGAGCACAGAAAGCTCTTGAAAATGTTCCCACCCTCTGGGTCACCAGAACTAGAGACTTGAAAGGAAGTCCTGGAACAAGTACACAGTTTTAAATAAGTCATAGAGGTAATGAAAAAGATACCAGCTTCTTCAGAGGGGAGCGGATCAATGTGTTTTGACAGTTTATATTTCTGGATCATGTTCAATTGCACTTGTTTTAAATTTGATGGACTTTTCTAGAGAGAAGACTTTCTCTAGACAGAAGATTTGACGTGCTATTGTGAATCTCATTGTCTGCTTTGGGTTCAGTCCTCTGTTAAGAAAGTCTGACCAGTTATAATAATGATTAAAGGATATATGTACACACACATACACATTTATATATTCATATTTAACTAGCTTTATACAATTGTACACATACATATTTGGTTGTAAATATTTTTTCATATACTTTTCACCTCAGAAGGAAAGTTCACTTCAAGAATTGAAAAAAAGCTACTATTGGAACTGCTTTTCTTGAAAATGCTCAAGAGAGGCTCCTAAGAAGTCCCTATAGCTGATTTGTCCATCAGTGATAGGTGGCTTCTTTGATGCAGGTTTGGGAGCTGCACGCTAATATAATTTTCTCTCAAAGCTGCTGGATTTACACCTAGTTACTCTTACAAAAATAAGAACAGAATCTATATCCAAATTCTGTTGGCGAGGAATATATTGTCCTTTTCAAAGATGCTTTTGAAGTTACACTGTTGTGTCTACTCAGTAAGTAAAAGAGAACTTACTTATTATGTGCTGTCATCCCTGTCTTTCAGATGATAGTCATTTAAAAGAGAGAAACGAGGACAAGTAGCACCATCCTGCCAGACTGCATTCCTGATATTTTGTTTTTTGGTCATACAATGGATTTTGTAGAGCAACATACTTATTCTTATGTAAAAAGAAGCAAAATTACTGAGTGATCTTTCCAGGTATTCAAAATTTTGAATTTTGGAACATTAACAAGATACATAAAAATCAGGCAGCTGTTTCTACAGAGGTTATCAATTTGAAAAGTAAATTGGCTGATGCAGTGTAGTAAGGTTCAAATTTTCAGTTTTATCTAAAAAACTCAAGTGAGAAGTAATGCAAAATTTTATAAGAAAGTTTAATACAAAATGGTTCTAATGATTTATTTTCAGAAGACAATTTGTTTGCAAATTAAACAGAAGTAATCCTAAATAAATATAGCCCCGTGCTCCCAATCAACTTGATACACTTAAATGTCTTTCCAGTTATAGATACACATGAATAACAACATTGGGACCCCAAAACAATACTTTTTAATTAAAACCCAATACTCCATACTCACTTGATAGTCAGTATTTCTTTTGCTTTTTGCTTTTGCCAATTATTTCCTTGTTCAATCACCTAATCTCCGGAGTACTAAATTTCAAGTAAAGAAAGTAAAATTTGCACCTCTCAAAGATAAATTTAACAGCAAAATCTGTATTCAAGCACTCAAATAGACTTTTTTGTAAGCTGGGCTTCATGTTTACACTGTATACCATCTCCTGAGAAGGTGTTTTTTTCTCTGAAATGCTAATACTTATTTCAGACCTTAAATATTAAGTATTTAGAGAATAAATATGCAGATATGTCACTTCTACTTCACCCCACAGTCACCAGAACAGATCTCCCTTCTTTTTAAAAGCAACCAAATGGAAATTATTTTTAAAAGCTAGTTTATCTGTTGTCTATAATGAAAAGTTATTGACCAGAGGAAAGCAAGTGCATAGGCAGAAAGTTTAGAGGATTTCAGACCTTTTCTTTGTCAAGGAACACAATAGAACGAGAATGCTTTACATGCTGATCCCTCTCCTAAATCATACTGCCCAGAGGAAAATAGTAGTTTTGGTACACCAAAACATAATTCTGTTCCCTAAATGATGACAGCAGTTGGTAGCTCTTGGAACAACCTAAGTCCATGATTCCCGAGTCAACTCATTTTCTTTGCAATTTCAACTTTCAAGTTCAATTTAATTTTCTTTTATTATGTTGACACTCCAACCTAGACCATAATTTCTCAAACTTCTTTTTGCAGTTTTCTTTTATTCTCAATTCAAAAAAAAAGCACCTAACCACACAAAAATATATTTATCTTTAGCTTATCAGTTATAGAACTAAAAGTCTGTGGACCATTTTGTGCTGTGTTCATTCACAGCGATGTTATTGAAAACATTTTTTGTTATCCATCAGAAAAGAAAAAGGTGTCTGAGCTGCTACTGCTTGATGGTTGGTTTTTTTTTTTCTTTCCATGTGTACAAATACATTCATATTTATATATGGGCCACCCTCTGCTGTCAGTGAGTTTCCAAAAATGGAAAAGACGGTGACTCTTGAGACCTCCTCGTATGACTATTGCTCTGAATTACTGCAATGAAATATGTTTCATGGGGCTGCAGATTTGTTTTCAAATGTCTATTGTCTTCTAAAGAACACCGAAACAGGTAAAAAATCCAAAAACCAAAAAACTACAGGGTTTCATTCAGATCTGTCTCAACTTACATGATAATGTGTCACAGCCAATACAGAAGCCCAGTGTGAATTCTTATTTTGTTTGTGTTGTGTCAGTATTGTTTATTATGACACTATTACCTTAGTCTTGTCTCCACCACTCTTTTTTTTTTTTTTTTCCTGGACTATTTCTGGGCCAGTCATGGGTCAAGGTTAGTTATTGTTCCAAGAATGAGTTGCAAATAAGCACAACTGGGAAAAATTGTATCACTTCCTCCCAGTGAACTACAGCCCAGGAATCCCAATGTAACAAGGTGCAGAGAGGTAAAATAAAAAATTCACAGCTTCCTGTTTGGGAATGCATTCTTTGGATTGATTTATATAATCATAATCTTCTTTGGAGCTGGATGAAGTGTGGCATATGTCTAATAGAGGAAGATAGAATGTGAAAGCTTTTTAAACGGATTAAAGAGATACACTAAAATGCTAGGAATTGCCACAATCCTAACTCCTATTTGCAAGCATTATAATTTCACACACAAGTCTATACTTCCATGCAACTGAGTCAGCCCCAATCCTGTTTAGGAAGCTCTGATACATGTTTAGGACATCATCCTTCTGCTTCACAACAGACCAGAAATGGTTCATAAACAATATTACGTGAACCAATGAGAAAGCTTAGATTTTCAAATCCAGTGATTTCAAAACCGGTGATCCAGTGTATGAATATTCTTGTCTGATAAAAAGAAGTCTATTTCAGCTTCATTGCTTCTAACGTGTTTTCTCAAAGTTCTAATATTTGAATCATTTGACCCTGGCAAGATGTACATCAATATGAGAGTTAAATATGGGAAGGATGCTACATTTACTTAGATTTTTCTTCCTGGTCAGCTTTAAATGGTTCAATAATGATGTTTACATATTTTTCTTTGGAAAATGAATGAATGAACAGAACAGGCTTTATTTTTTTAATCTTTTTTTTTTTGTTCCCCTCTACTCATCATTACTGATTTCATTAAAAAATTCTATGTTAGTAATATGATACTTTTAGGCTATCCTCTTACCAATGCTTCTTAGTCTTCATTTATCCTCTTTCTGAACATTTAATCCTACATTTAAAAAAAACCCAAACAAATAAACAAAAAACAATCCTCATGAAATTAATGGACATCATGGAAAAACCTTGCTTTTTAAAAATCCATCTCTTTCACATGATAGAATCTGTCATAGGTCCTCTGATTTTAAGTAGGCAGATTCAAATTATTAAGGTTCTGGCTTCAATTTAATTTTTCTTTTTAGTTCCATTCCACAAATCCCTGTATATAGGACTGAATTAATTACTTGCTTTCTTCCTAAACTAACTCCTTCCAGTTTTGTCCATTAACATTTTTTTTTTTGTTCAGAGTGGAAAAGCCCAAGTACAGAGGCAAAAGAACGCATGGACCACTGCTAAGGTTGCCCTTCACTATGGTATAGATCTTTAGATAGCTCATAGTTGCCTGCAAAAAGTTACAGTAAAGTGTGTTAGTGACCATTTTATGTGTAAACTGAGAAGTTTAAATAGATTTAAAGATACCTAAAAGTGCCTCGGCCTAAACAGCAAGTTTGAATTTGATTCATTGCAATGAGTGGGAGGAGTTCATTATCACATATGCCAGCAGCAGAATTGGACAGGTTTTTTTGAGGGCAATTTCTCTATGAAAGTCTGTGTCTTCTGCTGCCTGCCTTTCTCACCAAGGATGAACAATTTGTATTCTCTCTGATCTTTGCTAATCTAATTTAATTATTCACCTAAAATCAGTTTTGGAATTTCAAGTCTATACTGTTTCTGATGATTAATTGAAAAAAAAAAAGGAACAGTTTCAGCCTTGAGATTTGAGGGTCTGTCCATGTCTTCAAATTAAGACATTGCCAAGCTGTGGCTTAAAAATTAGCTGTATAATATCAGGCTGTGAGCTGGTTTTAGTCTGTTTTACCAATTCCACTATGTGTTCAGTGATTCAAGGAGAAGACAGTCCAAACTTCTGACTGATTTGTGTTGTGCACATATGTACCATAGAGACAATTGCAAAGAAACTAAAGTAGGAGTAGAGAAATACCGGTGCAATTCACATTTTAAAAACCCTAAAATATCTTTTTTGGCCTTCAGCTGTGACACCAGAAGGTATGGTCTTCCATGAGCCTTTGCCAACATCCTGCACGAGGCTTAGATACCACAACTGTCTTAAAAGGACACAAGGTTTAGCCTAGTGGATTGATCTTAAGAGTGGGCATAGTCGACTTGAAACTGTAGCTTAAGATGGAAGTAAAATTAATAAATTTAAACCTGAGATCTCTACCATATTCATATTTAGATATACTGATGAACTAAAATCAACAAGTGCAATCCAGGCATATTCTTTCTACTTTAGAAACTCATTTTGAATGGTGTATTTTTATAAGAGCTTTTGCAAGTGCACAACACAACAGAATGTTTGAATTCCCTTTCTAATGGGAACAGTAACTACTAGGTCTGGGCAATAGTTTAATGAGAAAATGCTTCTTAGATAAAACTTTTTGGGAAAAGTTTTCAGAACCTTTTTTTATATTTTTCAAATTCTCAACAAAAATACACATAAACCCCAAAATTAACCAAGCCATAATAAATACCCATATATTGTTTAAGGACAATAGATTATAGGAAAAGCGATTAAGAAGAGAGAATTGTTATGATTTTTTTTCCCCAAACAAAAAATAAATAATAAGGTTTAAATAATATTTCTACTGCTGTTTGTTCTTGCAAACCAAAACATTCGGATTTGCAGATAACATACTTATTTATAACAGGAAATTCACAGGAAGTAAACAACCATTTCTTATCTACTGTGTTTGATGTTTTTATCATCTTTAAACATAGTCTGTAAGAGCAACATAACTGAAAATTTCTATGAATCCTCTGAAAGATTTTGCCAATAAACTTCAATAATAACCATGATAATTTAAATTTTAGCTTATGGAATTCAAATGTAAATACTCATATTCTATGAAGTTCTTTGTGTGCCTAGTTTAGTCATAAAAACAAGAATAGGAAAAGAACTCAATAGTTTGTGAAGTTCTTCCTTGCTCCCTAGGGCAGGATAAACTGTACAAGTGCTGTTCCTGACAGAAGTTGTCTAACTTGTTCCTCGAGATGTCTAAGGAGAACTCTGCAACATCCCCAGGGAATTTGTTTCAGCATTTTATACTTCCTCTTAAAAGCTTTCCTGATGTCTGTTCCTGAATTTTTCCTTCTTCAATTTAACCTCACTGCTTCTTTTTTATTCATCAAAGGCACAGTAAAGAGGATTTTTCTTAGTTTTTGTAGTACCCTTTTCTTAGCAACGGACATTTAGAGCCCACTTACATAGTCTTCATCCAGTCTTCTCTCCCTTAAGTTGAGCAGCTCCAGTAATTTCAATCTGTTCTGATTGGGAATGATTAATGGTTCCCTGAAAACTCTTGTCCTCCCCCAAATTGATTCACACCTAACTTGAAGAGTAAAGCCCAAACTGGAAAACTTGCTTCAGCTGAAAGCTAAGAACGTACCAGTAATGGGAGATTGTTGAGGGTTGAAGAATAACAGGTGCTAATCACTACCAAAAATGTCCATCGACAGCACTATCACACTAACCAAGACTCTCTGATTCCCATCCATACTCACTCACTCAAATACTCTCCCTTTAACAGTCCCATATGGCCAGTGCGAAAATCTAATGGAGAGTGGAGGCTAAATGTGGACTATGGTGGACTGAGTGAGGTTACACTGCTGCTGAGTGCTGCTGTGACAAACATGTTAGAACTCCAATATGAACTGGAGTCCAAGGCAGTCAAGTGGGTATGCCACAATTGATATCGCTAATGCATTCTTCTCAATCCCTCTGGCAGCAGAGTGTAGGCCCCAGATTGCTTTTACATGGAGGGGCATCCAGTACACCTGGAATTGGCTGCCCCAGGGCTGGAAACACAGCCTCACCATTTGCCATGGACTGATCCAGACTGTACTGGAATGGGGTGAAGCTCCGGAACATCTGCAGTACATTGATGACATCATCATATGGGGCAACACAGCAGAAGAAGTTTTTGAGAAGGGGAACAAAATAGTTTGAATCCTTCTGAAAGCTGGTATTGCCGTAAAAAAGAGTAAGGTCAAGGGACCTGCGCAGGAGATCCAGGTTTCAGGAATAAAGTGGCAAGATGGACACCATCAAATTCCAATGGATGTGATCAATAAAATAGCAGCTATGTCTCTACCAACTAGTAAAAAGGAAGCACAAGCTTTCTTAGGCATTGTGGGTTTATGGAGGATGCATATCCCAGATTGCAGTCTGATTGTGAGCCCTTTGTATCAAGTAAACCAGAAGAAGAATGATTTTAAATGGGGTCCTGAGCAACGACAAGTTTTTGAACAAATTAAACAGGAGATAGTCCTTGCAGTAGCTATGGGACCAGTCCGGGCAGGACAAGATGTAAAAAACATGTTCTACACTGCAGCTGGGGAGAATGGCCCCACTTGAAGCCTCTGTCAGAAAGCACCAGGGAAGACATGTGGTCGACCCCTAAGGTTTTGGAGTCAGGGATGCAGAGGATCTGAAGCCAACAGAAAAAGAGATACTGGCAGCGTATGAAGGGGTTCAAGCTGTTCAGAAGTGGTTGGTATAGAAGCACAGCTCCTCTTGGCACCTTGGGTACCAGTGCTGGGCTGGATGTTCAAAGAAAGGGTCCCTACCACACATCATGCAACAGATGCTACATGGAGTAAGTGGATTGCACTGATCACACAATGAACTTGAATGAGAAACCCCAGTCACCCAGGAATTTTAGAAGTGATTATGGACTGGCTAGAAGGCAAGGATTTTGACATGTCACCACAGGAGGAGGTGATGCAGGCGGAAGAGGCCCCACCATATAATAATCTACCAGAAAATGAGAAGCAATATGCTCTGTTCACTGATGGGTCCTGTTGGACTTTATACTTCTTTATCCGTGTTATTGTTTTGCTGTTCTGTTAAACTGCCTTTGTCCCAACCCACAAGTTTTGACTTTTTCTTCCGATTTTGCCCTTCCAGCTGTGGATGGGCTCAAGAGAGAGCGGCTGCCACCTGGTTCTTTGTTGCCTTCTGAGGCTAAACCATGACAGAGATGTTACTGCCTTGCAAGCCATGCTTTCATTTGTGTCATCTAGTATTTACTTCATGGACTATTCATACATTGGAATCAGAGTTTTTGGGTGTTCATATAGAGATCTGAAATATAAGAAAACATAACATTTCTGAAGAACAGTCTCCACTTTTTGCAAGGTTACATTTTTTCATTCATTACATCAGTCATGGTGACCTTGATGGAATGTTTGGCTTGCTGTAGTTTTGCATTCACCCTGTGGAGCTATAAATATAAGCCCATGTGCTCAGGAACCTTGCCTTTCCCAGAAATAACCTGTAATAAAGACTAAGGAGTTAAATAGATTTTCATCTTTACATTCTTACTATTTTTATCACATGCACGTACCTCACACAGTTCTGGAGAAATCATTTCAATTTTATAATACTAGCTCCCCTCTTTATATTGTTGGTAGAACAGAGCTCCAAATATAATCCTTTCATATTCACAATTGTGGAAAACTTTCTGTTCTTCCTTTGCTGTCCTACATGTGCAGAAAAAGTTGTACAGCATCCATCTTATCTTTTTTAATAATTGTATTTTAAATTATGGTTATTTGTCAAATACTCTTAAACCTGTAGCTGCAGATCTATAAGTACCATGACCTGTCTCCACTGGAAAGGGCTGATGTAATTAGAAAAAGGCCTGTATCAATCACTGAGATAATGGGTGTTCTCTCTCTCTCTCCCTGCCTCTCTCTCTCTCATCATCAATTAACCTGCCTATTTTAGACAAAATATCAGCCAGACCTACCTTCTTTTAGCTACAGTCCTGCCATTGCTATTAATGGAATTTTAAATCTTCTGTTAGATGAAAGGTTCCTAGTGAGACTATTTTGCAACTCCCAATTAAGGAAAGTCTAATTTATGTAATCTCATAGAATTAGCAACGGATTTAATAAATGTGGTAAAAGTTGACTTGCTTGGTACAGAATGATTCTTCTGGAATTGGCTATATGAATTAGGAGTTTTCCTTTTTGTCTCACTGTGACTTGTATTAAATACCATGCATCAAAATGCAAATGAAAGGTTGAAATAGACAGTATTATTACTACAATTACTATTTCTATTACTATTACTTATAAAAAGATTTCTAAAGGTGTTGAAAACACCAGAAGTGGAAAGGTATTGAAAACTTGTACTATCAACAGGAGACATCCTACTGGCAGTATTTACCAGAAATGACTCTTCAGGTAATATCTCTCATAAATTGCTCTTTAGAGACTGATTAAAAAAACCACAGCAGTATAACAAAAGCACCTGCTAGAACTTAATCATTTGGAGAATAATAAAATTTAAGTACAAATTTAAGCATGTTCTTAATCATTCTTAAATTTGAGCATTTTTGTCCACAAAGTTAAATTTCAGCATGTTTGTGGGCAAACACATCTGACTTTTGAAACTGAAGCTGGTGTAGCCCTGCTAGAATCAGAGAGACAAAACAAGACCTTGCTGCAAGACACAAGAGGCAAAAAACTATTGCAGGAAATTATCAGCTCTCCTGAGTACCAAAGGCCAAAGAATTTCACTCTGGCTTTCCCACATCGAGCCTGATGTCTACATATAGATGTGTTCCAGTATTCAAAGGAACGTAAAACAAATGCCACACGATTTCTGGAATGACTTTAGCGGAGACCAAAAATGCTTTCCCCCAGAATAAACATGACTACAGTCTCATGAAATAAAAATCTTTGTCACATCTTACTTTAAAATGTGAATAGGTTGAATATACGAGTACCAGAGACCTCACTGGAGTAGGTTTAATCTCCAGTACATATTGTAGGGTGAGCCCGTGTAGACTGGCCATAAGAGGAGAGGTAGCTTACCTGGGGGTAACCCAGAAAATGAAGAAAGAATTGCCCCCACTGGTTATTCAGACAGACACGATATCTCCCAGGTGGATGAGGAGAAGAGGCTGCAATTTATCCATTTCTCTCCGAATTCTGAACAATATCTGTGGTCAGGCTTTTGTAGGCCAAGAAAGCAAAACAGTTCATGGTTTCTCAGTTTCCTCACCCATACTTACTTATTTCAAAGGAATGTCCTTAGATTTGTGTCAATTCTGGGAAGATTTGAATACAATGTCATTAATATATCAACAAAGTCACAAGGACACACTTTTTTTTTTTTTATGTTGACTTTCCTTTTGCAGAGACCAGGAGAACAAATAAAAATTTCCCTAGATTTCTCTGGCTTGAATTATCATCTCTTCAACAGTAGACAGATGATAGCGTTAGCCTCTTGGCCTATGCCAACTCCAATGTTGAGCCAAAACGATCCTTTGACACTGGTAGAGGTTGATTATTTACACTCTTAAGGAGTACAAGTGTCCTACAGCTATATCATTTTTCAAGAGTGATTTGCTTATTGGTGAAGCAGTGCTTGAGTTCACTATTGTTCTTATCTTTCAAAAATGTTATGCATTGGCAGGAGTCTTTCCAGGTATGCAGAGAAATGTGAAAGATAAAAAAAAAATAAAATCCTTGCAACAGAAGGCTTCTGAAACTCAACTTTTCAACCTTTACTGGGCACATGCTGCTTATCTTTCATGTGATAGTGAGCACATTTGTTATCAAGCATTATAAAACCTACGGAAGATGTGTAAAAAATTATCTATTTGTGGCTTGACCTATTATCTCACTTTGACACTTTAAGCACTTTTCCCAAGTGTAGTGCTGCTGCTAGTGAGTGGATTAATACACTATTTCTCACTTCGCTGCTGCTGCTATTACTACTATTACTACTGTTAACTTTATTCATATGGAATATAATTACATTCAAATAGAATCAAAGCTGATAATTAATTGAAAGTATCCTTTTGTCTCTCTCTTAAAAATCTGTGTATATACATGTCTGCATAGGTCTGTATGTGTTTCTGCAGTGTCTGCTGCCATTTAATAGGTTATAAAAACTCCAGCTTGTGGCAATGAACATAAATAAGCCAAGGGGAAGTGTCTGGTGATTTCAATCTAGTTCATACTGATATTTTTCATTGAAAGATATATTAATGGCAGCTTCTCAGAATCACAGCACATCTGGAGTTTAGATTCATTTAGCAATGAATCTGAATTTCCTAGCTAGTCTTCATCTTACAAACACAGACAGTGGAAATCTTTGCTTTGAACATTCCCTGGCAAAATTCACAGAGTTGACTGTGACCTTACGTCTTGAAGTAGAAGACATCTGATTGGTGAAATCATTCACTATTTACTGGAAAAGGACTTTTCTGTGAATTCTAGCTTGGCTTTTTCTTCACTCTCAGCACAGAAAGTGTTCCTGCCTACGTTTTTGTAATGGTTTATTAATGCACTCTGACTATGCGTGTTGGAGTGTTTTAGTGTCACTTGATATGAGTGCTCCTTTTGACACATTTGATTATAAGAGCAACCCACTTGATCATGTCTCATGTTCTCTGGGCTTAGCTGGCTCTATATTTTAAGCTCATTTCACATCAGGGATATTTTTATTTTTATTTTTTTCCATAAGTAGAGTTCCCTTGGCCTCCTATGCTCACAAGTTATTTATGGGAAAGTTCTTTCACCAACTAAGTTCTGAATTTTTTGTTTCTGTATAAGATTTTCCACCAAAAACAATGTTGAAGAGGAAAGATGACAATCCCAAAGAACCAAGAAGAATGTATGTAGTTTTTTTTTGAGAATTCCATCTTGACATCTTACTTTGAGTCCACTGACTTTAACAATTACATGGCTTTAATTTGCACGGTAATATGATACATTAGCATAATTCATATTCTCCTTTCTGTGTCGTGACTATTTGACTATATTTTTGTGCAATAGTGTGAAGAACCACACACAGCACAGTAAGGGTGTAAAACAATTTCAATGATTTCTAAGAGAAAAATCTACACTCTTAAGAACTCTTCCCCTCCTCAAGAAATAAGAGAACTGAGAAAAAAAAAAAAAAAAAAAAGAGAATCCTGACAAGACTGAGGATTATAGGGAGACAGCAGGAAACAAAGGTTTCATAAAGCAAGAAGGCTAGTATATCACACCTGATACACAAGTGACAAGAACATAGAGACGGAGGTTTTCCTAACAGGTAGATCACAGCTATGTCTTCCCATCAGGAGCAAGAGACAGTCCTTATGGTTGGAATTAAACCCAGAAGACTAAGGAGTGGGGGGGAAACTGGACACTCTCCTCTGCCAGGCAAATAGTTTATTGCAGTCCAGAACCCTGTAGGATACATTACAGCCCTCTATCCTGACCATCTACCTTATATAATTTTCTCCTAAAGAGATATAGGGAAGGCAAGGAGAAAGAAATTAATGGTTTCTAAAGGGGCAGGAGAGAAGGGTATACTTTGTTCTGGGTAAAGACAAGAAGGAAAGAAAGATTTTTATTAGGAGTAAGAAATTAATCAAATTCCACATAGTAGAAAATCAAACTTATGGTCTTTAAACACATGAAAATAATCTAAGTGTCACACTGCATTAAAAGCTTTTCCATGACACAACTTTGGGTTCAGAGAAATGGATCAATAGACAGAAAGAAGGCTAGAAAATTCAAAGCCAAGCTGTGAGACAGCCAGAGTGAACCTTGCTGCATGAACTGTACTGCATCAGTAAGAACAGGATTTGCTGCTAGCAAGTCACACTTCCAAAAGACATTAAATCAATGTGATTTGATCAGTCCTTTGAACTTCATGAGGTCCTCCTGCCTTCTCTTAAAACATTGTCCACACCATAGAAATGATGGATCCATTTGTTGTTGATGAATTTGACATTGCTGTGTTCCAGCTTTATTCTTCACCATGCTAAAGAAAAGGCTGGGGCAAACCTTTTGTTCCCAGGAACAGAAAAGGGAACAGAAAAAGGGGACCCAGAAGATGGTCTTTGTTTACCCGGGTTGTCCAGTGAAACCTGCTTCATTAGAGCAGTCACAAAGGTGATTTTCCACAGATTGTTCTTGTGACTGTTTCTCTCTTCAGGTGAGAAGATTACAAGATAAATGTAAAGAAAATTTCCCTTTTGGTTTAAAGACAGGATTGATAGTCTACAAAAGACCTGTCCTTAAACAACTCTTGTCTCTACTCTCCTCTTCAGTTTTTAGGTGACACAAAAAACAATCTTCACAGATTTAACTGCCTTTTGCTGAGGCACCACAAAAGCAGGTTAATGTGTGTTGGCTTGAGCCTGGTTGGATGCAAGGTGCACACCAAAGCCTCTCCCTCTCTTAAGATGGACAGGGGAGAGAAAATATAAGGGAAGGCTCATGGGTTGAGATAAGGACAGGGAGAGATCAGTCACCAGTTATCATCCCAGGCAAAACAGACTGGACTTGGGAAAATTTAATTTAATTTATTTCCAGTCAAAAGTGAAGTGAGAAATTGAGAAATATTGAGAAATAAAATCAAATCTTAAAACACCTTCTCCCAATCCTCCATTTTTCCGAGGCTCAACTTCACTCCTGATTTTCTCTACAGCTTCCCCTTGAGCAGCTCAGGGGAATGGGGGTTGTGGTCAGTTCATCACACATTGTTTCTGCCATTCCTTCCTCCTCAGAGGGAGGACTCTGCACTCTACCCCTGCTCCAGTGGGGGTTCCCTCACACCAGAGACAGTGCTCTACGAAACTTCTCTAATGTGAGTCCTTCTTTGTGTAACGACTATGGAATTTCGACATTGTCTCCAGTATTTCCCTCTAATTCCCCTGTCCACTGTGGGCAGGGAAGAGGACACCATCAACTTGTGGTCCAAACACAGCAGATCTGTCTTGCAAGTGTAGATCACATGGGCAAGATCGCGTGCTTAAATTACACCTAAAAGCCTCAAGCAAAAACAAGTTAAAGCAAAATATAACACCAAGGAAGTGAAAATCAGAAGAGACAGAACATCATCCCCATTTTACACTCTGAAGACAGAGTGATTAAATTTTTTGTGGTCAAATGAGGGCACAGAGGATACCTTTGGCAGAGGTAGAAATATAATCACAGATCACTTTCTTTACCATTAGATTAGCCTTTCCTCCTGGCTTTTGTTTAAACTCATTTGACAGCAATTGACTCAATTACTCTTTGTGATTAATTTCCTGTATATATAGCCTTTTCTCTTTCATTTATTTTCTTGTTTGTATACTTTTTTCAGACTAATCCCAGTGTCTGTAAATGTATCTTTTATTAGTGAATAGATTTCTGAATAGTGTTGAGGGAGTGGATGATAATTTAGTATGAGCTAATTAACAAAAGGTATGAGATATCAACCCAGCACAAGACACGACATTGCCTCCTTAATGGAGAGGTTAATTTTGAAATGTTAAAACTAAATGAAAGAAAAAGAATAAATACTTCCAATTTGTATAGATCCCTTTCTTTACATATGTCTGTAGATACACACATATATACATAAACATCATTGTCTATTCAACAAACAAAGGGGAACTCATCCTTTTGTTGTCCAAGCTGCTCAAAATATGTAGATTATCATTTAAAGAAGGACATATTGCAGAACTGTACAGCATTTCACCTGATGGGTCTGCAGAACCATGGTGGTGCAGTGAGTAGTTTGCACTAGCACTTATATCAACTTGCACTTGATAGGTTCAAGTTTCTCATGATGCCATAATACTTTGTGGTGAGGTGTGTGCACACCTTGCCGAGGTGTCAGAATGCTGTTGTAAAGGTCTTTCTATCATTTCCAATGCAAAGCTTTTCCTTCCTGCCTTCTCCCCTTTCTGTATGCCCTCCAGCCTTTCAGCCTTTCCTTCCCGCCTTAACACCTTCTTTTTTCTTCCTTCCTTCCTTCCTTCCTTCCTTCCTTCCTTCCTTCCTTCCTTCCTTCCTTCCTTCCATTCTTTCTTTCTTATTTATTTAATTCTCTCTTTCTCTCTCTCTTTCTTTCTCTTTCTCTCTCTCTTCCTTCCTTCCTTCCTTCCTTTCTCTCTCTCTCCCCCTCTCTTTCTTCAGCACCAGAGAATATAATAATCTGCAGCAGTTGCTAGTTCCAGCTCTATCTATATGTGGATTGTGTTTGCACCAAATGAACATGCCTGTCATGCGACTTTGCAGAGGGAACACATCCAGCCCACTCAGATCACTTCTAAAGGGAAAGAAGGTCTCCCCAGTGTGGGCAAATAGTTACTGACTCCCACACAGAGCCTCAATTAACCAGCAGCAGCTTCAGGACATTAAACTTACTTGCCACCTACAACAAAAAAAACAGAGCTACAGTGAGAACGACTGAACAGTTCTTGCACATCACTATCAGAGAGTATGGCTTGTGTTATGCCTTGACATTTTTAGAACAGGACCTTCCCCTCTCTTTGTAGGTTCCTGGATGTTGTGCAGAACTAATGTCTTTAATCTTGTCAGAGGATCTGTGTAGTCTCCTGTGGACAATGGATCCCGCAACACCTTTCCTCCTACATGCTGCAGTTTTCAAAACTGCTTCAGGCCAGTTTGTCATATCTTAAAAACAAGTAATACATCACTTGTTTCAAGAACTTTCTACTTCCTCCGTTTCTTGTCAGACAGCTGTCCAGGCCGGTTTCTGGAGATCAACAGCACATAGTAGCAGTGCCTCTCGCTGGTTATGTGAAGCACTGTACTGGCAGGCAAAGCCATTTACTCTACTCTGTTCTGCAAAAGATGTGGGAGAATTTAATCTGTGATATAAAAAGAATAGGAATACGAGAAGACAAAGAAGCCACCATGAGATTTTGCTCACCAATGAGACGATATGAAATACCTAACCTGCAAAACTCACTGTTCAAGCTAGCAGAGAACAGATACTTTCCAAGCTTACCTGAAGGAGATACTGAAGCACAGAACAAAATACGTCCATAAATCAATGAGGTTCTTTAGATCTGAGGATGACACCAATGTATAGCCATAATATTTGAAATACCACAATGGCTAAGTTAGAATGGCTTTTTGAATAAATCAGGGAGAATTTTGAAAAACATTAGTAAAATCAAGACATTTCAAAACCAGTTGCAAGGATGTAGCTTTAAGAAATAGCGTGGATGGGGGTTTTTAAATGACTTTTTTTATTAGTCAGAAGCTTACTTGGAGCATCATATGGGCATAAAACGGACAAAAACATTTTTTAAAAAAAGGCTTTGGGGAGTCTATGATCACTGCCAAATATCTTACTGTTCGTACTATTGTTGGCTATATGATAGAAGATTCATTCCACTTATATATAATCATCATCAATCAGCTTGATTTTAACCCCCCAAAATATGAAGGGGTTTTCAGCACCAACAGCTGAAAAAAAACAATAGAAGGAAATACCAAAAACACAGTCCTTAGGCGTTCTGTTTGTTTGCTTGCTTGCTTGTTTCATTAAATTTCTCCAACATCTCTTAAGGGGAAAAATAATAATCTTCATTGCATATCATAAACTACTGAGGACAAAGGTAGCCATTTCATTGCTGATTGTAGCCAGAATACATAAATGATGCTGTGTTTAATTTTAAAAGTAATTCCACAGGTCTACACACCTGGTTCTACTTATGCACAGGAAAATATTTAAGGGGAAAATTATCATTGTGTCCCCATTTGATGCCTTTTCCAGAACAGCAAACAGCTCCAGGAACAAAATTCCATTGGCTAAATAATTATGAACTTTAGGGAATGGTTACATTAAATAACCAAAAAGAAATTCGGAACTTTCTAATTCAGGAAACTGAAGCTGTCTTTAAATAATAGCTGTCTCCTATGGGGAAAAGGTAGTAATGAAATTATATCATTAACAGAAAGATTAATATGACTTCAAGAATATATTCTTGGCCATCAGCTTAATATAAAAACATAGAACTGGAAAGTAATCATCTTACTCCAAAAATAACTACTGGCTTTGTCAGAAACTATAACATGTCAGCCATGGAATTAAATGACAAAGTCTTGGAGAAAGCTAAATGTGGAAACAAGAAAACTACACATTTTTACTATAAAGTAGCAGCTGCTGTTGGCTCTCCATGGCCAGAAGTGATACTCATGACAACAATTTGATGTAGAAAAAGTGATTTGAATGGATTTCAAATGGAAATGCTGTCCAACTGGTGGTGATAAGGGTCAAAAGAAAAAAAAAAATAATACAGTGTTCTTCCTGAAAGTGCAACACTAGTGAAAGAGGGTTTATGGAAAATGTGTAATACTAACCATGTGATTACTGGGGTGTTAGTGGTTATGTCCGAGGAATGTTTTAATGGTTATATTTAATGACCATTTGGGAAATGGCATGCTACATGAGAAGGCTTAGTTATTGCTTTAAATCTGATATAGCTACCAATGTTGTACTTCTAGACAGCTCTACAAAACCATACGATGAGGGAAATTTATTTGCTCTCTTTGTACATGCTTGAAACATTTTAAAGTTTCTTTCAGTTTTTTTTTCCTACATTTTATTTTGTATTAGCAGAAATATGGATGTCACTGCTCTACCTTCCAAGCAAGTAAAATGTTGTTTTGTTATTTTGTCACTGCTTCTCTGCGTATTGCAAAATTGTAACACTATGTAGAGTAAACATATTTATTTATGACATGATAGGCTTGCTGTTAATTTCATCAACAGAGGAGTTGGTAAATGAGGTACTTAGCTGTCTACACTCCTTATGGATTTATCAGCCTTATTCAAGGCAATTGAGCTGCAAAGCTAGGGATTGTTTGTATAGACACCTGCCCTGTTCAGAATGAGACATACAAGCTAAAATTCTCAAAGCAGCCAACTTGTGGGTTTGAAACGCACGCACTCATGAACTTTATGGGAAAATGCACAGCTACACTAAAATTTTTTGAAAGGTGAAAGCAGAAACTTGTGCATATGATAAGATAGTGTTAGAAGAGCCCTCATACTAGATTTTTGTCTGGGCCTTTGAAGTCAAATGCGATCTGATCTTTACCTCTAAGTGAGATTTATATTTACCTCTTACATGCTTACATTTTTTCCCTGCTGTTTTTTAAATATCATCACTTGCCTTTACTCCATCCAAGAGGTGTTTGTGTGCATGCGTGAGAGACGCTATTAGTCTGATCTACAAAGACTGTTACATCTGGAGGGGAAAAAAAAAAAAAAAAAGAAGGCAGTTTCATTTGGTCTGGGTGATTTTCTGTTGGTTTCCTTGAACATATTAAGAGTAATTCCCTTGGAATGGGCTCAGGCATTTCCTTTAACTGCGTTGTTACCAAACAAGTTGTTTTCAAGAAGTTTAAAAGAGTCATGCGGGGAAGAAGAGGAGCACACAAATAAAAACAAACAAACAAACCAACTGTGCTTCATTTACAGTATTTTCATCTTGAGAAGGCTGTCAGATATTTTGCCTCATCATCTAACAAAGTGCCTTCATAACTGCTCTGTGTAACAGGTTTGAGCTGATGGTGCTGTGGGAGCCTTAAATCAGGTTTTCATTGTTTTAGTCGGTCAGAATTGGTGTCTAGATGTTATTAGAGTCTAGTTCCTTGTGTGTAATAAAGATTAGAACTGTGCAAAACTCAGCCTTCACAGCATTTATACAAATATATTCTGTGCTTTCCCTATTTGTGGGTTCCATGATTCCCCAGATTTGCTTTCTGTCTGACATTCAATTATGCTGCAAGTGGTAGGATAATCACTACAGCAGCTGTGAGAAAGGATCCTTTCACCCCCTTAGGGGTCAACAGTGTATTCAAGACTATAAATACAGAAACTACAGGCATCAGAGAGGACTGAACCAAGTTTCATACACTTCAGCTAAGGAAGTAACACGGTCATTGAGAACGTGTAGATAACTCTACCAATTTCTCTGGGCATCCAAGAGACAAAGATGTGATCATATTTCCCAGACATATTTGGAAATTTTCAGTTGAGACCAGGTGGGTTTTTTCTTTTTAAAAAAATTGTGGTTTTCAGGAATTGTGGTTTTGTTGGTCAGAAGTATGACTTTCCTTCAAAAATTTCAACTTTTTATCAAAACACTTCCAGATCATATAACCTGAAATAATTTTGGGAAAGAAAAACATTGTCTTTGGAGGAGAAGGAGAGGCTGACAGACAATGAAATATTTTCCTCAGAAAATTAAAATGAAGGGAATAAAAGAAAACTTCCCATTCTCACTTGCCTTCCACATTGGAGTATAACTTCCGGCTCATTCTCTCTCCATATTCCTGGGCCTCATTTATTTGCAGCAACGCCCTGAGGACGGCCTGAAGCTCTGGGACTCCTTTGCCCAGTGCAGAGACCTGTGAATTGGCCTGATTTCTGTCTGCTCAGACTCACCTGGTTATGAGAGAAGTAAACCCACAACAAGAGAAGGAGACTGTAGTTTTATATCAAAAAAATATTCAGGTACTTGCAAGCCCCTTCTTCAAACAATCATGACAGAAAGAGCACTCTCCAAGTTCTGCCTAAGAAGGTGTCTTTCACAAAGCCCTTCTGTTCCCATTGCCTGGCTGATGGTACCTCATCCAGTGGGAGAGAACAAACTAGGGAGGTCTGAGGAAATTGGACATACTAATGGTGTACGACATTTTTAGTCTTATCTAGATCTGAAGAAAAGACAGACTGTGATATCCTTTGAAGTAATGTGGTCGAGATTTAGGAAAAGATGTGCATTACATAGTTAAATTTTTGGAGCAGGGACCATATGTTTGATGTATGTTTATGGAGCACTTACTATGGTGAGTTGCCTGTCTGCTGCTTAATACCTTGTGTTCTTGTGATTTTAATAGCAGTTAATTGTAATAATTTGTACCTTATCTGAAAAGTGAGATACCTGGGGAATTTAGTTTGGGGAAAAAGCCAAAGCAAATTAAAACAACAGTAACAGCAACACACAAACAATTATAGAAGGAAAATTTGAGAAGCTCAGTTCATCAGAAACTCTCCCCTGAGCAGCACAGTTGTGTTTTGTTTGTGGGCTTTTTTTAATGAAAAGACAGATGGAAACCCACAATGGAAATGGAATGGACTTACAAAATAAGTTATATCAGAATGAAGCTATCTTTCCACTTGTGTTACGGCAAAGCAAAGAAAACTAGCTGAGCTTAATTGACCAGAATAGTACCTCGTATCTCATGTTTGCCAATGACATGTTATGCCAGCACAAATTTCCAGAATTTGCCTGCATACATATGTCTGTATTACCTAGATCGATAATTAGATAGATAGATGCACATGTACATATTGTACTGATTTGTTAAGTTAGGAAAATACTTTGTGTTGGGAAAAAAACCCAATGTTTTCACCTCTTAAAGTCCTTTGTTGTGGTCACATCTCCACAGCCTTCAGTAATGTTTGAAAATGAAAGGTCTTATCCACTGCTCCCTGAAATCAGTAAGAGACATCTTCAATTACAGTAAAAATTACCTTCACAGGCCACTTGCCATTTAAAACTTAGAATTTCTAGAATAACAGAGCTGAGACAAAATTTTTCTATCACATAAAACAGTTTCAGAGAAAGAAGCAAGGAAGGAGGAAAAAAATAAAAGCATTTTCTGAGTTTGATTTTAGATTTTCCTCTCAATCCCCAATCCAAAAAAAAAATAAATAGTGTAAATGACAGAAGAGTTAAAATTTCCCATGGTAACACAAGCCATGTTATTTTATCACCTCTAGTGCCATTGATTTCAATGTCTATCTGGTGCATCATTATTTATTATGAAGTAAATGGATGGAAAGTGTGAAGCATCCGAGACTACAAATGCTGGGCCAAATTTTGTTTAGTCACGCCAACCAGTTTATCTGCCACAGTTTCATATCTATTTGAGAGAGAAAAAAAAATGGCAGATTTAATGCATTTAGAGTTTTTAATTTGCAGAATTTTTGTAGTGCCTTGAGTACTTATTTGTCTGACATTTCTGATTAAAACAGTAATTCCAGCATTTTCCAGTTCTGAAGTCGTCAGGGGCAAGCAAAAGATAGATTCAGTAGAAGATAGATTCCAGGAGAAACAGATTACAACTCAGAAGTTTGAATTTAACTGTAATTAGAATAATCTTAATTCAATTCCCATTTGAGTCCAACTGAAAATTCACAAAAGTAGTTCGTGTTTAGTTCCAATACAAAAAAAAAAAAAAAAAAAAAATTATTTTTTGGTCTGAACTCTTTCTGACTTCCTAGCTGTGGAGAGCAGCATACCAAAGACTTTGAAACACTAAAGGACTGTGGGAAGAGTGAGACCTCATGAGTTCTGAAAATAACCAAAATAGTTGTTTTCCCTGAGCAATGTCAATGCAGCAGAACATACGAATTCAAGGACAGATCCTTAGAGCAGGAATAGAGGCAGCACAAAAGACTAGACCTAGGCTTATAAATTGGTGCATTTTATCAGGAAGGCGGCAGAAAAACTTTGTTTATGCTCTTTATATTCAAGTGCAGCTGAAATTTCAGTTGGCCAGCTCCAAAAAGCACCTGATTGATAAACACAACGGGGAAACAACAACAACAACAAAACCCACTCACCTTTCTTGGCTGTGAAAAGCACGTCAGAAATAAAAGAAGAGTCCTGAACTAGTTCAGCAAAAGCAAACTTTTTAAACACATACACTGTCCACTATAATACTGTACAAAACATTCTCACATACTTTTAGGCATTGTGAGGAATACTGTCAATTATAAAGCAATATGGACAACTGGAATTAAGAAATTGTTAAAACACTATAGGCTCCTACCTGCCTATGGAAAAGAAGTCAATTTAGAAATTGAAGCAAACAAGCAAAAGAGTGAAATCATAGTTGGCTTAATGTACACTTTGGAGATACTTTATTAGAATGGATGTAGTTCTCATGGTTTTCTCTCTAGGTGCTGTTATTCTTGAATAAGCCACCTTTAATTTCCTTCCCAGACATTTACAGGTAGATGCCCTCTCCCTCCCTTTGAAAGATCGGAAACCCATTATAGCCTAATGCATTTAGTGATTACATTCTCTTAAAAAATGCTACATAAGCCACTCACTGTGCACTTGATGATGCAAACGATGGTCATTTACATCCAGACCATATATTTTATTAGTCCTTTGAATACCTGAGACACAGTTCAAGTGCAACAGACACATGGAAAACCCAAAGGTAAACTAGTATGTTGTCATTACTTATGGTGACTTATTTCAACAGATGCTTTTTTTTAAAAGAGTGGTTCCCCACCTAGCATGCATTTCTGAATGGCATTAGAAATTCAGACCTAGACTTTGTAACTGTGGTTGCAGATTTTGATGAGACTGATTTGGAACAGATTTTTCAACGCTGTCTTTCAAAATGCTGCTTAGGTGCATCCAAAGTATCTGCCAAGCAGGTGGATGAGGGTCTAATTCCAGGCTCTGCTCTTGTGCAGACTTCCAATACAATGCTGGGGCAAGCCATTGTGCTCTGTTCCCAGTCTCCATTTAATGGCTCTGTTCTGTTTCATTTCTGTTTTTGAGGCAGAATACATTAACTTTATTAGGTGCTCAAATACTGTGCTAACGAGGACCAAACACTTCAGTTTTAGCACTGTGTGAGACTAGTAGATCAAATCATGCTAGAGGATAGTGACCCATTTTATGTCTATGCATGGCTAGATGAGTGCAAGAAATCCTTTCTACAGACATCCCTCATGCTATTTAATTCTGATTACCAGGTGAAGCATGTCTCTGAAGATGCCGCAATGACATAGTCAATATGAGATCATGTAAAAGACGATCCACCTTTCTCTCCTTGTTTCAGTTTCAAAAGACACGGCCTTATGTCTAAAGAACTGTGAGACAAAATGACTTTCTCTTGGTCTGCAATTTATGAGGTTTCATAAGCTTTTTTTTTTTCCCCCTTAAAAATGAAAGTATATTCTTGGAAAGTTATTAAAATGAATAGAGTTCATACAATTTGCAAAGCACAAGTAATGTTCTGGTCTTGTTGAACCACTTTCATCTTACAAGCTCTCCCTGAGGTGTGAGTGATGACCGTCCCAGTTCAGTTCTGAGATAATCTTAAAGAGGAGGGGGAACAAGCCTCACAAATGGATGTGGTGGCTCTAGGGCCTGAACTGTAGTTTCAGAAGCTGCAATTCATTCCATGAGGCATCAAAGCCTGTTGTCACATACTTTTTAAGCACTAAAATTTCCTCTGTCTGAGGTATTATTCAGACAGACCTTTTCAGGGCTCAAGTTAAAGAACATCACAATGTCTAGACAGTGGATATGTGGCCCAGCAACATGTTTCTGGTAGACTGTGCATTAACACTGGATTTTGACAGTAAAAATAGCTTGGTTATTTCTGAAAAAAAACCAACTCATCAGTTTTACATACTGAAGAAGGGGCTGTTTTTAATTGTTTCTAATACTAAGCATGTTATACCTTTTATCAGTGTAAATGTCGGTGCCTGTAAAGAGAACACAAGTCTGATAGGTCACTTATCTCTGCAACCTCTTGCAGACTATAAGGCTCTCAGACATAGAATTCCACAAATCAGATTTTGAAAACCACTCTGCTAGGTCCAGCTAATAAAAAGAAGCAGACAAACCCCTGGGTGTATGTATTTAGAGCACAGTGATGGAACCACTTATTTAAAAAGCAAGAGAATTGAGTTACAAACTACTCATATGATCCCACTCTGACCACCAGGCACAGTGGTGGGTATCCTGAAATAACCTTATTTCAGTGCAGAAACAGTATAAGACTGATAGAGATAAAAAGAAAAAAGAAGCTTCAACCTGAAGCTCACAAAGACTTTCATGGTTTGGATATTATAGGCAACTAGTTTACTCTTTTGATGAATAAAGAAACTGTTCTCCAGAAGAAACATACATAAACAAATAGGATCTTCCTGAAACAGAGGAACAAGTCACCTGCCTTGCAAAAACAAGAGCTACATAAACAACTGTTCTTCAAGACTCACTGTCCTTCAAGAGAGGAAAAATCAAGAATAAAACAGTGCTGTTCTCTTTGCATTGCTGAGACAGAAGCTATGTCGCTGGCTGCTGTGTTCAGGAGCCATAGAAACTGTTAGTGATCTTGCGGGGGGAAGCAGAATGTATCTGTGTGGCTTCTGCCTTCAAAAATATTGAAGATGAGGGTGGATAATATGCATATAGAATATATATGTGACAACATGGTGCCTGTGTGGGTGATTGCAAATAGTACTGAGGCAACAAGAACAGACCTCTTCACAAGAAAGCCCAGAAGAAGGGGTTGCAACCTTTCTTACTGGAGTGAGTCAGCCCAGAATAAACGTGATTGATAAAGAGTTGTGCATAAATAAAAACTGACAGAAAAACTGCTCCTGTGTGGGCTCATCTCCCAGGCTACAGCTTCTTTCAGGACACATCCACCTGGTGTGCCATGATCCCTCATGGGCTGCAAGTACTATGATACTTTCCAGAGGCTACAGGGGAATCTCTGCTCCAGTGCCTGCAGCACCTCCTCCCCATCCTTCATGGATCAGAGTGTCTGCAGGGCTGTTTCTCTCATATTTTCTCACTCCTGTTTTACAGCTGCTGCACAGCATTTTTTTGTCTTTTCTTAACTATGTTCTCATGGAGGTGCCACCAGCATCACTGATGGGTCTGCGACAGGTCTGTCTTAGAGCTGGTGGGAGCTGCATCTGTCTGATATGTGGGCAGCTCATGGTGTCTTCTCACAGAAGCCACCCCTATAGCCCCTCACTACAAAAATCTTGCAACATAAACCCAAAACAGCCTCTCAGCCTGTGATACGAGACCATGGGAACTTTTTGTCTCCTGATTGGGTCAGTTAGTATATCTAGGTGTGATTTATTGTTCCTGAGTCATCTTTATTTTAATGGTGAATAAACATTAACCAGATGATATCTTCACAAACCAGATACCCTTTCATTCAAAGAACCATAGAATTATTAAGGGGCAAGGGAACGCCTGGAGATTGTCCAGTCCAATCCCCTGTTCAAAGTAGGGTTAACTAGAACAGGTTGCTTGGGGACACATACAGTACAGTTTTGAACATCTCCAAGGATGACAACTCCACAACCACACTGGGCTGGTCAGTTCTAGTGTGCAACCATTCTCACAGTAAAAATGTATTTTCTGAAGTAGAATTTACTGTATTTCAATTTGTGCCTATTGTCTGTTATCCTTTCACTGAGAGAAGTCTGGCTCCAAACCATTTTTTTTCAGGAGATTGTACTAATCCATGTTTTGGTGAAGGTTTCTTAATGATCCTCCACTGCAGGGTTATTTCTCTTCTCTTTTTGTTTTTCTGCCTTCCCTTGCTTTAATCAAGAGGTGAGATAAGTTCTCCCTCACTCCAATTCTTTCAGGACTGATTATATCTCAAAAAGATAATTCAGCTCTCTCTGGTAGTTCAACTGCAAACTCTCCAGTTTGATTCAAGAACTACCAGGTAAAATTTTATCACCTGTGTTACATGGGTCAGACTGGATGATCACAGTAAGGGTTTTTCAGCCTCTGAGTCTATGAGTCTCTATTTCTCTCTTTGCTTTATATTCTTTTCTCTCTCAGTGTTACATACTTCCCTCTCCTATCGATCCCGACACAGAACAGATTTATTTGGTTTTAATCCTTGTCTCTAGCATTTCCCTGCATTTTAAAGTAGTACAGTGGGATCAGATTTTCCCATTAATCTCAGTGGGAGACTGGAGAGGTGCAATACAGCTGTACTATGAGAGAGGAGGATGCAGAGAGAGCAAGTATAGCAAAACTCATAGAATCTGTTATTTTAGTTTGACTACTAATTAGCAAAGCAATTTGCAAAAGCAAAACTACAATATATGTCACACTCTGGCTCTGTCTTCCTCCTGTTACTGATGTGGCACTTGATTCATTGTGCTTTTTTTTCTTTCTCTTTCTCGCACCTCCTATTGTGTGTACACCAGCTCATCAGAACCGGTGGACATTAAGAGATAAGATGGCCAGAATCTGCAGTGTAACCATTCACAGAATACTCTTCAACAGTTTTTATGTTTATCAGGCTCATGGTGTTGGAAGACTGTTTAGCATTTGAGGAGTATGTGACGTAACAGCATCTGGTTTGCTGGCTTTCAAGGGAGCTGTCAAGATTTCTTTTTGATTGACTGGAAGGTGCATGCCAAGGAATCCTTTCTTCTGCACTCTGAATGCATGGAAAAGGCTCATTGCCTACTGGGAGGTGCAGGAATCAACCTATGTGAACCAGTCTACAGCACAGATGATCTTGGGGCCTTGTTGCAGCTCAATGATGTCAATGAAAAGAACATTGGTTTTTTTCTGCTTGCTTAGGCAGATTAATAAATGCCCAGTTAATAAATGTTAAACCCATTGGGACAGGCACTGTTAACCATGGTGCAGTCAAGTAGTAGGCAAAGCCCACCTCTGCGGTTAAAACACCTTGTGGGCCTAATTGATAATTTGAAACATCCTTCAATGGAAAACTCACTTTTTAAAGATTAAATACTAATTTTGCAAAGATTATTTTCCCCTCATTTAACAAACAAAAAACCAGCCAAACAAAAACATTCAAAATACCAGGATCTGCTTGATCCTTTCCTAGATTTTGGTTACATTCCCCTGCAGGAGGTGAAATCTTACTCCTAAGTGCAAAACAATTTCCGTCACCGAAGTGTTCCGGTGACTCAAAAAAATGTGCTAATGGGAAATAACAGTATGAGAAAACAACCTCAGTCTTGGGGGCTTTCCTCATAATTCCAATTATAACAGGGAAAACCCTGTTCTGAGTTCTTTCCTTTTCAGAATTCAAATCTGCAACTCCAGTATTGCTAAACTCCATGAATCATCAGATTATCCACAGTATATCTCTGTAGTGAAGCCACTAAATGCTCTTTTTTCTCTGTGATCAAAATATTTACCTCAAGCATGTCTGCAGCTTTCCCTCTTTTAAAAAATTGATTTCTCATAGAAGTACCTTTTTAACAAGTTTAGTAGGTTATCACTTAAATTTTGTCATTTTCAACACTACTTTAATTTGACGTTACTTTCTCACACATTTTTTTTTCTAGGAAAGATGGTCTTGACTTGACACTAATAGGATGTTTTATAAGATAAGTCAACCCCCCTTTAAATCTGCTTACCTCACCACCATGGTGTGGTGCAGCTCAGCATACAGCTAGAGATTAGGGTCCCAAGAAGGTAAACATTACCATGCTTAAATGTGCTTGATGATCTACATCTAAGTTCCTTAAGCATTTTATAAAAATCCCACTGACTATTATTATTGGTGGGAAAAAAAAAAAAGAAAAATCAGAAAGAACAAAATAAACCCAAAACCAGGTAGCTGTCACTCATCAATCAGACCTGATAATTGGATGAATATTTTCAGTCCCCTCTTCAGTTGTTTTGCAAAAAAGGTGGGCAAACTGAATTTATTAATATATATTCTGAGTTATTGCAAACACCTTCACAAATAGAGTGAAATATTAGATGTCCAAGGTTTGATGGACGCCTGTAAGGTACGTTAAAGTAACACTGTGTCTACTACAATTAAGCACAGTTAAGGTCAAGTACATCTTCCCTATTGTTGTGGAAGAGTTCTGGTGATGTTTACTAGGTTTTGAGTCTGCTCCTTGGCCACGTTACATCAGTATTTTCTCTTCCACTTTTCTACTTTTGTTTCCCTACTGCTTGTTGTGAGTCTGACTATCTCAGTCTGGCTTGCATTATTGATGTATTAGGTCCAAGACAAGTGAAACATATTTGTGACTAGGCCAGCTTTTCCTCAGGTCCTTTAAGTGGGTCTGAACATCTTCAACACTTGCCACTGAGCCTGTAAAAGACATTTGTAAATTGTGGAGCGGGGTGTGTCTTTTAAATCCATTGACAGCTACCTCAATCAAATGAAAGTATGCCAGTATCCTTATCTCACTGTTCTCTTAAAAGTGGTGTATGGGTAAACGCCACAGCAGTGCTGTTCCTGCACCATGATAGGTCTCATCAAACCTTCCCTATGATTACCTTTACTGGCAATCATTCTTCATATAAGACATTTTTTAACACCACGATAATGCTTCCTCTTAAAGCACAAACACTGTGCTACGAGGAAACTATTCCCTTAGCTAGTTCCTTGGTCAGATGTTATTAACACCCCTGCAAGTTCCCCAATCGCTTCCCATCCATGAGATTATTTGTCCCATATGTTTCCTTGGATATTTATCAACAACCAATTTATGATGACTGTTCTTCTGTAAAATTGCTAAATTCCTTGCACCAGTCCTTTAGACGCTAAGCTTCCCAAGTCAGGTCCATCAAATTTGTAGTCCCTAATGTCAGCAGAGTAAAATACAATCATAAGTGGCATTTTTCTATGCAAAACAGCAGGTAATCATTAAAAATAAAGAAAACTTCAATCTAGACAATGCTAGAACTTCATAGTAGTCACACTACTTTTCATATATATACACAGAAAACCTCACATGCAAATAAGGCATCCAAAGCATCTGTCCATCTTTATGTTTCCAAGAAATAGATTTCATACAAACCAAACTTGCATTTGATATTGAAGACCTTGGGGAAAAAGACCTCCAAAAAATGTAACAGGAAGTCAGAAGCCAGGATTACCACTTGCCAAACTTCCTAGTCTCAAAGACAGCATCGTGTGTTAACAGAGACAAAGAGAAGAGATAATTAATGAGTTAAAAGTGTAATTTCATTAATAATAAACACGTAACATTCATTTCTATCAATAAATAAGGATATAGAGTTAAATAATATTTGAAATTTCAAATAAAGCTTTTTTTTTTTAATGATGAAGTTGCTTTTATAAACATTATCAATCATATTCATGCATTTTCTTCATCTGCAAGGGAGACATTTAATTACAGAGCCTTCAGTCTCCTATCCTTATCCTGTTTAAATATCAGTACTTATCTTCAAGAGGTCCTCTTGTCTTCATTGTATCAATTGAGGAACCTTGACGGGGAATACTAGCAAACACTCATGAGTGTAAACTCATATTTTTGGGTGGCTATGTTTATGTGAGTGGACTCAGGTAGGCTTGATTCTTCTAGTCCAACTAAAGGTGCATACTTATAACAGCACTACAGTTAGAATAAATGTCCAAGCAACATGAGTAGTGGATGCAGAAAACAGTTTCCCCACTGTGAAGAAGTAAATGCAAGACAAAAATGAGAGCTTGCTCCATGGAAACAAGTAGCTGAATTTGCACACTGTTTGAGGGTAGATAGAGTAGATGTAAACAATAGTGTGATTCAACTGAAAAGCTTTGATGGAAATAATGCCTGAGTGTTGCTTCCAGCACTATGTTAGAAGCTGTCTGCCTCATAAAACACTTATGAAAGGTAATTAGTGCTTCAATTAATGGTCTATCATTGTTCTGTAACACTCACACACAAATGATCATTCTCTTCTCTCTTTCATAATTGCTCAATTATAGATCTTTAGAAGCTGTAACATTTGAAATGGAGTAGAATCTGTGTAAAATATATTCGGTAACCACCTTGTTTTCACTTCCCAATTACTATTTTGGTGCTTTACATCCGGTTTTATTTTATAAGTTCAGCTGCTGCTTCATCTTCATGGGCCTAAACCATCTGGAGAACTGGCCTAAGAATCAGACAGGTTTTCAGCAGCACTAACTTTATATTGAAGGCTCACTTCAAACACGCTGGGAGTTGATGCTGTGTCATTGGTAGCCATCCTGCCAGAACGAGAGTCACATACCAAGGTCTTCGTAAGATCCATGATACACTTCACCCCACTAAAGGCAGGATGACATTGCCTTTAGAGCAGTCTCACTGCCTCGACACTGCCTTGACTGCTCAAGACATTGCCTTGACAGTCTCACTGCTCTCTTATGAAGGTGAATATACTATCACTTGCCAGGGCTGTCAACTCTCTCTGCCTTCAACTGCCTTTATCTAGCTGACCTCCTCCTTTTTACCCAGAAGGCCTCATGCTACTACGCCCAACAGGTCATGACATTGTGTCCTGGTCAGGAGCTACACATAAAATGCTCATGAGCCCCGATTCAGTTACCCATGCAACATCACATCTCTTCTTTTTTTTTACTGTGTATTCTACAGCAGGTGTTTTATTAGTCTGAGACTTGTACAGATTCAGGATGTGCTACCTTTGTTTACACTGAACAATGAGCAAAGTTTACACTGCTTTTCTCAGAGGTTCAGGTATTGTTTCAGCAGTATTGCAAAGTGCATATTTATTCCTGCAAACCAACATATCAGAAGAACAACTGTGGAACAGAATCTCAATGTCCTTTTCAACTAGTGTCTCCATGTCTTTGTCAGAAATGCCATGAAATGCCATTTTCTGTGTGAATCAAACAGGAAGGGGGAAATGAGAAAGTTTCACAAGGATTTATGAGCCTCTGTAGACAAAAATTAAAATACCTGTTCTTTCAAAGACACTTTTATTCACTACAATAGTGCAGATGTCTCTGTTCCCACTCTGTGCTGTTGGATTACTGTGTTTTTGTAGGGGTGACACAACGTCAGTTATGGTAGCTGTGGTAGGAGGCATTGCTTTCTTAGCATGGACTTGTTATCTCAGCAAGTTTGCACAAAGGTGCCACTCGCTTGCCTGCTGAAGATTTTGTAGTGCTGCCAACCAGAACATCTGCTTCTAAGTTGTACTTTGGAAGTGACCTAGAGAGCAGCATACACAGATTCCTCTCTCACATTCAGGAACTAACAGCAGCCACAGTGTCTGGGGTTAATTTAAGACTTAAGTTTTTGCTCGGGTAAGGCTTCCATAAATCCCACATTTTGTGACAAAGCAGCATGTGTTATTCAAGTATGGCAAAGCCAGTGTTAACTCCCTTTTGTGATGCTTCCTGGTCATCTTGTGCTCTTGACCAGTGACTGGACAGATCTTGCTCTTTTTTGTGTGGTCTTTTCTCATCCAAGTGAGTGTGTGGTATAATTCTTCCTTCAGTGATACAGTGATACAACCCTTCCATGTTGAAGGGAAATTTTGCTTACCCTGAGCGAAAGCATTCACAAACCTGGTGGCCCAGAAAAAAAAAAAAAAAAAGAGCAATGTTTGAAAAGACATTATATTTTTTTCTTTTTCTGCATTTTTAACTTCAGATAAAGATTTTTTTCCTGTAGTCTTTGAATTAATTTCTCACTCCTTGTACTGTGGTTTTCATTATGCATTTTAGCAGTATGTCTCTGCTAAAAATAGGTGTTATAATTGTGAATATAATTAGATTTGTTCCACACAATTGCATATAAATGAAATTCTAAGGTGTTTTTAGAACTTCTCTGTTCCTTATTGATGGATTCGTACCAGGGTCTGTTTAGAAATGGTGCTTTTCTCTGAGGTAATGCTATTCATGAAACCCAGTCCTACTTCCTCCTTATTTTTGCTACAGTTTCTGCCCAGCATTTTGCTAAAACTGGGAGCATTGGCAAGTGGCTGCCTTGGCAACTGATAGCAAATTAACTTTTGGTTAGCCTACAAGGCGTATTTATTCTGGGGCATTCAACGTTAAATGAAAGCATGGATCATCTGAAATGTGTTTCTTGGAAATGGAAGAATGAACAGCTGTTTCATGATCCTTCTTTTAAATCTCTGAGAGTTGGATCTGTGGTCGTAGGCAGCTTTAAATAACGTTTAAGGATGGAGCAAATAGCAGCCTGCTAGTCTGCTGTGACTTGCTTGCAGAACTGATCTAAGATGTTGGAGATTTAAATGAGCTGGCAGCCTTTTAACTTGGTGGCGTGAATTTTGATATTTTTTTCTTCATACAAATGCCATATGAAAGCTTATCCTTGATTATTTTTAATTATTTTTTTCTCCTTTCTTTTTCATATTATCACATATAGTTCATGGTAAACTTTTTTTTTTTTTTTTTACCTTTGGAAAGAATGACAACTACTGGCTTTTCATAACAAACAAGATCCTAACTTCTAGAAATGAAAGATACATGTCTGGAAAAGCAAACCTCGTATAGATAGAGAATGAGTTGTGGATCAAATGACTGATGGTATGATGAATTTTAATTCAAGGAGCTTGAAAAATTTAATAATCTGGTAGTTTTGGATGTATAGCCAATCCCTAAAATTGGTCCTGCCTATCCAGCAAAACTTTACATTTCCATAGTCTTATCTATTTGACCTGCTACAGAAAAATATTCAAAAGAAAACATAGAAAAGCAGCACAATGTAAGCAAAAAATGTTAGACCCGTAGGGCTTGTTACAGCTTCTCTTTGCTGGACCATTACTGAAGATTGTGCCACGGGAGCTGGAATAAGTACCAAGGCATCTGTCCTGTTCCATGGTCTCCAGATTCATGTATGCCTGAACACTTTCAGCATTTTTCAGAGTGGTGCTTTGGGATAAACTGAGACCAATATTTCCTCCAAGTTTCTTGTTCAAGATGGACCATAGCAAACGTGGATTCGTGACAAGTTTCATAGATTTAAAGGTCAAAATATAAAGGCTGGTGTGTAGAAAACTCATCCAGGGGTGAGGAAGACTAATCTCTTATTCTCGTTCACTCAATGTTTAATACCCTGATAAATTAATTATAAAACATAAACGTAATCAGCAATCTGTGTGACATTTCATATTAAGTCCATATGCCATTTGGACATCCAAACTTGAAGAAGCTTTTGCTTACCTCATCATCCATATTCTTAACAGTTTTTTTTTACCTCTAGTTGTTCAATGGCCCAGCTCTGGTAAGCATGGGAAGCATTTTGATCAGTAAGACATTTTTTTGGGGGCTGATGAGTTGAGATGTGAAAATCAGTGTGAGGCTGCCCTGGAATCTAAATCTATTGCTCTCTGGAAATTAAAACGGTCTGGTTGTTTATTTAATTGCATTTTAGTGGAATTCATCTACACAGGTGATGCATGTAGCAAAGGAACTGGACTTTTCAAGACTACCTGTTTCAGGGCTGCCTGTTTTGGAGATTCTGAAATCTATAGATAAAATGCCTCAGTGTTAGCTCAGCAAAGATGGAGGGAAAAGAGCTTTAATGTTGGATCCAAAGGCAGATTTTACCAGAATTCCTAAGAGCTGTCTCAGATAAATGTTAGGATGATTTTTCTTTTTCTTTTTTTACTTTCCCCCCCTCTCTCTTTCTTCCCCTCCCACCCCCGAATGATATTTTGGCCTCTTAGCATTTATTCACTGTAGCCCTTAGTTCTAGGAAACACAGACAAATTACAGTGTTACTTGCAGGGGTGTTTTTGAAAGAAGAATTTGAGGGCAGACACAAAGAATGGTTAATTTGATAGTGTCTTCTTCACAAGTCAGACAATGCTACTGCGTGCCGTGTGGGATAACAATGTGGAATAAATGCCTGTGCACAGCTTCATGAGGGTGTACATTCATCCTCTCTTTGACATTCAGACCACATTCATTCACGCAGTCTGTGAGTACTGCACAAGAACATAAAATTACTTGTCTTCTGTTTTCTCTTCCTTATCTTATCTGCATTTTTCAGTCAATGGGGCAGAATTGTCTGACCATTATGAAGAAATACAATGACGGTGTTGGTCACCAATAATTAAACTTCTATACAATTTTTACTGAATATGAATGGCCTATTTCTTTTCAAAAGGAAATTAATTACTTTTTTCTGAAAAGTTTGCATTTAAAAAAATCCAGTCCATCTATATAAGCATAGTTGCGTCTTTAATAACATTGAATGAAAGAAATACAAATGTTTCATGTCAAATTCTTCTTATATCACCACTCACAATATAGAGCATATTTTCATTATTATCAACATATTGTTCTTTCTTTATTCCTGAGTTTATACAACAGCATAACGTAATACAATCAAATATGTAGCAACATAAAATGCAGTGACAAGATCAGAACTCAAATTCTGAAATTTTGTCTCATTTTGGGATCAAACTCAATTACAACAATTATAACAACCTGTAATTTTACAAATACTACTTTTTTTAAGTGAGATTTTTAAGCAAGTGAACAGAAAGATCTCCATTATTTAATGTCTCGTGCCAGTGTGATACGTAGTACAGTCTAGTATGTTGTTCATCTGCTTCTGTATTGCATTCCCTCAATTTAATCTTCCAGATGACTGGAAGAAGCCTTATGTGTGCAGGCCTTGGTCCTCATGGGGGGACTTTAAGCACCCTAATAGCTGTTCGTCGATCAATATTTCAAAGCACAGCAAAGCTAGGAACTCTATTGGTGAAAACTTCTTTGCACAGATGATTGAGGAGCTGATGAGGGGGCACACACTGCTGGATCTCATGCTTGCAAACACTGAGCATGAGATGATTGAGTTCAGTGTCTGGAGAGGAGGAATCTGGTTAAAAAAATGGGACCATGACCCTGGACTTCAGTAAAGCAAACTTTGGCCACCGTAAAGAACTGTGCGGAAGAAACCCATCAGCAACAATCTGAAGCAGGCCCAGGAGAGTCAGTTGATTTTGAGGTTCACCTCCTCCAAGCTCAAGATTGGACCATTCTGACAAGCAGAAAATCAAGGAAAGGTGGCAGGAAGCCTCTATGGATGAACAAGTTCCACCCACCAAAACTCAAACATAAAATAGAAACATACAGGAGGTAACAAAAGGCTATTTATTACCCAAGAGCAAAATAGAGAGACTATCTACCATGTTGGTATGAGACTAAGAAAGCCAAAGCTCTCCCGGAGTTAAATCTGGTGAGTGAAAGGGAAACAAAAAGGGCCATACTCTTCTCAGTGGTGCCCACTGACAGGACAGCAAGTGATGGACACGAAATACAGGAAATTCCATTTAAATGTAAGAAAAATCTTTTACTGTGAAGGTGATAAAACATTAGCACAGGTTGCCCAAAAAGTCTGTGGCATCTTTGTTCTTGGAGATACTAATAACCCAAGTAAATGTGGCTTTGAACAACCTGTACTAGCAGGTCCTGCTTTGGACAAAGGAGTTAGACTAGATGATCTCCAGAGGTGCCTTCCAATCGTGGCTATACTGTGATTCTGCGAAATAAGAAAAAACTATGACATTTTTCCCAGTGATTTCAATTCCAATTCCACAGCTCTTTTATTTTAAGTTCCTCTTTAAGCTTGCTAATTTTCTGGATCTTCTAGCATAGAACCTAGCTCTAGTTTTGGAATTCTCCCTATCAGGAAACCCTATCGCCTTCATGGGGAGTTTGAACCCAATCCATAACACTCATTCACAGGCATATCAGATTCTGAAGCTACCTTGATGCAAAAATTATTCATTAGCTTTCAACTTGTATTCCAGCTCTGGTTTTATTTCTGATTTTTCCATTTAACCCAGAAGGAATTAATTTATCTATCCTACTGATTTTCTCTTTTTCTCTTTCTTCTCTTTTTCTCTTCTTCTATATGTTGCATTTCTTGTGAGAAAGAAGGAAGGAAGGAAATTAATTTGGCAGATCAATGAGCTCATGTTAAAGAAATGTTGAAACATCACAAGTTTCACAATATGGACCAGTTCCAGGTCAAATGCTACTTCTTGCAATGGATTTTCACCAGATTGAGAACAATAGTATTTTCCTCTCTGTATCAATGTATGGTAATCAGGTTCTAACATTAAAAGTCATAAAGGTGCAGAAATACCAATATTCATTATCGAATCATTGCAGAAATACAAGCAGAAGTGTTAAGCAACATGCTAAAGAGTATCATTATTCATGTTACATACTCTGCAAGTAGCTCAAAGAAGTTCTAAATAAAATTATAAAAACATCTTAGGGAATTGAAAGTGTTTTAGAACTACCTCAATATCACAGTTTTAAAGCTGTCACAAAGCTGTCCTCCTGGAACGTCATGTACCAACTTACTTATCTAAAATTTACTGTCATCTGAGCTTTGCGATTTTTTAGCAAATCCTTTCATCTCAGGCTTTCTTCTCCTGAGATCCGCTGGCACATGCATTTCTTGCCGGTGGGATATTTCTATGATTATCAAATAGTATTATTCTTTTTGTTTCTGTGATTCATTGGAAAAGTGAAAAAGGAAAGGGGAAGGCAAGGCCCTAAAACACACATGTGAACTAAAATGTCTTAATACTCTTGCTTGCTGTTTCTCATCCCAGAGCTTGTGTTATCTGGATTCACAGGAAACTGAAAAGTGCCTGTTTACTTTTGTATGATTTCAGTAAATCTTTCTGTTGATTATTTTTCTTAATCTGCATTTTCTCTTTTATCATCCATTGTCATAAACATGTAATAACTAATGAACACTTCCTAATTTCAATAACTGTATGACAACTTGCTTTCTTTCTCCTGACAGCTCTAAGAATAATCTCCAAACACAAAATCTACATAATTCTCTTTCAACGTTTTATCAGGAAGGTATTTTATTTTACAGAGTCCAAATAAGCAAATAACTAGTCTGTAAGTACATTATAATTACAGATTACAGACTAATTAGAGAGTTATTTATGCCTGAAGATTACATACTAATTATACATGAAGTTATTACAGAAAAACTGGCAAGTGCTATAGAAGCAATGACTATAAAATTATAAGTAGATGCCATTTGATTTTATGATTATTTGCACCATATGAAATAACAAGTTGCCAACAATCAGACCAGGCTGGTTTGTTGCATCTGATAGCTGTGACTTTTTAATACCATTAAGTCTCCAAACACGCCAAGAAACATTTTGCAATTGCTCTGTAAAGGCACAGGCATCTGAGCACCTTCCCGTAATACATTAAGTGCCACAACAAACATCTGCTACGTGGAGTGTGTTCCACTCTAATCTTATCCCCAGCGAAAAAATGTTTTTGTAGTCTCTTCTTTCAGTCAGGTTTCTTNTCAATGAGCTTGTCAGAGATGGGAAATTGTACTCTTTCAGCTAGGAGTGGAAGTAGTGATGCTTGTGACAGGCTCAGGATCCTGCTGGAGTTCATTTCACAGCCTGAGGACTGGCCAAGCAAAGGACCTTTTCCTGCACAAATGACTGAAAGTATCCTTTTGCCTGAGGAGATTCAGAGCCAGCTATGGTTTTCAGTCTCAAGTTTTAAACGTCTCTCAAAGGAGTCATCTGTTGAGAACATCTGCTATAATCAAAGGTCAAAAGAAGGCCTAATACATTAAATATATTAAACAAAAATTTTGCCTTAATTATCTATGTATCCTTAATTTTTAAAGGCTAATTTCAGTGAGATAGTGAATAAAGTACTCTATCATTTCAGTGTTGAGCCAAAACAAAATAAACACAAAAGTTCATGCCATCCAAAACTAACGTGTGTGTGTGAAGGCATGAATATTTTTTTTCCTGCCAAATCTCTAATATTTGGATGAGAAAAAATATTTTGTACAGCTGACAATAAAGTAGCTCATAGATGAACATTTGTAGTAAAAATCAGGGTAAGAAAAAGTTGACTCTGTCATATGCTAGTCCTGGTCCATGATATTTCTCTTTAGACACTTTTTTAAGACTGAGAAATCCAATTCTCCACTCGTTTGTTCTGGGAGAGAAGTCAAACTCACGATCTCAAGTGACAATGATGCTGTTGCATAAGTTTCTGACTCAATTAGAATTCAAATATTTCATAGCAAATGGGACGGAGTCATTAGGAGAGATTGAGGGACACTCAGGCACTTCAGAAGGTTTTGTGAGGACACAAGAAAGCTTATTTCAAAAACTTCTGTAGGTTCAGACAGAGGGCTTGGATAGTGCTGTCCCCAGTAGACCCCCAAAATGATAAACTGGAGATGTTTAAGGAAGGTGCTTCTCCGTCTTTCCTGTTACAGCTGTTCTGCTTTATATATCTGTTTTACTGTTAATTCTGCAGTGGGTGGTGGTGACCAAGACGCCAGCCTGAGGGACAGACTGATCCCGCTCTAGGATCTAAGACTGATCCCACTCTAGACTGATCCCAGATCTAGGACCCCACTCTCTTTTTCAGTTGGTATTTCATGCAAAGGAGCACAACGTTAAGAGGAAACACTGGAAACAGGATCAAAAGCAGAGTGATTGGAGCACTCACCTTAGGGGTAATGGGAGAAGAGCTCCAAAGCATTTATAGAGGACTAGTCCCTCACACACTGGTCAGCACTCATTCGTTCTCTGGATAAAAGAGAAACAATCTCTGCTCCAGTTCTTTAGTGAATTCAGCTGGGAACATTGTTTTTGTTTTCTCCCTACCTCTGGTTGAAATTATTCAGTGAATTAAAGTCGAATTATAAGATCAGTTTTAGGATGTCTATAACACCATTTTTTTCACCATTGTGAAAAAAATGCCCTGGAAAAAAAAGTGTTCAGGTGTATATTTAAGAGATCTTAGATTATAACTTCTTTAAAAGCTTCTTCTTTCTTTCCCCTAATTCAAAGGAGACAGGAGGAATAGTGCTACTCACTGTAAAGGGAAGCTTTCACTTGATTATTCTTGTTGTCACTTTTAAGACAGTTAAAACATTTTAATATGTTATTAATCCTATGGGCGAACTGATCACTGTCTTTTGTATTACATGGTAATCATCTTTAGAGGTTGTCACTGAATCTAATGGGTTAAGTTTCCAAAAAGTATTCACTACTATTCATTGTTCCCGCACTTCCTTTTTGGGTTCAATATGAAGCTATTTAAAAAGCTTTATTGTTTGGATCAGTAACCAACTACAGTTCCTGCTAAACTGAATGAGAACGGTGGTGAGGTAATGTAAGTGGTCTTAAAACAATTAACCATATGGATCAGATCGTTAGCCAGTGTAAATAATTTTAAAGGATCTCTTTCAGTGTAGTCCAGTTGAGGGTCTAATGCATTGAGTATTTTCACCTAAGTGAAGTCCTTAAGGAACTTTTGCCCTTTTGAAATAAGTTCCTTCTACTTATGCCTTCAAGGCTATAATGTTGGGGGTTTGGTTTGGTTTTTTTGTTTTGTTTTGTTGTTTTTTTTTTTTTTTAAAAGGTAACACCTTAATAGCAGCAAAAATATTTTATGAAATCATAGTGGACTTTCTTGACATTGTTATTACAGTAAAATTGCTTATAACATAAGGCCATATTTATAGAGGTAGAGGTGCTTAATATTATTTCCACAAGCAATTCGTAAGGTTCAGAGAGAGCCTTGTGGGAACTAGTTATTTTTATTGCAGTTTGGTGCAGGTAGTACCATTTTCTTCTCTAGTATTTTAGACTTCCCACTGTGACCCAGAAGTGGTGTATGGCATTATTAAAAAAAAGAGCAGAGACTACTTTTACCTTGCCTGAGGTCTGTATGTGAGTCCCCCTGCATGCTGGTACAGAGGAAACCATGTGGACTGGAGTACCAATACAATCACAGAAGGGAATTATGATGCCCATTTTCTCCATCTTTATTGGTTGTTAATGTTTTATGAAGGGAAAAGGAACATTTTAACATTTGGTAAGGACAGTTTCTAATTACAGTTTGGATTCAAGAAGGCACTTTAGTTCTAAAGGGACTTAGACACATGCCTGACTGGAAACCTGCCGTGCCCTGTCCCAAATTTTCAATCTAACCACTAAACCACAGAATCAGGTTCGTTCTTATTCGCTCTTCTTCTGAACCCATGATCTTTTCTCACAACAGCCAATCTCACAGGGCAGCCTCAGAGGCTATTGTTATCCAATGTATGTTGCCAGGTTATGGTATACACAGTCTACAGTGCAGGCACCTAGCACAGTTAGAAATAGTATAGAAAACAAGAGCTACTGGACTACTTGTTGAGACCAATTTGCTCACTGCAGGCAGGTCTTCTACTTATTTGGGAAATATATCAGCATCTAGGCTGTAGGTTCGGTCTTGCAGACAGTGTAAATACACATAATGGGCTTTTTGCTGACAATGCTTGAATCAGAGAAGGTGTTTTGAGTTACAAAACACATTGACCTACAAATTGAAATTAAACATTTAAAATTATAGCACTGATTAGATTATTCCAACACAGTCAGAATAACTAAGATGTGGGAACTTATCATAAAACCCCAGTTTTTCTGTAAGTTAGCAGTCCTGTCTATCTGTGTAGCTTTCCTTAGTAAGAATAATGCTGAGCATACATTTCTAGTGTTCGGCCTAGGAGATGAATAATATTTTTGGGTATCTTTAGGTAACCTAAGTCACAAGTATGAAATACGTATATTGCAATTGTATAGAATGAGAATCAAATTTCACTGTCTTTGGATGCTGGAAGATTGCACTGCTCTGGTTGCTCTTCAGTTTGCTTTATGTTAGCATTTTTCCATGTGCTATCCTGCAAGTAAAAAAAAAACAAACAAAAAAACAGAAAAGCAAACCAAAACCAAAGCCCAAGCCAAAACAAGATACTGCAGTGAATCTTGTCAATGTGGTAAGGCTTACTTACTTAGGTCCAGAGAAATAGGGAAGACAGAGCTTGAGAGGAAAGGTAAGATAGACTATGGCATAAAGTTGAACAATGGTACTGCTGTTTTCTGATGTGCTTTGGGGAGAGGAATGAAACTTTCTCAGGCCTTTAGTGGAGTTGTTGCTGATACATTCCTAGGGGGTTTGTGCTGCAGATATTAGAGTAGTTTTTTGTTGCAATTGTGTATGTTCCAGAAAGTTTATGCTTGCTGTATCTCCTCGCTTAGAATAAAGATACTCAGAGGTATTTTACTTTTCCCTGCACAGATGCCAGGAATTCTCCAGAGAGCTTGAAATGACTGTGTAGGAACCTGGTGTCTAAAACCTAGCCACTGTGGAGGTCCATTGTTTGATTTTGTTTCTTGCTTTCTTTTTTTTTTTTTTTTAAATATCTTTGAGCTGTTGCATGTTCACTAATCAAAGAATTTTTCTTTCATTCCCAGTTCTAATACCAGCTCTGTTTAATGTTGTTTTATTCTTTTACCACTTCAGAATTATTAATGAGACATAGATCGGTTTATGGCATGGACACATGAGATCTCTTACTTAGAATAGTTTTTACTATAGTACAATAAAGTGCCCTACATTGTAAAGTTTGATTTGTGCTAGTGAAAAATAAAATGTGAAGAGGACATTTCACCAAGAATATTTGGTAACTCTGGAACATTATCAAGATTCCAGATTATGCTGTTTTCAGACCATGTGAATGGCAAAAAATGATTTACAATTTAATGTTCATCAGTGACAAAGTTATCCTATTTATTCTGTGAAAATACAGGATTAATAGAACTGTGAGGCAGGTTTCTGATTAATTTTTAAGCAATAGAAGCTCACATAAGAAAGGGAAAAAACCTATCATCTGGAGTTCATTATATCACAATTAAAGGGCAGGCCTAATTTAGGCAGTCTGATTACTGTAAGACATTGCACTATCCCAAATTACTCTGAGAATCTAAGGTTAGAAATGTATCGTGTTTTCCAAAATGTGAGGATCTGTACTTCAAAGGCATCTAGTAATTTAGACAAGAAGGGGAAGAAGTCAAAAAAGAACTCACAGAATGTGCCATATGTTCAGAAATTACTAAGCAAAAGTTTTCTAAAAAACCTTCCCCTTAAAGAATCTCCTGCTGAATCCTCAAAGCAGAGATGTAATGTCGAGTCCCTGAAAACAACATTTGCCTTCTGTTGTTTCAGCTGAATCACGGCCTTTAAGCCCCTTTCAGATACTTAAGAATACAATTCTCATTGGAGAGTGAGATCTAATATTTGAAGATTTCATAGAATTCTTTGGGTTGGAAGGAACCTTAAGAATCATGCAGTTCCAATCTTCCTGGAATGTGCAGGGACACCTTCCATTACATCAGATTGCTCAAAGCCTCATCCAACCTGGCCTTGAACACTTCCAGGGAAGAATTTATGCTTCAATATTTCATTTTTATTTTATAATTCTGACTGCTTTATCTCAGACACTACGCAAAGTTGCCCTTTGGTAAGTTTCAAATTCTAGATGTCAAAGTGATAGTTTTAAGTTCTGATGTTACACCATAGCATATTGCCTTTCTTCTATTTACTTCTAGTAATACTTTGCAATTCACTGTATTTTACACTGATTACATCTCTAACAGTATGTTTCAATTCTTCTGGTAGAAAACAAACCATCAGAAATTTTCCCACCGATTCCATTCAGTAGCTCTTTTTTCTTGTTAATGTCATCCCTTCCAGATGAGTCTGTACCTTACAGAGTAAGCTACCCAGTGACCACTGCTAGCAAAATCATAGCTTTCTTATCAAGTGAACTTGTAGAGTTCTGCTGTTTCCTTGCTCACAAAATAAAATCTGCCTCTGTAGGAAGGCATTATTGCCTGTATCACATTAATTCTATGTTTTGATATACTCAAAGGACTGCTATGTACTTTGCACGCATACCACAGTGGCAAGATGCACCCCTCTCTTTTTTAAATCTAAAAGTGGTAAATAGGACTGACACTGTTTTTCTTTCATGCATGTGAAGTATCTGGGTAACTCTGCTAGGGAAAGAAAAAAAGTTTGTATTGCATACATGTAACCTTAATATTATAAATTACTCTGTTTGGCTTGAAGATGTTCATGCCTGCCTGCAGCTCTTTAGTTATAATTAAAAAGAGTTTCGGGTCACTTAGTCTGCATTTTTGATGCTTGCAACTCCAGGGTGCTCATCATATGGAAAGATTTTGTTATGAGGAAGAGGATTTAGCACTTAATATATTTTACTTTTTACTGTTGGCACCTAAACAAAAAAAAAAAAGGTTTTTGTTTGCCTGTTTGGTCAGGTTTTGTGCTGAAGAGGGTAAGTAATGGCTTTAACAACAATAAAGTGATTTACACGTGCCACATAAGATTGTAGTATAGAGATTTTTCTGCTTTATTGATGAAAAAAAAGAATTAAAAAAAATAAAGAAAAAGACAGAGACTTGTCAAAGGCAGGCACAGGAAATTTTCCTCACCTGAACAAAGCCCCTTCTTTCTACCCCTACAGCTAATGAGAGGTTAAAAACAACATTCTTCAGTCTTAGGTCTCTTATACCATAAAACACACCCTCAAGTAGGTGGGGAACTCTTGCACTGCTAAATCATTTGAGAAGGATTGATGGAGTACATACGGCAAGGTAGTGTGGAACCCTCTTAGTAGGTTTTCATCTGAATAGGAAAGCAGTATAAGTATAAGCCATAAAATGTTGGAATGTCAAAAGAAAAAAAGAAAAAAAAAACAAAACAAACAAACAAAGGCGATAAGAAATGGCAAGAATTTTCATTGAAAACCATTTCTGATTAATTTCCTTATCCAACAACTCCTTGATATTTTCTTTTCCCTAAACAATTTCTATCAACAGTCACCCTTCACATACATTTGGGAATCTCTCAAGGGCTGTAGCATCCATCTAGATGGGAGTCATATGATTAAATATGAAGGTTCAGAGTCTGGGTACTTCCATATGAAAAAAGTCACAGTAACTCCCTTCATAGTGAAACGTGCCCTGGCCAGCAGAGATAATGACAGTGAGAATCCTTATAAAACAGATCTTTTTCATCCAGGGAATCTCATCCTAAATTGTAATTACTGTATTGACTAAACTTCTAGATCTCCATCAAACGTAATGGAAGTCAGGACAGGAAACGTACAAGAAGACACATGCAAGAGAAGGCAATGGGGAGAAATTTATGTCCCCACAGTGGCATCCAGCGCCACTTACATGTTTCAGAGCTATCTCATATGACTAGCTGCTGCTCCAGAATTGTATGGATCTGCTCTAAATCCAATGATGCATTGGCCAGGACCATGTAGGGGTCTAGGATTTCCTAAGTTAACTCAAAAGACACTATACTTCAATGCTCAGGTAAAATACTTTAATTTAGAAAAGATGAGTTTGACTCCTTATGCCAAGAAACATGTCCACACCTCCACAAGCTCTTTATATCATGTTGTCAAGTAAACTAATGCTTCTGGAAGACAGGAGAACGATTCTTTCAAGAATTTTCATGTTACATTAACCTCCTTTTCCCAACATACCGTGGCCATTTTATTTTATTTTATTTAAAAAAACTCAGACCCAACTGTGGTAAGATAAGAGCAAAATACCTTTACTATGAGCACAGATACTCTACTATCACTTTGTGACATTAAAAAGAATCTTATCTGCCCTAAAGCAACAGATTTCAAGAAAAAAAAAAAAGACAAAAATAACCTCTTGTTTATAGCCATTCAAAAAATAAATGTACCATTTCTTTCTGCCTAATAGGACACATCAGAAAAGCCAAACATTAAGGGCTGAGCCAACTGTGGTAGTTGCTGGAGCTGCAAAAGTCAATTTCTTGACTGATGGAAGCCTGTAGTTAAACCCACGGCAGGAAAACTGAGCTTGAAGAAGAATTGGATGTGGTATGGAAAAGGAGGGTGAAAAGATAGACGCAGACAGGCTGTATAGAAATTGATCTCTAAACAGTACAGAGTGAAAAAAAAATAAAATAAAACAACAACCCTTCAAAACCCAAACAAACAAAAAGAATAAAGAAAAAGGGAAGAAACAATCAGATGGCCACAAATCTCCAAGTTTGACAGCTACAAGTTAATTCATCAACATAAAAGAGGACTGGATGTGAACATATCAATGTAATTCAGCAGTTGACAATATTATTTAAAGGACAGTCCTTGAAGAGTCCAGAAAAGGGCTTTTCTCCAAGTTATTTACCTGTCTGAATGTTCATTCATAGTGAAAAACATGACAGCAAAACAAAATAGCGTTGTTCCATATAAACATGCTATTAATTTCAAAGTCTCTAGTTACAATAGTTAGGAACTGCAGCGTGTGTCTACATGTGTATGTCTTTGTGACTTTGAAAGTACAGAAATATTAACCAATAGTCAGAACACCACTGAGCTGTGAGCAATTACTACCATGGGAAATGAGGAGTAGAGAGGAGACAGACTTTTCCTGATGTTACCCAGAGAACTCTGAAGTGAAGGGAGGGAAGAGCAAGCACAAAGGTTAGGACACAGAACTAGGATTAATGCAGGCCCTTGGAGGGATTTAAATGGTCTTGACTTATCATTTTGGAGCAACCTGCTGAGTGCAAAGTGAGGCTGGAGTGACTCACACAGCCCAGGGAGCCAGATTTCTCATATATAACCTAATTCTGAGAATACTTGCTCTGGCTCGCTGACCAGTTTGCATTGTGAAGGTTGCCAAAATCAGGAATTTACTTAGCAAGACTAGAGATGTCAAGCTGCCTATGGAAGAGAGAAATAAACATCTTTCCACCACAAGGACCTTTTCTGGAAACTCTGCAATCTTTAGTTGTCATCTTAGCATCTCCTTGCCCACTGAGGACACACATAGAGGATTTGGCCTCCTTGGCATATCACAGTGACTGGAGCTCAAGCAGAGGACTTGCCTCTTTCTGCATCGCTGCTTTGAAGCTGACCAATGGAATAGCTTTTTGAAGAGAGGGGGGCAGGCGGGTAGCAATTTCTATGGCCTAAAAATAACAGCTTTTAAATTGACACTGAGGAGGTGGAAAGATATGACAATAGAACACAAGTGAATACTCTGTAAGAAACTGGAAACTGAAACGGAGAGATATGACCTGACACACAGAATCAGCACAACTGGCACATGATTTATTGATTATGGCCTGTCAAATGAGAGGGCCTCTGCTAGCTGAAAAGCACAAAGCAAAGTAGTATTTTTCTCTCTATAGAATTTGGCATTTGGAAATTGCATACACTTTACCTTTAGAGTGATTACTCTCTCCACACAAAGGAATATGTGGCTTTGCTTTTGAAGGCAGGCATGGTGCAAACTGTGTGATTTTTTTTAGCTGTCAGTGCAAAAAGCTGTGGATTATACTATTGATTCACACAGATAACTTGGAGGGCTAGAAAAATGCTTGATGGGGAGAAGTTGAGTGCAAAATCTGAATGCATTTACGAATGTGGAACAAGATATCTCAAGGATACAAAAAAAACACCACCATGAACAAAAATATCCTTTTTATCTCCTTTGAATACACTAGTTTTGTCTGCATGAACTTCTGAGCTACTCTTTTGTGATCCTGCCTTCTTTCATGGTTTGGATGGTCAGATGTGCACTCTGTACTCCTAACCCTGAAAAATTACTTCAGGGCAATATGTCTGTAGCAAAATAGCCCAAAAGAAAAATATTCACACAGTGAGTGATCCAACTGCATTCCTTTTGAAGTCAATGGAAAAGTGACTTTCAGGATCTTTGATCTAACATGATCTAAACTGCAGGAAGCTCAGCAGAAGGCCACAAAGATGCTTGGGGCTGCAGCACTTTGGCTGTGAGCAAAAGCTGGAGGCCAAGTACTTGTTCAACCCAAAGAAGAGGTGCCATTGAGGGGAACTAGCAGCAGCATCCAGCACACTGCGGGGAGATCGCCAAGAATCCAGGTTCTTCACACTGGTGTGTGGTGGAAGGGTGAGAGATAGTGGGCATAAAAATTAAAAAAAAATAAAAATTCAGATTGGATATCAGGAGAAAATGTTTCCCCTTGAGGACATTCAGGTGGTAGAGCAGATGGTTTAGGGAGATTGTGTTATCTCCATACCTGAAGGCTTTCAGGCCCTGGTGGGATACAGCCCTGAGCACCCTGGACCAACCCCCTAATTAACGTTCTTTGAGAAGCAGTTTGGCAGTTTGGGCAAGAAGCCTCCTGAGGACCTTCTCACCTGAGTTATCCTATATTCTTCATACCTAAGTGCTTCAAGAACGCATGCTAGTTCAAAGATGTATTAGTGGTATGAATACTTACCAGAAGATTAAATACAGAAATAGCATTAAAAGAAATATGCATAGATTTTTAGTTTTGTTTTTCTTAAGGTGGCAGTACCAAATTTCAGTATCAAAATGCTTTATCAAAATATCTCACGGTGTGATGCACTGCAAACCTAGCCAAAGAGATCTGACAGGATCCTGAGTATAACTCTACAGGCTTCAGGGCATTCTCCTTCGCCTTCATAATGCTGTTAACTAAACAAAAACTAGCCTAAATCAAATACTCAAAGTAATTGATTTCCTTTTCTTTCTTAGAGACTCAAATGCCATTTTAATGGGGTCTAATTAAGACTACAAATAAATTCAACAGGGAAGTATTTCAGAGAACTCTTATCCTATAAAGCATTTGTATTATTTTCTTTTTAATTTTACCATCATTTCTGCTTACATGACCTTAGAGGATTTTTTTTTTAATCCATTTGAATGATCTTGACCTGGTTTCAGTATCTACTATTAGTCTGGAGGCCCTCTGTTCATATGAATGATTTAATGGCCAGATCATCTAGAGCTGAACTCTAGCTCATATAGCTGACAAATCTTAAGTTCCAGTTTTTGAAATTTAGTGCCTTCTTTTCTAGCCAGACCTGCAGACGTCTACTGAAATGATTTCTTAGGATTAGTTCTAAAGGATAACCCTTAGCTCCAAAAATCTATTTCAAGATGATGCAATTATGCACCACAAAGTCTTGGTACAGAAAAGAGAAGTTAATGAAAAGCCATGAAAGTACGATAACATTTCCTTGGCATTTTCTCAGGGAAACAAAATGGAGAATGAGAAGAGTCATAGACTCAGCATGGACTGATCATGTAATTTTGCCGTGTAATTAATCAAAGGATCAGAGAGACCTGTTAATTATTGTGTCCTTAGCATTTACAATCATTAACTGACAGGTCTAGACAGGCAGGAAGATACTACACGCAGGCTAAGAAATTATACAGAATAGCAGAATTTGTTATGAAGAAGCAGCCAAGTGTTGTTATCTTCCATCCCCATCTCTTCCTTTATCTTTTCCCATTTGTTAACCTGTTTATGTAGTTTAGAGGTCGTTCTCCTTCCTTCCCATCATCTGTAAGTTTAGGGCTGAGAACAGGGTCAAATAGAGTTCCATAAATTGCACAGGTTTTATATTTTGAGTTTATACTTTTCCCTTCTGTATTTGTCTTGTATCCAATTCCAGGACTGGCCAAGGATTACTGAGTTTCCAGGGTGTGATGCATTTGGCACAGCAGGGCTTAGACTGGCCAGCTATTTCCTCTGCCTGTCTCAGCTGCAATTGTTTGCAATGAACTACTGAGCTCTTACCAGGGTCCTTAAAACTAGCAGAAATGCTTTGCAGTGAGAATAATAAAAGCATTGATGCAGATTCTGAGCTAACTGAGAATCACAGGGTACAATCTGAAGGTAGTACTAAAAGTGGTAAATTGCCATGATCCAAAGGCTAACAGACAGCCAACAATCCCTTCTATAAGCCAACAAAAGCAGAGGGATGGCCTAGTTACAGACACAGTATGAAGGCAGCAGACAGATTTCAATACTTCCTTATATGTTTTCCCTTGCAAGGCTTTAAGGAGATATATATTTGTTTTTAAGAAATTCCAAAAGAGAAAAGTAATTGGAATTTGACCAGTTTGGGCACTCATATGTATTTATGGACCAAAATAGAGGCATGGTTTCAGAACCTCAATTTGAAAGCAAAAGGACAAATTATGTCCAGAATCTCCATCCCAATATGAAACCAACGAACAATGAGAGAAAATCAACAATTTAAAAAAAAAAAAAAAGGCCTCTGGACTGGGTAAAACTCTGCAAGGTCCACTCATTGAACTTACAAAACTAGTGGGTCAGTGGCTGTGTGATTCTGAGAATAATCTCCTTGTTCATCTTCGCTCTGATTCTCATCTCCCCTGAAAAAATTCTTGGAATCCACAATCCAAATGAAATCAGATTTCTTAAAGGTGGGGGGCAGGCTACAAAGATACTAGCTCCTGGACATGCTATGGAAAAGACATTTTGAACATGAAATTGGGAAGAGCATGTGAGCTCAATCTTTATTTGACAGCAACGAGACAGACAGTCTGAATGTCCCCAAGAATTTTGTAAATGTCAGTGAGGGCAACTGCAGTACACGAAGCCATGTGAAACCACAGCTCCATTTGTTCCAGTGTTCGTGTGAAGGCTTGGGTGGCATAAAAAAAGAGACAAATATGCTGAAGCAAATATGCTTATTCCTCCTGGTCAGTCTGCTTTGGAAGTGGAAGGAAATGAGGTCTGCTTGCCACACATCTGAGAGGACACAGTCATGCATTTTAATCATAGTTTTATTTCAGAAACTTTAGAGGAGCTCAGAGGCCACTCCATTAGGGACTATACACCTATATAGTCCAAGACGTTATCTGCTTGAAAGTGCTTGAAAAATGAATAAAATAGAGAGAAAGGGCTATGTTAAATACAGGGGAGAGGTGGAAGATGAGGAGGGGTGATGCTGCATTTAGTGCATCACTAGATGGTGTTTGAGTGAAAAAAGAGTAACTTAAAATATAACCATTACAACTAATTAACAGTAAAGGAACTGAATTGCATAGAGACTGTCAAAAATTGAAGAATAAATCTGCAAGGAACTAGCAGCTTACCCTCAAACACACAACTCTGGTTTTAAAAATAGATTTGCTAGCAAATGTATATGTTTCAGATGGGGATGTATGGTTTCTCTGGGTGCTCAGAGTCTGAATGAGTATACAAGTTCATTAAACCTGCATGTTTATGCTGATTAAGCTTTGAGAATTCATTACATTCCTGCAATGATCACTAAATTCACTATAAAATTTTATTAAAATGGCTTAGAAAGATATGCCTACCTAATTGCAGAAGGCTGAAGAGCAAGGAAGACACACTTGTTTATACACCCAGCAACGGTATCATTCTATACACACTTTCACTGTTACTTTAAATATTACTACTCCACACTCTAGCTTTCAAAAGAGAGCATTTATCGACGTTTGGCTTTTATTTTATGTCCTTCCAATCCAAAGGAATGCATAACCTACTAAAAAAGAAAGTATGAATTACCCTTTCAGACAAAACTTCTACAAGGAAAAAAATAAAGGAATAACACAGTGAGTTTTATTTTATTAGTCTGAACCCACAAGCACCAGCTAATATATGGCACAGTAGCTGAACCGAAGATTTCAATTGCTTCTGCTGTTTGGTGATTCACTCAAGGTTTTTTTTGTCAGCAGCACAACTCTGCTTCCCTGCAACATCATCTTGATCATTTTCCTTTATCCTCTTTCTAGCCTTTAATCTTAGTTGACCTGACTAACCCAAGAAAATAACTTCAAAGATCAGTCTAAAAACATTTCCGTATTCTGTTTTGGTTTTCACTCTGTAGCTTGCCAGAAGCCTGACCCTACTTAAATGCTGGCAACATAACTCCTCCTGAAAGAGTGATACCCCATATGTACAGCTGAGCTCTTGGCTGGTTACTTACAAGGTATCTGGGTGGGTGGTACAGAAAAACCATAGTGACAAATGGGTTTTGATTCCTTTAGTGTGGATGAAACAGTTCTCCTAGAAAGACTGAGTTTTCAGAAAGACTCAAGTCCTAACCTCGCCTGAATTTCTGTGGTGTCCCTGGCTGCACAGTCAAACACAGAAGCATCTCATCATTTCTAGAAAACTGAAGAGACTTTGAGTTTTGCCCTGGCAACCAGTTCTTTCTTCCTTCTTCAGTAGATGCTGAAGTTACACGGTAACGCACAGTAGTGCAGTGTTTTTTTTAACCCAAGTAAATTTTACCTGTATTATTCTGGATCAGTTAATGTATTTGACTTAAAATTTCACCAAGGCTAATTCATATATTCATTTCACTTTGCAGATCTCTCCTGAGACTCTAACCATAGCTGCATATGATTTAGGGTCAGTCTTTTTGCAGAAGCCATAGTCTCATGGGATTTTAAACGGCAATGAGCAGAACTTAAAAAGCTGTCCAGCAAACATCTAGCAATTTTTTCCAAATTCTCAGTTGATGTAAACTGAGACGGTGCCATTGATATGAAGGACTAAAGTTACATCCACTGAGAGTCTAGCCCTTGTAATTTGCTTTTTGTTCCCTATTGTATGAAAGTTTTCCCAGGTGCAGTATTCACAGATCTATCTTTAGATATAGTGACTAACTAAAGGGTCAGAAAAAGCCATCCCCACAGCACCATTCCAAAACATGAAGCTGTTCCCATTCGTGTAGTCAACAGCTTATATAGAGATACAATATATATACATACCGTTAATGAAAATATAAAGATAGATATTCTAATAATATGCCCTATAACACATGAAAAATGTCTTTATGAAATTAATTTCCTAAAACTACATTGCAGAGTGATTAAATTATAACTAATGTACTTTACACCTGGAAAAGTATGAATGATTTAAATGAGATAAGAACTGAATCTGTGAGAAACTGGAACCATCATCAGTTAATAGACTATATTTCACTGAACTGAACCGAGCTTCAGTTAATTTGCAGTCCATTCAGCAAAAAACTGTCATAGCTTGGCTGTGATGGAAGTGCTTTTATTACAAGACATAATGTAGTGAAGTCATAGGATTGAGAAAAATAAGGTGGAGAAAATTTGACACACACACTGCATACATGCCAAGGAAAAAAAAGGTTTCAACAGCAGCTTTCCCAAATCAATATTTATAATGTCATAAAACAGGAGGTCTCCATTTGGAATTCAGTCTTTGCTGTGTTAGATACTCTGCACAAATATTTCCAAAAGATGGTCAGTACCCTAGAAAGTTTACAAGTCTAATTTATGATAAAAACAACAGTTGGATAAAACAAACAAATCTAATCAGTGCAATCTGTTTCATTTATCAACAAAAAACAAAAAAAAAAAAGGATAACTGAGAAGCAAGAAACTTGATTATGTTTCATAAATACCTCCAGAGGGAGGAAATAGAAGGTACTTAAGTAGTTCTCCACGTAGCAAAGAAAGGCATAACAAGGAGCAGTTGTTGGAAGTTAAATCCAAAAAAATGCAAATGAGAAATTAGTCAGAAAATCATAGTAAAGATGATTAGCCAAAAAAAAAACCCCAAAGGAATTATGAGGAATAGCAGGTTCTGCATCTTTCCAAGCTTTCCAGCTAAATCTGAAAGACGATAACAAGACAAGGTTTGGTCATACTACACTGAGGTCCTTGCTACACAGGTTTTTGCAGATGCGTTTGTGGCACTCTCCAAGGCAGTTGGAAGCAATGCCTCTATATTGAAAGCAATTTTCTGAATTTAACACGGCACGTTTCTCAAACTGTGACTTCAATGAGCTTGTGTCTCGTTGCAAAAGACCATGTGGTGTAAGCGTGATGAGGTGGGCTTTTACTATGTGCATTAAAGAGGAGGCCACACCAGGTGGAATCTGAAACAGAAACTCTACAAGGTAGCAGTCGGATTAGCAGCAATATGGAGGGTTATCAGCTACCTATTTGCAACCAACATGAAACAAAGCTGAAAAGACATTTTAGCTATTTCAGTCCTCATAAACAGCTATAAACCTGTGCTTTGAAGATAGACCTTTGGAAGCATAGCTATGAGCTTACAAACTGGCTTACATCTCACTCTTTGATAAGTTTTAGTTTTCACCCAAATCCACAAGACTGAGAACCTTGTATGATTTCAAGAACATACCTTAACACAGCCATATCCTTTCTCCTCTATTTTGACAGTGAGGTACTATAGTTGGTCTTAGGCTTGCTATATAGTATAAGATGTCCAAGATGTCCAAGGTACGCTACACAGCAACATCACAGCATAACAGTTTCTAGAAGAATGTGAGGATATTTATTCCATGAGGTTGTCCCTCTCTGACAACTTGAATAATTGATACAGAGAGCTTAATTTTCTATTGTTGTCAGTGCAGACTTTCCTTTAGGGTTTACTTTTGTCCAGTGTTTTCTCTTTGTTTATAGACTATTTTTGAGGTGTCCTACGGTGTCTCTTTCCAACTGATTTTAAAACATTTGCACAAAGGTCTGGAAGACACTTTTGGAATTTACAGAGTGTATTTTCACCAAAAAAAAAACCAAACAAAAAACCAAAACCAAACCCAAACCCACTCAACCAAACCAGAAAGACAATCTTCCCCTGTAATTTAACAGGCTGAAGTTCTACAACTGGTGTCACTTATAACATATAGATAAGATAGGCAAGATACTTTCTCTGTGCCTTACTTTATATTTCCTTTCTCCTGTTTTTTTCTATCATTCACATATCCTCATTTCATATTCCATTCCACATATTTGGGATTAACACTTGAAACCTTGTTCCTAAGTGGTAATTGAAGATTATAACTTTTCTAACAGATTCTTTTCTCTGGGGTTACCTTAAAATACCATGTTGTAAAACTTGAACTTTATTGGAAAAACACAAGAAAACTACATAGAAAAATTATTCCAAATCTGTCGAGAGGTATCATCCAAAATTTGTAATTTTAAAATGACAGAAAAAGTTGATATCTGTATTTGAAAATGGTCATATTAAAACCAACCAACCAAATACCACCACTATGATTTTTTGTTCTGAATTAAGAAAGTTAACTAAAAAAAAAAAACTAAACCTGAAAATTAATTTTTTCCCTTTTGTAAAAAAGATAGCTAGAAAAAATTTTACCAGATGGGATTTGGATTCTTTTCCACACAGAATTATTTGATACAGACTTTGGGTATCTGCTGTGTCCAAAGATGTGTGGGTTACAGCTACATCATCCAAAGTACAATATTTGGCATAGTATGAAGGGGTCAGGGCTTTTGAAAAAAGAAGAAATAAGGATAACTTATGGGATGCAAATTTCAGCGCTATCTCTAAATCCCACTGTCTAGATTCCTTTCTCTTACTAGTGTCGTTTCATGGAAAGCTTTGTTGCTGGAGGCAAAAACTTCATCTCACACCCTCGAGAGAGAAGATGTAGAAAGGAATTACAGCTTTTAGTGCTGTCAGCAGTTTTAATCTATGTCTATACTAGGAAACTAAATGGTGCCAGTTTCCATTCCCAAAAGACAGTTTGCCAAAGGCCAACCTGTTTTTATCACATGGGCATAGTCCATACGCATGCAGTTCCTGTGCATGTCTGAGTTACAGGTATAGGCAGCACCTAATTTCCTAAGGGGAAGGAAGTCTACAAACCTATGATGGAGAGAGGAAGAGGAAGGATGCTTTTTAATTTAAGTTTCCTCCCACCCCTTCCCATTTGTCCTCAAACAAATATATGCAACAACTGCATTAGATCCAGGAAAAAAAAATACAATAGAGTAGTAGATGCAAGTCACTATTTCTAACACATGTTTTTCTGTGCAGAAAAAAAGTTTCATAAATACCTTAACATGTACCTGAAATGGCTCTGAGGGCTAATGTTTAATTTGCATTCTTGATTTAATAAATCACAGACTGTGATTCTGTGAAAGACAACAGTACTCAGCCCAGACTTAATGAGGGGATTGAAAGGCAAGTGTAGTAAAACATAGCAATAAACATCCCAGCCTAATCATCTTCTTCTTTGTCCAGGTGGAACTCAGAGACAACTCCACTCTAATGAATGTAGTTGTACTGGAGTAAAACAGGTGTAAAGAAGAGTAGGCTCCAGCTGTATAAGCTGAAGTAATTTCAGACTTGGCAGTAAATTCTGATAAACATGCTACAGTGCAGCTGGATATTAAATAACCGATTTAGAACAAAAACAATCTGCTAATGCCTACATTTTTCTTCAGACTAATAGGTGGCTGAAATATGGCATTTCTGAAATAAATGACAGGGAGTGTTACGTTTTAAAATATGTTTTTTTCAGTTGCCTATAATAACAGTAGAAAACGAAGGGAAAATTGTCTGAGGTTCACAGAGAAGAATATGCTTTTATGCAAAAGAGACATCAGACCGGATACATGTAGGGAATACATCTCTCTGCACTGAGATCCTTAAAGGTGTTTAGATACCTAACACCAGTTATACAGCACTCAAAGCCTAGACCAGGGAAGAGGGGCAAGGAGACCACATAAGTGTTCAAGTAAGATATCCATGCCCTGAGCTGTAACTCTCTTTCACATGAGGACATGAGAAGCCAAGGAGCAGAGTTAAAAAGGTTTAGCCTGTGCCTTTGGGGCAAAACCCCACAATAGGCAAAACACTGTGTGGAGAGCCCTTGATTGTCTACCTAAGAAGAGCATACCAAGAGCACAAACCAAGCTTTCAGTCTCTGACATTCTGTTTTATTGAAAACAAAGGAAATCAAGACACATGAAAAGTAAAGAACTTCAAATTTCCCTTGTTGGACATGAAAAAGTGGAAGAATTGCACACAGAAAAAATCTCTTTCTTCCCATATTTCTTTAAAAAATTGGTTCTTTTTAAAGTCTTGGTCTCAGGCTAAGACTGCCAAGGACATATTGAACTACACTATACTCTACATGGTCTTCTATGAAAACACCTTTTTGTTACCTTTGAGTTGCAGCCATGATTATACACTAGGAAGCTACAACATTCTTCTGTGTGAAAACGTTCCACTTAACCTCAGATGCAGCAGCCAGACCAAGACAAATGCAAACCATCCCTCTCTCCTTCTCTGCCATGGTCCTTCAATCAGAAAGGAGAACAAACATACTCTCCAAAAAGAGAGTTTTAGTCATATCATCAAAACAAGCTCCTCTGAGCTTCGTCTCTTATCAACATTTTAGCTTTGATACTGGTAGCTTAATTTATGCAGAAGATGTGTTAAGACAGTTCCTACATCTCCCAGTAGTGCATAAACTATTAGTTAGAGTACTCTTGATACAGAGATCTTATACTCCTTTCAGTTAAGACCCCAGATCTTCCAGTTCCTGAAGAATATTGCAACTACTGGTCTACTATGCAAAAGACAGCACAGATCTTAGGTTCTGGGTTTTAGGAATTTAGTATTAACTTTCTGGAGAGAATTTGTACCTTGAGAAGCTGATGATTCAGCTTAATTAAGAAACGATCACTTATCTTCACTGAATATAAGAGGAGTCTTGATTGTTTGGGTTCCTACCTTCAAAGAAACAACTCATTATTGCAAATTAAGTACAGCAGTAGGGCTTAACAGCCTTGATCAACCTTGCCTGGGTCCATCATCTGCACTATCACCCCATGGGACCAGGAATACTCCTTAAACTTGAGCCTGGTCACCCCGTCTTTGTTTGGATTTTTCCTATATTGTCGGTGCACCTCTTTGCAGCCTTCTCACTAGCCCTTCCTCCTGCAGGGACATTGGACCTATGCAGTAGGTAGCTTGACTCCTGGGTAAGTCCCTTGTGTGTGCCTTATAACTCATTTCCAGTCCTGCCTTTGTCTTTGTATCTTGGATGTACCCTCAGACCTATGCTTTAGCCTTGTCTCTATTCTTATTTCTGACTCTATCTCCTTTCTCCCCTGACTGGGCTCACTGGATGTATCCCAGATCTAGTCCACCAGTTGCTGTGTCTGCCACTGTTGATGGATCCTGTTACCAGTACCTGGTGAGACGCACCGCATGGGTGAGGGAATTGCATGTGCTGGGGTCAGCTTTGGCTCCTAGCTCCATGTCCTTAGGGGAGATGCCTAGAAATTCAAATGCCTAGCAAAACGGGCCCTTAGGTGATTTAAGCACTTGAATTTCTAGATGGGCTTCAGTAGGTGCCTACGTGCTCAGCTCCACCCAAAAGGCGGTGTCTTAGCGTTGGATAGCAGCAGGGTGTTAGGCATCAAAAGAAAATATCACCCCAAAATAGAGGGGCTGGAGCAATCCAGTCTCAGCAATCTTTAGAGCACACTCTGACACACACCTTTTGTCTCTGTTGTATTTAGAGCCCCTTAATTTTATTTTGCATTGCAGTTTTATCTCCCTTCTGGATCATCATAGCATAATTTTCACTCATTTTTCTGGCAATCTTCTGTCAATTAGATTATAAACTCTTTTATGGAGGAATTTGTGTTATAGGTGTGTTGTCCAGCATTTACTATAATAAAGACTTGCTTTCACCTGGAGGTCTCTAAGCACTACTTTAAGAGGATATAATCATGCCAGCAACAGTGATAATATCTGTGTAAATGTTGTTTTCAGTCTGACTAATGATTTTTGCAAGGACCTGGAGCACCTTTTCAGTTTTCTGTGCCTCATACTTCCACACTAGCAAGAGGAAAATCATATTTACAAGTGCCACAGGATAACAAAAGATAATAAAGCTTTCTGAGCATCATCTATCACATAAGCAATGTCTTCTGGAAAGAAAATATTCCTAGAAGTGTGATCCCTCAACTGACTTGTGGTTTTAGCATTTTGATGGAGAAAGGGGGAGTTACGTCAGCTGCACTTCTACAGATATTCATATTCACATCTGAACCCACACCTATTTATGACTAGATTTTTCATTTTGAAGGACAAGAGAAATCTGGCACAAGTGACAGAATCTGATCTTATCTCTTTTTTCTCACAGCTGCTAGAGGAATTTGTAATGCAAAAGTCACAGGGTGAAGCAGGTTGGTATATTTGGGAGTCAGCATTTCGTTTAAAGCCTGCTCATATGGGTGAATGTTGACTTCTATTAAATACATCACAAAAATGTACAGCATGTGCTGTCCCTGGGAAGATGCCACCACAAAGAGATATTGCAGCTGATTTGCCAGAGAATTCAAGTGTGATGGGGAGGGGGAGGAGGGAGGAAGGAAGGAAGGCACAAAGAACAAAATGTCCTCACAGCCACCCACGAGGACACACTCCTAGTGAGATATGAATCAGCAACAGCCAAGAAAGCCCTGACGCCTAAAGAGGATTATGTAAGAATATGAGATAAGTGGTGTCACTGGCACCTTTGGGTATCTCTCAGGCATTTGACTGTGTCATCTAACCTGGGACTAGACACTTCTGTAGTCTATGGAGAAAGCCAAGCAGCTGCTGAGGGTGATAACTTTATTAAGGATCCTAGAGCTGGCAGGCTTGTAAATTAGGCATCTCAGGTAAATGCTCTTTGGGCGTGCTGAATGCAAGCAGTAAACTTGAATCTTCCTCATTGCAGCATTCTGCTCCAAAAGATAGATGTTGGAAGAATAATGATAGACTATCATTATCATAATAAGCCATTATAAGAATTATTATAAAAAAAACAAACTATAAACTTCACTGGAAAGGTATGTCTGTGCTTTTACTGACCCTGGCAAAATAAGGACTTCAGGCAGAGCCTTGAGACACAAAAATCATCAATTTTCATTGCTCTCATCTACTTAGCGATGTCAGTGGGGATCCAACTGTGTTCTCACTGTCCTGGTTCCAGGAGGGACAGGGTTAATTGTCCTCTGGCTCTAGCAGGGACACAGATATCCCACCTCATGCGAGCCACGCCCAGGGGGTAGCCAGAAGCTGGTCAGGAAGGGGTAGGGAACAGGAAATTGGTGGGAGCAGTGTTCAGTCCAGGATGGTCCAGAGTGCGGTGAAGATCGATCATCAGGATCGTCATCGTGGGTTTTTTTATACTTCTTTATCCATGTTACTGATACTGTATTGCTGTTCTGTTAAACTACCTTTGTCCCAACCCATGAGTTTTGCCTTTTTTCTTCCGATGTTGCCCTTCCAGCCATGGATGGGCTCGAGTGAGAGCAGCTGCCACCTGGTTCTTTGTTGCCTTCTGAGGCTAAACCACAACATCACACATTGATGCCTCTGAAGTCAGATGTTCAACTAGGTCTCCTTGTCCCATGAGTACAACGCTTTGCAGATCCTTTCATCCTGCTTTGCGGAGGCCTACAGTGATTTAACTAACAAGATTAAGTGCATGCAAAATTGATAACCATTAATAAATCAACAATTGTTAGCACACTTTTTTTCAGAAGGGAATCATAATTTTGACATTCAGTTGCTAATTTTGAAACCACATTAGGACTAAAGAGATTCCAGGCTGTGTATTATTTGGGTGTCGGTACCATAGTAGCACAGGGAGAAAACTTTCAGTAGTACTTCAGTTGCAAAGTTACTTAGGTTTTGTGATATGTAGCATTCCCTTTGAGGGACATCATACAACAGCCCCCAGGCTTTACAGATAGCCATACTGAGATTCCAGTTTGCTTCTAGGAGCAGCTACCCTATACTCTGCTGAACTTTTTCTAACTGTGGGCTGTATAGACTGGAACTGGAGAGAGAGGAACAGAAATTAAAAGCAGGAAGTGTCAGGTTAGTATTATTGGAAGATCTGTGCTCAAATGTGACACAGTCACAGAACTTGACCAGGTGATTTCAAGCCATGTGGAGCTCAGACACAAGTACAGCTTCAGTAATTTTGTAGAAAACAGACAGTTACAGGGTTTATCACCCCAGTGGTCAGTAGGTATGGGATCAAGGTCATAACCGTTGCACACTGAGGATTGCTGCCAGTCACCATTTGAGGCAGCCAATTTATGCAATATTTTTGGTCTCTTTAAGGAAATGAGCAAGATGATCCTTACAAAGAAGGTAAAAAAAAGCCCAAAACCCAAAAAATTCTTATGAATGTGGGAGAATTTGTTTATTTATCCAAGAGACAAACGTGAGCAGTTGGTAAAGCAATGAGAAATTTGAGGATCAAGATGGAACAGAAGGACAATATACAGGTGGAAATTTCAAAGAAAGAAATCTAAGAAAATATAACTTCACATGGGCAATTCTATCTCATGTTATACAAGGTGTGATATGAGTTTTCACACAGGTCTCACTCATAATCAATATTTGTTGAAACATTGTATCAGATCAATGACCTAAAAATTTTTATACCCTTGGAATTATATATCTCAAAGTCAGGGATTTCTCATTTATGATTGTCTATGCTCACACTCTTGTCAATGTGCAGAAATGCAATATACAAATGAAGAGTGAGATGAAATCTTTAAACACAATAGAGAAGACAGAATGTATATTGTTTGATCCTTTATTCTCAGACATTTTTTTATTATTTACTTTGATTCCAACACTTCAAAACTTTGAATGTATAAAAAACTTCAAAGCTTTGTTTAGCTGTGTCCAAAGACTTACAAAGGAATGTGAAGATGAAAGGAGATTTTTTTTTCAATAAGCTTTCACTTAATCAATGTATATATTAACATTTTAATAGTTGTCTTACTACGGATTTAACAAGGTGTCTGGCATAAGTAAAAATGTTAAGTTTCCATTTTTAATTTTATCCAACATCTAATCTGAAAATACTGTTGAGGTAATCAAAACCATTTGAAATTAGGAAAGATCTGTTGAAGTTATTAGGCTGAAAGTGCCAAGATTTGTAGAGATCCCTGGAAACACTAATTTTCTGATCACTACTCTAATTCCTAGCATATGACAGGTATGTAGCTTTTCTGAGTTTCCTGAAGTCAGTGCTATCTATTTGTAAAGATAACTCAAGTTAGTTTGAAAGGTGAAGTTCAAAGCTACTTAGAAGACTAGACACTCATTCTATTTTAGTTTCTTAAATATATAATCAACTATTCACTATTNGCCCTACAGCATCCACCCTCCATTTCTTGCAGTTTGCTATAATCTGGTGTGTAAAGCTCCCAAAAGTTGTGGAACAGCCTATTTTGAGAGAACTTGTAAGCAGGAACACATTAATGGGTATCAGGTGCAGCTTTGAATTTAATGAATGGTTAGTTGGAAACCACATTAAATAGCAACATCCGTCTGCAGATGAGCTCTGCAATGTCCTTATTTCAAGCCCAGGCAGATGGAGGATTTGCGACGCGCTTACTGTTTTCTGGTTCATGCAGCATCGTTTGCTTGTAAATACATTCACAATCATGCTTGAAAAGATTTGGAGCTTGACTGTCCATCCTTTTATTTTTCCAGCTTCCTCTTCAAAGTGATGAGTGTAGGAAGAATGTAACAAGGTTCATCATGAAAATTAAACTGGTTTAGGATTTTCTCCTGCTCAAATAAACCCACAACTTTTTGGGTTTGCATTTTTTTTCTTTTCATTTTCTCAAGCAACTTCAGATTTGGAGAATGTGAGTGAAAGGGATACTGTCAGGTTCTTTTAAAAATTCTCATTACTTTCTGATCCTAAAGTAAATTTAAAGCCTTGTATTTAGGAACAAAAAAGGGGAAATGCCACATCAGGTATCAAGACCAGTGACTCTGTAACACAGCTGTAAATTAATTTTTAATGTTGATATTCCAAAACATCCCAATTTATTTCTACTTTCAGTCATCTGCAATCTAAACATCTCCTATAATATTTATATATAGCTGTCTGCTGGGGGAAGAAGAGATGGAAACAGTTTCTCAGGAAATTATTTGGATGGTATATGAGTGGATAGACTGGACTATCAGGTACTACTTTCTTCCCTTAGTCCTTTCCCAAGGACATGAAAGGAATTAATCCCTCAAATACTCTGTGAGTACTAGGCTTTTTTTTCCCATGATTCAAATAAAAAGGATAACAGAGGAAAAGGAAAAGCATATTGAATATTCATTTTTGTCTCAAACATAAGGAAGTCCATTTTGGGAATAGTTACAAAAAAGGACTGTTTATTAATGATATCTTGATCTTAAAAGACTTTTAATAGTTGCCAATCAGTAACCGGACCAAGTTTAATGTCCTGCATAAAACTGTTGTGTCTCTTGCACTGATAGCAGATAATTTAGACCAAGTTTTTGAAAGACCATGTTACTGAGTTGGCAAAATGAGATTTCTTGGAGACATACAAAGGCAATAGAAAAATGTGAAAATGCTCATTGATAAAATAATACCAGTTTGAATAGAGAATGTAAAATATCTTTCTATAAAATTCCTTTCCAAGTGTAAGAAGTAATCTTAGTCCCAGTCTCACTTCTTCCATGTTAACAAACCTTTGCTGACTTCTGAACTATACCCAGTAGACAAATAACTTAAATATATAACACTGTTGAAGTCAATGGGCCTCTGATGACTCACGTCAGTTGGAGTTGCAGTTCAACTCACTGTTTGCAGAAATTTCCAAACTTGGAAACTCTTTCTCACATTTCTAGCAAAGTCAAAATAGGTCTTTGTGAAATAACTGCAGCAAACAGTAAATGATGTATGAAATGAAATATCTCACCCATCCCATAGATGAAGAATGTGCAGAGGAAGCTTTGCTGCTTTCACCACACAGTTTCGAATGAGTCCCTGATGCAGAGCCATCATCTGCGTGGAGTAATGGGAGGAAGGTGGTGATGCTGTCATTTTTATCTGCTGTCATGTGTGGCACTTTCATATAGAGAGATTCAGATTTCATCCCTTCCTCATTTTTGTAATAAATACTGTCCTATATTCTCTTAAGTAACTTCTATTGAGTTTGATGAGAGGAGAGCTTGCAGTGTTGGGGATCTATTCATGTCTATAAATATTTTACATTAAATTTTTGGTATATAACAGATCTGATCTCTTAGCACGTCTACACTACATAGTGAAGTGACGTGTTAATGATCCCTAAGCTTTCCATCAATAAACTGGCATATCTAGTGTGTTGACATACATTATTGGCACAGGTCACAAAACCAGTACTGATTTACCAGCATAGTGATGTGTCTGAGCTAGTATCACTTGCAAGACAGTGCTCATTCAGCACCAGCTCTGCACCACGTTGCATTCACTCTTTCAGGAGGTCTACAGTTTATCTAAATTTCTCCATTTTGAAGTTAGATAACTTATTTGTGTAGCTTACCTAGATTTTTCCACTAACAGGTCCAAACATCCAAGGTTCATCTTACTGAATATAAACATCCCTCTGAAGAGCTGCTATGAGATTAATCAGAGTAGAAAGAGCCTAGAGGAGTGGTTTAAATCATCTCGGTCCAGTGAAGTCAGGTGTGGTGAATCCCACCTGCACAGATAATTCAACAGATATTGTAAAATTTCTGCTCTGTAAAAACAGAAATACCAAAAAAGTAAAAAAAAACAAAAAAAAAATCATGTTGATTTTGTACCAGGAGAAAAATAGAAAAATGAGTTCAAGTAAGTTCTGAAACTAAAAGAAAAAAACACTGAAAAGGCTAGGGAAGTTATGAAAAAAAAACATTTTTTCCCTGTCCATTTGGATTTCCGAAAATGCTCATTTTTTAGTGACAGGAAGACTTCATGTTCTAATGTGATGGGCAAATAAGCTGGGCAATATGCTTATGATTTTAAAAACTTGAATCTGCAGACATTTGACTTTTGTTGGCATCTCTTCTGTGACAACCATATCTGACGCACACAGGACAGAATTTTAACCAGGATCATGCAACCTTTCTGCCTATCTCAGTAAGCTGTTCTCACTGTAATATTACGGATAGGAGTGGATTAGACTCTCTGTGGTGGCTGTGTGTGGGACTGGTTTCCAGTAGCACTCAAGCAGTCAGCAAAGCAGCCTACATTCAGGGTATTTGTGTTTAAGCATCTCTAAAATTCACACTGTTTTGATACATCACATCTCTAAATTCTTAACCTCCGCTATTATTCATTTGATTCTGAAGGTCTGCTTGGCAGAGACATGGTAGGAAATTTAGCCATCTTGCTTGGGGTGCTTCTGAGTTCCAGTATGTTCTTCCTGAAGCTTTGTCAGAAACAGTTTGCTTGTCTCTGAAAGCAGGGTGATTTGATCACTCTTGGCAGTCACAGTTTCCCCCCCCATATTTTGTTTTATTCCAAGAATGCCAAGAAAATGTTCTTTCTTTTAGAAAATCATCTTCTCCCTGCTGAATTCACATTAATATATCCTCAGAGGGCTTTACTGTCACCTTCTGTAGGTTAAACCAACAGGATGTCCCCCCTTCCTCCCCCTAACTTTGAAGAACATTGCACTGGGTTGCCTTTTATAGCTTTTGAGCTATAGTCTGTTATTTACATGCAGTCAGCATCATGCCACAAAGCACCATCTAAGAACCTGAAAACTGCATTTGCTTTCTAGTAGAAGAGAATCAACATGCAGGGTTATTAGATATGCTCATTCTCTAACCACTCTGTAGGATATGCGAACGTGGCAGCCACTGCTGTGATTTCTGCGCAGTGTAGACACATGCAAATTAATGAGAAACTGGCTTGCTATGGCAGAAGCAACCATTTAGCCTGTCCATTCCCAAGTGTCACATGATTTTCAGTGTTCTTTGATCCAGTCTGATTGGGTAACAAGCCAGCTAATTCCAAAGCAGTTTATACATATTCTTACTAGATGACAGGTACAGTGGTGTAGCTAAGATTCACGTCACTGGGTAAGAAGTAGATTTCCACACCTCTTGTTACTTATCTACCTCAAGAATATATATCTGCCTACTTCCAAAAGGGATGGAGAGGTTGACAAGCAGATGCTGACATGACCATCATGTCAACTTGCCAGGGCCAGAGCTCCACAGAAGAGGTAGCATCAACTTGAAGAGTTCAGATTAGCATGAGGGAAAAGCAGCGACACAACATGAGCAAGGGAATAATGTAGTTCTCCATCTCCAGAACAGGCCAGAAGGGAAACTTTTTCCTCTCTCCTTGTATTTGGGAGTTTTCAGGGGATTTGATACACAACAAAATTATCATATGTTGATCATTACCAACTGAACCTTCAGGCCTCTTTTAGTGTGTGCTGAAAGCAGGAAATCACCTTTGCCACCTTTGTTTTGGAGTGAAGATCCATCTTACCGTATTTGGAGAGAAGTTTCACTTTGGAATCTCTCATTTACTTTAGTAACTAAAACCAGATCATGAGATATGATCACTACAAACAGAAAACAAATATCCTCTGTCCTCCCTCCTCCCATTCCTTTGTGATAGTTGTTTTCTGACCCAGCAGTCAGAGCATCAATAGGTGGACCTGTTTTGGCAGGGGGGTTGGACTAGATGTTCTCCAGAGAACCTTTCCAACCCTTACCATTCTGTGATTCTGTGATTCCCAAATTTGTGTGCACTGGAAGACATACACATGGACAATGCTGCCAGCTCAATGATGTCCTTGGAGCTCTAACTCTTGGTCAACGTTTCACACCACCTCAAATACCTACCCAAGAAGATAAGAAAATAAAGGTAAGATTACTTCTAATACCAAATACACCACAATATTGCCTGATATTATTCATGTCATCAAGACAGAGAAAGAGAAAGAGAACCTCTAAGAGGTGTGCTTTCTTACAACTCATGACAAATGAGGGGCAGGGAGGAGTGAAGACAGACAGAGGGAAATTTTGTTTTAAATCAGCATGTTCAGAGAAATTGACCCTACAGTCAAAGCATTGATCCAATTTGCCAATGTTTAGATGCTACAGTGAAAGACAGAGAATCAAAATAAATAAAAAATTAAAAAAAAAAAAAAGGAAGAGGAAAATATTTAGACTGGATATTAAGGAAAACAGAACAAAAGAACACACTCTAGAAAGAAAGCTATAGTAAATTCCTAAGAGAAATGGTGGAAACCCCAAAGAATTCATTGTACAATTATTTTTTTTCTGGCCAGAGAAAAAAATATACTTTGGAGAGCAATTCTTCATTGTCAAGGGAATTAAGTATATTTCCTATTATAATTTTCCTATCTCAGGTTTCTATGTATATGTGAGATAAGCCAGTTGGGGAAAGCCCTTAGCTTTTGCACTTGGCAGCAGCAGAGTAATGTTAGTGCAATTCTGTTACTAAAGGTCTGAATCACAGAATCACAGAATATCAGGGATTGGAAGGGACCTTGAAAAATCATCTCATCCAATCCCCCTGCCAGAGCAAGAATACCTAGATCAGGTCACACTGGATTATTTTTTTCTTCCAGGTGATGAAAGAATTCTAGGTGACAATAACCAGTGTGAAAAACACCTGAGGAATGTGTAGAGATACATAGCTACACTACTTTTGTTAACTGGTGTTCCCAATCCCAGTTTGAAGCATCAGGTCTCTGTGAATATAGCTCGGGGAATATCTGTGCAACTGCTTCAGGAAACGCCTGCTTTTGCTAAGCAGCAGAGCAGGTTCATGTTTCTTTGCAACTTCACTGTGAACTTTATTCTTCATGTTCATGTATGTCTGGTTAAATACCTTCAAGGCTTTCTTCTTCTCCAGTTCAGACTAAATCCCTATCAAATCTGACATTTCACTGTTGTTTCAAAGAGATTGAATATAGATTCTCTTATACATAGCTTGAACCTTTGATATTTGCATCCAAGTATATTCAAGGAATATCTCTGTATAGTTGCAGAAATAGCCTATATAACGAGCACCATATAAGAAAGAAATAAAGGCTCGGACCAGAGTCTTTTATTCTCTGAAGAGGTGTTTTGCTTTTAATACTACCTTTTCTTGTTTACTTTAGAAGGTTTGCATTCATACCTCATTTCAGCAGAGATGGTAATTCAGAGGAACTGGTCACTCTCGGCTGTAAAAGGATATTTTATGTGGTCCTCCATAGATCTCTTCTATGTCTACTCTGTCTCAAAGGGAAATAAACAAAATCATACAGATCCAGCCACACGAATTTCGATTCATCAGAAATGTTGGAAGGAAACTAATAGCTTATCAACTGAAAATGGTATAAAAAAGACAGAAAAAAAAATTACAATCTGTTATCCAGTCAGCCACACTGAGCACATAAATGACAGATTAAGAGCCCATATGTTTTTCATTGTGGAGCATTGACACCTTTGACCAAAGGGAGGGAAAATATCCTTCTGCTAGAATTAAATAGTAATTTCTCAGTCAGACAGCTGCACTAGATTCTTTTGGGGGTTAGCAATCAGAGAAAGATCAAGACCTACATTTTCCTAGAGTCTGCTATGCAATCAGTTCCATAGTGCAAAATAAGGAAGCAATTACATGTCTAAATTCTTTTACACACATGATCGTAGACTTTATTCTTTAAAACAGCACTTCAGTAGAGTTATTGGTGTGGTTTTACTAGGAAAAATACTGTTGAATCTGAGATTTTGCACTAAATAATTATAGAATTCATTTTGTGTTCCCTGTTTATAAGTTTTATTGTAATTTAATAGATCTGGTTATGGATGTGGAGCATGCAGTTGAGTAACATACCTTTTAAACAGCTTAGGATCAGGTTCATTCAGGGCACTGCAGATGTTTTCTTGTTTTATTTTTACAAGGAAAGGTATCGGTATTGTAAAAGCAGAATGTAAACAGGCTATATTGCACTTGTCTAAACTGCAGGGAATGTCTATGTGCAGATAGGAGGAATTGTGCCCTCTCCCCTTTGCCAGCAGTGATGTGTCAAAACTCTCCTGTGTACCCCCAGGACTGCAGCACAGATGAACTGGTGACACTTTTTGGGTCAGAGCTGCTGGTACTCTTGCAACTGAGGTGGTCTAGAGACAACATGGGTATACAAGACCCCTTGCAATCATGAGGTACCAGATACTATCCTGTTTTGGAGAACACCTTGATTTCTGTCCCTGATGCTACAATGCAAAAGTGTCACTGTGTGCTTACAATTATCAATTCATAGAATCATAGAATGATTTGAGTTGGAAGGGTCCTTAAAGATCACCTAGTTCTAACTGACCTGCCAACTCTGTATCACTCAATAAATGGAGGACCAGGTTCTCCATTGAAGGAAAGAATGGGCCAGAGTTGTACAACAGCCACTCTGTGATGACAGATTCAGTCCAGAAGCCTCTGCTTGAAACATCCTGCTGGTTCTCATAGGCTAACTCTAGGCAAGGGTCTGGGATCCCCTCCAGCCTCTGGGGCCTCTATCTCTGCCCCCGTGTTGTTATAACTCTGTGACAGACTGGAGCAATCACCCCCACACCTTGTTTGAAACTGACAGGTGCCAGGTTTGGATACGCAGGAGAAAAGGACCCTGGACCATCCATGTTCCATCACATCCCAGAGACAAGGTTTTAACACAGGGAAAATTTTCCTTTATAAAAAAATCATCTAAGCCCAAAAGAGTATCAGTACATTTGTACCTAAGTGTGAAATATTGTGTAGTTTTCAGGTATACAGTTGTAATTATCTACCAGTCACATCTATCCATAACTAACATCAATTTTGGGCATGGAACAAAACTCTCTACAGCAATGTATAAAGTCACTATATAAAAAAAACCTCCCTGTGACCCTAACTTCTCCGGCTGTATCTGCAGATTTGGGATTTTTGCATTTTCTACATACTGATTTATTCCTTTGTAATGATACTCCTTTTATGGAGTGTCAATATATGATTAGAGGTGTGCGTTGTATGTCACTGTGCTAGTTTTACTACAAAACATGAAGATTCAGATCCACTTCTGTAAATCAGTAAAGCTCCATTAAAACCAATAGAGCTGCAGTGATCTGATATTCTTGTGCATCTTAATTTCATTATTTTTTCTTTCATGTAAACTAAATTAGTATTTTCTGAACTCAGATATATTGTTTTTCTTAAATTTACCCACCATAATGCTAGATTTTTATATAAATAAATGATTACAGAGACTAGCTATAGTTAACAATAGCAAGACCAAATATAGATTTTTATGCCATAGTGCAAAAAAAGCAACTCGTGTGACATTCTGCTCTAATTAAAGTACATTAATTATGGAAGCAGATTTATTAAAATTATACTTTCTATGTTTAAGTGCAATATATAACTGAATTTTAAATATTTTTGCAAGCATGAAAGTAAGATAATTGAAATCTCTCACCTTATGTTTCAGCTAGAGTAAGCCAATTCCTGTTTTCTAATGCCATATATGACACACTATGTTACAAATAAAGAGGTAAGTGGGAAAGCTGAGTTACTGACTTTAATCTCGAAGGATGATTTTAACACCATAAAAAACCAACAGGAACAATGGGGGCTTGGTATCACCGGTTGTTTTCTGATTTAGGACATTCCAAAGAAACTCTGAACTGAAAACTTTAGCCTTTTGTAGTCCCTTGGGCAGCGTCTCCATTTAAAGGCATTTTGCTGCGTGTGTGTGTGCTAAAAGATGTCATCAGGAAGTTGGGTACCGATAGTATCAAGACAGGTAGTTTTAGAGCCATATCCCATTGCAACAGTTTGCCTGAAGTAGTCCTTACATAGATGTCAATGGACTTAAAAGCTCTCAGATCTCAACTCAGTTGCTTAAATGCAGGCAGCTACTGTCGTTTGAAATATGGTCAGGTGTCTGAGACAGACAAATAGTACTAGTCAATATGAACCCATGACTTTCAGGAGTGACAGCTGAATCTAGATTTGTGGGATCGCCTCAGGCACAGCAAATGGCACTAAATAGCTCTGTGTGGGCAACTGATCTGAGCCCCCAGGGCTGAATTCATTTTCCCTCACTAGACTTACACAATGTATGTTTCTGCACCTGAGTTGATCTCCCTGTCGGACCTTTACAGACAGGAGTAGGTACAGTGCATTTAACTTATTTCAGATGTCTACATTGGGATGAGGTGTCTTGACACCAGTTCTGTTCACTGGCTCCAAAAAGATGTCACAAGGATTATTGGCATCTTCACTCTAGACACCTTGGCTTGATGCAGTGCTCTAAATACAAACATTAAGGGTCATCTGCTCCCCTGCCTGCCTGAGTTGCCTATTAGAACACACTTCATAGCACTTAACTGATTACCTTGCAGAATACCTCTGTGTGCTGTGGATCTGCTTGTTTGCATAATTAGTGTTCCACAAACCTTACAAATCAAATTAAACCAAAGAGGAAGTTTATAGCAAATTCAGACCTTTGACTCCATCATTTTGACCACCATCTAGGCTGTCTACATCCTTTTCTGCTGATAATCAGTCAAAGTCCACCAGAGGAGGAAGGTCCTTGTGGTTCCATTATTTCACACCTTCCTGCCTCTGGCTGTGAAGAAGAAAGGGGTATTGGTACCATAAAACATTAATGTAAGGCAGCAAGATGGAAAATGGAAGCTTTCTGCTAACTTTAATGAACTTTGGACTGGAATTATAAAGACAAAGGGTCAACAAACACCTTCACTGAGAAAGTGCCTTGCTGCTGTAAGTCATACAAGGCTGATCAACCATTTCATGCTGCTGACATGACTCTGTATGCCTTCATGTTTCTCAGTAAGACTCAGTCTCTTTACACTATCCCATATTTATGGAGAATTTGACTGTTTTGAGGTTTCCCTTTGAAGTGTAAATCTACACGTCTCTGAAGTACAGGTTCGCTGTGGGTTGGCCTTGGCCAGCAGCCACGTACCCACACAGCTGCTTGCTTGCTCCCCTCTCCCTGCCACCTTCCCACAGAATGGGGGAGAGATTGAGAACAGAAGTGAGAAAACTTGTGGGTCGAGATTATGACAGTTTAATAAGTGAAGGAAAAATTAAAAAAAAAAATAAATAAAAGGAAGAAGGAAGAAGTAAAGAAAAAAAAAAAGTGATGCAAAAGCAATCATTCACCACCTCCCACCAGCAGACCTATGCCCAGCCACTCTCTGAGCAGCAGATACCTTGTAAATAAAATACCCACCTCCCACCCCCTACTTCCTCTACCCCAATTTTTATTCTGGAGCATGACGTTATATGGTATGGAAAAGAACTTTGACCAGTCCAGGTCAGCTGTCCAAGCTGTGTCCCCTTCCCAATCTCTTGTCTGCCCCAAGCCTACTCACTGCTGGGGGAAGAGCGGGAAAAAGAGAAAATCTTACCATTGTGCAAGCACTAATCAGCAACAGACAAAACACTGATGTGTCATCAACACTGTTTCAGCCACAAATCCAAAACACAGCACCACAAGGGCTGCTATAAAGAAAGCTAACTCCAATATGGCCAGACCCAGTACAATGTCTAATGTCATTGCCTTCTTGGTGGAAAGGAAAAATCAGGAGCACTGGAAAACAGCATGGTTTATCTACATACTACCACCAATTGAGGGCTGGACACAGGAAAGGGCTGAAGGGATGAGAGGAGCAGTTCCAGAATCAGAGTGAACATTTCATCTATCTGTAGCTCCCAAAGCAACTCCACTGCTGCTACTAAGGGCTAATAGTTGATTTGCTGGAAGAATGGTATAAAATGGAAAACAATCAGATATTAGTCTTTGTCACTTCAGCTCAGATTCCTAAGGGCAGAATGACGGTTGCATTGGATCATTTCCATGTTGTCCATTTTTTGGCCCTACCTAAACAACAACATGAGTTTCACTTTAAAGGGAATATAGAAATAAATATATAAGTTTACATATTAAAATGCAATGTGCAATCAAATCCTTTTACCAGGAAACCAGAATTTTTCTGCTTTTTTCATATCTGTTAGATCTCTCCCCACTTTGATTACACAGCTTTCCCCTCCTGCTCTAAACAGAGAGAGATCATCACTGCTTTTTACTGAACATTTGCCAAGAGAAGGTGCCGGGTTTTATGGGAGGTGTTGGAAATATCTCAAAATATAGGTTGTACAGCAGAACATTCAGCTTTTAAATTAGTTTAGGATATTTTTTTTTTTTTGCCTGAAAAGTGTCACATTGGCACACAAAATATCTTTCTTTGGCTGTTTGTGTAGAACAGATACCCAATTAGTAACAAGCTGGTGCTCAGTCCATCAGTAGTTGAAGTATTTTGTTTGGAAGCTCCAACCCTGCCTTTTTCGGTGGTTTGTTTTTTGGGGATTTTTTTTCAGTTGAAGAAGCTATTGTTATCACACCCTGCAAGCAACGACAGTGCCAACTGTCCCAAATACTGTTTTGCTTGCAGCCTCACTGGCATTTATTTCATTAATATCTCATTTTATTTAAACTAAACACCGTAAGAACATTTCAGTACTTTAAGAACACTTGAGAACATTTTTATCATTTATGAATAGAGACTCAGAAAATGATACCTGGATGTATTTCTTATTTCATATATAGCTAAGTTAATTATATTACTTCTTAAGAAAGATTGTGCATGAAAACATTGGATGCGGCCAGGAGGTTTTTATATAATAACTGGGTTTTCAAAATACATTGTTTGCATACTGATACTCTGGTTTTTTTCTTTTGAGATCAGGCAATAACTGGAGACATACATTGCTTTTTACAAGATTGAACTTCATCTTTGCTTGCATGATGACAGTAAATCAGAGGCTGTAACGGGAATCTAGCGTGAATGAGTTTGGCCAGTGTTTCTCATTATTATACAGACTGAGACAAAAAAGCTGGATTCAGACATTTTTGTATTTTGGTGCATTTGAAATCCCCGTCATGGTGCATGTTTCAACACGTCCTTATCTTTAGGGACTTTTGTGATCTCAGTGGGTTAAAAAAACCACAAATGGGTTTGCGGACAAGTAACTGTTGACCTCAACTGATTAAAAGCAATTCTTTACAATATCACGTTTGGTGACACATTTAAGACAACCATAGCTCCTCCTGCCTGTCGCCAGACAGTGTATACCATGAGGGAGCAACTTCATGCTGACTTTAAGTGGGTCACCATGCCCACCTAGCACTGTGCAATGCTGGGAGAAAGTGTTAATTGGTTCATTTAAGTTACCATGGGTGCATAAACAGGAGATGGTGGCTAAACCAATAAATTCTTCCCCTTAGGGCACTGTCAACAGTACCATACTACCTTGACAAGATTTCACTGCATTTTGCTGAAGCAAAGTCCTTATCAGGGCTCACTGAGTCCTTAGAACACGTCCCTTTTTTAAGCACCTCTCTAGGCTTGGGAAGAGGTTTCTATTTTGTCCTTTTTCTTTTTTCTCCAAGTCACCTATGCATTTGTCACAAGATACATAGGCTGAAGCACAATTACAGAGTAGAATGCCAACACACTGACCTGGCATGTGGAAAGTGCTCTCCCTGATGAAGAAACAGCAGTAGATAAATAAACATAAAGAAAAAAGAAAAAAAAAATCTACCCAATTTAGTAATAAGTAAATAAAGGATTTGTAGATAACAGTTTAGTCCTTAGAAAATGTTGAAGTTTCACCTTGATTTGACTTAGGAGGAATAAGAAATTGTGAGCCTAAAAGTGAAAGGATTATTATTACCTTAATCCAAGGTACTGATGAATACGACTGAGAAACTAAGAATCAAAAGCAAAATATAAACAAATATTTTTGTCTTGACAAATAAGAATACATCTGGTGAGACCAATTATTACACTGTATTCCTGCTATCCTTCAGTTTTTCTATGTATTTTTCTGCTTCTCTTCTGGATCTTTTGCCGTCTATATTAAGGGCACAAATGAAGGAAGGCTTTTCATTTGTGCTTCCAATGGTGAATTCAGACTAGTGTTGTTCTGTAGTGTGTCTCGTTTTCCCTTCTAGTTTATTTGTCGGACATGTTTCAGTAAACAGAGCTCAGTGGTCATCAGCATTTTCATGCTTCAATTTATTAGAATGTGATCAAGAAGTTTGACATCATTTGGACAAGAAAGGTTATTCCCTTGCCTTGTATCTATTAATGAAGTCCTGCAAAGCTCAAGAGAGGTATAATTATCCTGTTCTGTGAGAGGTTTATGAAATTTCATTAGTGAAGTCTTTTACCAGATTTCAAGGAACTCGAAAAAAAAAAAGGGGGGGAGGAAGGGGAAGGGAAAGGAAGGGAAGGGAAGGGAATCTGATAACTTGTTCAACGTTAAAGAAAAAAAGGGTATTCAGGCTTTTTAGAAGGAATGACAACTGCAAGCTATAAAGCACATCACTAACTCCAGAAAGAGCTTACTAGGAGCCTGAAAAAAATGGAGACTGAAATAAAGCATGCAAGTGTTTTTAGAAGGCACAGGATGTGCCATGCAAAATAGAATTAAATTGACCTCACAGTTTAAGCTATTTGAACATGTGAATGCAAAGGTTTTGTCATACATCTTCGTGCTGGCTGTCAGTATAACTAACGTGTGTCTCCACATCATGCTGCACTGCCTCCTCCCAGAGGACTGTGCTCCTGAATGGTATTTAAAATAAAGCTAATGGTACACTATGTTGATCCTGAGAGGAGCCTGAATTCAGGGGTGAGATTACCCCTTCTTGCCTGACAGAGATTAAATGCATGCAAGAAATGCTTCCTGAGATGTTTCTGAGTCAGTGGCAGAGTCAGAAAGAACTGTGTCCAGCTTTTTCCCAGAAGAATTGTTGTCTTCTGTAATGTGACATGGAGTCTTTCTGTTAACTTTTGCTAATATATCAGCTGGCAGGAGATTGTATGAGCATTTTGTCCCCAAGGTAGAAATCACCCCCAATACTTCCCTAATGTAATATAGTTCAGGTACTGCTCTTCATCAGAAGACTATCTCTGGCTGTTTTGTATAATTATATTTGGGCTCATATTTATCAGAAACCTCTTTATGACAGCCACATAGAAAACTTCCTGAGGCTTTCCAATACTTAAATGGGGTTTATAATAAAGACGGAGAGAGACTTTTCCCAAGGTTCTGTAGTGATAGAACAAGGGCCAAAAGTTTAAAATGAATATGTGTAAATTTAGATTAAATATAAAGAAGAAATTTTTACAATGAGGGTCATGAGACACTGAAACTTGTTGCCCAGAGGAATTTTGGATGTTCCATCACTGAAATTATTCAAGGTCACATTGGATGGAGCCTTAAGTAATCTCCTATAGTGAAAGACAGCCCTGTCCATGGCAGTGCAGTTGGAATAGATGATCTTAAAAAGTCTCTTCCAACCCAATCTCACCATTCTATGATTCTATGACCACACAATTAACTACTCTTTGTGCCTGCCTTCCTTTGAACTCTCATTCACTGATTTAGGTTTATGTATGAAACATTCCTTAGGGCACAATCCCTATATTTTATTACCTTAATACACTAAACACTATGTCTGGAGGGCTGTCTCTGAAGGACGTTGACAAATGACTCATTGACCTATCTGGAGGATGTTGTATATGGCCAACTTGACTTTGAATCACTGAGCTTACAAAAAGGAGTATATTATCACATCACTGAGTTAAATAATTTTTAGGGCATCTTTTCAATACAAACACATATTCATCAGACACAAGTATTCCCACTTTCTGACTGTTCTTAATAAGAAGGTTGGTCCTATTTATGAAGCAGTAAATTGGCATGTATGAGTCCCAGACTGAATTTCTTGTGCCTCTGCAGACTTTCTTTGTGACCTTAGACAAACCTTTTAGGAAAAGTTGTTTAAAGGTATTGAACACCTACAGCTGTAAACATGTGGCTAGGGATTTAAACGGGACATCTTTGAAAATGTCACAGAATACCAAAATTCTTATTTTCAAATCTTCATTTTAGTCTATTCTTCCATCAGTTGCTCATGAGTGGACAGGAGATTCCTTTCATTCTCCTGTCTCATGGGATAAAGGGCCATCAGGACTGTAATATTTTTTTCTGTGTCTAGATAAGAAACACGGGATTGGAAAGCTTTAGTGTGGGTCTAGATGGACAGAGGTGTGCATCATTTGAAAAATCACAGATTACAGTAGCACTTATTTTATCACAGTAGGACAACTTTGAAATCGCCAAGCTATTTATCAAATAATATAATTATTAAAAAAAAAAAAAACAAAACCAACTTTTACTACTCTAAAACCACTATTTATGGCAGACGTTCTCAAAAGCAGATGTATTCATATAGGTAAACATATACACTAAATGGCACACCATAAAATCATGGGTATATAACAGAAAAATACAGCTAAAATTACATCAGGAAGGGTTAGTGGCACCGAGTATCACAGATCAAAGAACAAAACAATCAAATGAAGATATAATATTCTGTTGCTATGAAAAAGTTATTTGCCTAATTAGATGCTTCTGTCTCTAGCTCCTTCCTTGGCTTGGAGCACGCTGAAGCGACAGATCAATATTTTCTTCGACCAAAGACTACAAATCCTCTGGCAGCGAAATCCTTATTCAAGAGATGATCACAAACATGTTTTTGCCTAATTGGTTCTTATGCTGTTTGTGCAACTGCGGTGTTCTTTTGTAATCATTATCTTTTCATGAGCAGAACTGAGCAATGCACGGAAAGTTTAGTGGAAAAGGCTGTTTTGAAGGATAATGACATATCAGAGCATCTGAACTTGAAAGTAATGCCCTTTGATGCAGAAAGAGTCATCTGTCTAAGTCTGTCATAATCATAACTATCCACATCCTTTTCATTTGTGTTAAGTGCCCAGCAGAAAGCATCTCTTCCATACACTGCAATTCTTTATGCAATTGTTTTTGTTCTGTGATCAGTTGTTTTGCTACTTAGGTGGCAGCTTAATACATATTTCTTGACTGGCCTTTGTGTATGTGCCCATGCATTGTGTCATTTAGAGAAAGCACAGTGAACCTCTCATATGGACTAATGGGTCATCCTGCAGAGCAGTTCCTCACCAAAGCAAGATTTGATGTTGGTCATTGTTGGAGAATATGAGAATAAGCAGGCATGAAATTCAGGGGATAGTTCCATTATTAACTTCTGCCTGTCTCAGAATATCAACGGAGTTGGACAAATTTGCTGATCTGATTGAAAGCCAACTTAGAAAAAGACTTAACAAAAGAACTCGTTTTCTTTTGGATATGTTAGTCAGTGATCTCACAAGAGTGTTATCACCGGAGCTACATAAAATAGAGGGCTGGCATGCTTGAGTAAGGGAGAGAGAGAGCATGAATAGAACTTTTGGAGTTAGTTCCTATTATAGATAGATTCAGCTGGCTGTAAAACCACAGAATTAGAGCAGACTTCACTTGATAAGCACAATTCTGTGCTAACTTTTCAGGAAGCAACAAAAGGACTAGGATTTTTTTTTTTTTTTAATATACATTTCTTACATACAAGCATTTTAATCAGATTTCTCTTTAGAATTTGCTGATATTTTAGTTATTGTTATAATGCTTCATAAGCTATTCCCCATCGTTGCATTCTTGAATGGGGGACACTGAAGATTAAAGGAAAAGCTTCCCAAAAGGGTAGACATCCTACATGATGGGTGGAGTGGCCTGATATTAGAACATCTGTTTTGTTTGGGGCAGACACTGCTGCATTGTGATTTTCCAAATTGCTTTCCCTTTCTTACATCCTAGCTTTGACAGCTGTAAAGAAGAAATAATTATATAGGCCTCTTCTGAAAGAGTGTTCAGATTCACGAGAAGAAAATGTGCTGTTGGAGAAACGTGCATTACTGATAGTAATTAAGCCTTGCTAAGACCTAAAGGTAAGCTGGAGNTTTTTTTTTTTTATGTACACCACTTCACTGTTATCATTGATTGAATCTGGAAGAAAAGGTCATTTGGGTAACTAAAATGCTTAATCCCATGCCCAACTTTAGGGATATAAGGTGTTCTACTGGCATTATTGACATTTCCTGCATGGTAAAGTTTGTCATGTGTCAGCAAGAACTAATGGTGAGTTGACAATAAAAAAACCTGTCTTTGAAATGGGTGGAAATTTTGTTTTGGATGGTTAGAAAGTGGCTGACAAAAGTCTACCCTGTATTGTGTTTCTTAAAGAAAAAAAGTAAGCAAGCCTTAAAATTCCTTCTTGTAACTTCCCAGCTCCTATCACTGTCCATCACTGGACAAGTTGCAGATTCAGCTGAACACACAGGAAAGCTGAGTAACAAATAGAGCCAGCAGTACCTAAAGCAATTTGAGACAGTAATAAAGTTGCTGGGATTTGATGTAAATGGCACCAAGTTTGTAACAGATGTTATGAAAGTCTGCTTACATCAGATGCATTTGGTATCCATTAAATGCACAAGACCTTTGTCAGACAGCTATGTCAATTCATGCCAGAATGAAAAAATAATAAAGCAGTGGATTCTGTAAAAGTTGAAGATTATGAAACAAAATTCCAGTGGATTTGATCTGTTGAGTGTTCTATTGTCTATTTTTTAAGGTTAAATGCAGACTTTCTGATGAATCCTGACATGTTTATTTCTTCCTTCTCCAGCACAACTAAAATAACAAATAAATAGAAAAGACTCTCCTGCAAAGATTGTTTTATTATTTTTCTACCGGGCTTTGTATGTCTGGCTTTTTGATGCACAATTCATTATTTATTTTATGGGTGGTAATAAAAACGAGTAAGCAACTAGCTAACTAGATATGTGTCCCCTCACTCCCAACATCAGCAGAGTGGTAAGCACTGGTTTATTTGAAAAACTGTTTATGAGTTTTATAGGACACTTTTGGGTAAACTTTACAATGGTCATTGAAAGGATCCTAAAAAAAGTTACATTGCTGCATTATTTTGATGTTCCTACACAACAATGACTCGAATTTCAGGTGAGTACTTATTTGGCTTTGTCAGCAGAGCATTTTATCTAGAATACCATCATTCTGTGGAATTAAAAGCATATGTATATAATGGTTATTTTACTTTTCTTACTGCAATGATGGTACTTACGTGATGACAACACGTGCAAGCTCTAAGGGGAATAGCCCCATAAGTGAAAAATCAAACATTTGCCTCCACTTTACACACATAATGACACATATGTTGGAGTACTTCAAGAGCTCCTCTGTTATGTTTGTAGCATGCTTCATAAACTGCACTAAGGAGAGTAGTAAAGACTAACAGTAAGCAGACTACACTGCTATGGAGAGCAGAATGAGTTGATCCAACGTTGTCTCATATAATGGAATAAAAGAGATGACTCATAAAGAAGGGAGGTAGGGGTGGACTGGGTTGGCAAACGAAGTGTGAAGTGTGATGTGGAATAGAGAGAGCTTGAATAACAGGGCTGAAGGAAACTCACTTCAAGAATACACACACCCAAAATGCCTAGAGGTCATCAATGAATGAGAAGTTCTCGTGCCTTTTCAGGGAAATCTCCATGATTGGGGACCCATTTGTAGTCCTTGTATACTAGTTCAGACAGTGAGGGAGGTGGTCAATGGCCATAGCGTGGCTGCTCTTGATTATCCTTAAAGGTCATTATGACTAAGGAAGATTCCTAAGGTTTGGAAGATAAGAATATCACTCTTGTCTTGAAGCAAGAGGTAGGTTCGTTGGTTGAGGTTGTCCCTAAGGCTCAGGTATCTGGGGTATGGGACTGGGGGTTGTTTTGTGTTCTTGACCAGCAACTCCTGTGCTTCCCGTTATGCTAAGCACCACACCTCTGTACCGCACCATTAGACCCACAGCAGGGGGCGGCAGGAATGTGCTCCTGCAATAATTTCTGGCAAGACAATGGAGTAAATCCTGCTAGAAACCATTTCCAAATATATGAAGGGAAAAAGGTGATTTGGAGTAGTCAACATGGATTTATGAAGGTAAAATCATGACTAAACGACCCAATAGATTTCTACAACAAAATATCAGTCTTAGTAGGCAACAGGAGAGGAGCAGATTTTATCTTGCATTCAGAAAGACTTTTGAAATAGTCACTCATAGCATACTTAGATAAACTATGAAATAAAAACAAGACAAATGAACAGTGAAGTGGACTGAAAGATGGATGAACTGCTGTGCAGGGTTGTGATCAGCTGCACAAAGTTGAACTGGAGATTAGTTACTAGTGAGGTTCCGCAGGGATTTTTACTGGAGCCAGTGGACAGGGATTTCTTTCACTAGGTGAAGTTGCTCAAAGCCCTGTCCAGCCTGACCTTGAACACTAGGAGGGCATCTACAGCTTCCCTGGGACAACCTATTCTAGGTCTCACCACCATCATCATAAAAAAAAATAATTCTTTCTTATATCTAACCTAAATTTACTCTCTTTCAGTTTACAACTGCACTGAATTCCACTGCCTATGTCACAGATGAAAACAATAAATAAAAATAAAAATGGTTCCAGTACAGACCCTTGAGGGACACAACTCATTAATGGTTTCTGCTTGGGCATTGAGCCATTGTTTGTAAGTCTTTAGATGCAGGCATTCAGTCAATTATTTGTCCAGCACCTTGGTGAAAGCCGAGGGAGATCTATTGTCCCACTTCTTTAGTGAGACAGAGTTAGTGTGCTGTGTCCAGTGCTGATGGCTGGACCAGACAATCTGTAAAGGGCCACTCCTATTTCAGCTTAATCCATGATTCTTTAATAGAATCTGTTATTGAAAATCATCTTATATAAACATAATTTTGTGTGGAAAACTATCCAAAGGAGCCATGAAAACTGCATAATGATCAATTTCAACATAACAAGAACATGATTAGAAGATTGCTGATATGCTAGACTTCTTTTGTAGAAGCTCTAGTCATTATGCAAAGATGATGTTACAGGAACTTATGAAAAATGCAACGCAAAGAGATCTCGGAAATATCAGTAAGGCAAAAAAATAGTATAAAAAATAGTATAAAAACTCACCAAGAAGCAACAAGAAGTCAAAGGAAATAACGTTGATTTTAACTTAGAAAACTGCAAGTTAATAAACTTAAGGAAAAGAGTTTTTAAAAAAAGAAGAGAAAACACAATCAAATAATAATATTTTAAAATCTGGAAGTGATATTAGATAAAAAATTAAATCATTATGATGTCGGAAGTAATGTTGCAACTAAATAGCAGAGAATAGTGCAATTTTCTATGGTTTACTCTGAGACATTGCATCACAAAAGAAAGATACCTGGTGACATAATATCTTGTATGCTCACAAATACATGGATTTTGAGATAATTTTTATCATTTAGTGTGATCTCACTCAGCAAGAAACTTCTGAGTTTTGACATCCAATATCTTGTGGTTTGGGTTTCCTCTTGAAAATGTATTGGAAGTTCAAGTTTCAATATTGTTCTGAGCTTGTTGGGAAGTGAGAAAGAACCACCAGTTAGAAGGCTGTTCACATGTTTTTCTACTCTTAGACTCTCTAGACTAAGAAAACAAAGGAATTAGCATCTGGAAAGAAGAGGTGGTCAAAAATGTGTTCCTGAAAATAAAGGCAGTGCTACAAAGAAGAAGATAAAGGTCATTGTTGGAGGAAGCATCCTGGAAGTGGGAGGAAGTCTGGGAGATGGAGGACATGTGTGTACGTAAATCCCTGAGGATGCCCAGGGACCTCAGCCAGTAGCGACCATGACTGGTAACTGAGATGCAGTTTGGACCAAGGAACACCAGTGACCTCCTTGCAGGGGAAGGTAGTTAAGACTTGGTGATCATAGTGCTCCAGGGGAGAGTGAGTTAGATATTTAAGTAGGGAAAGATTCCTACATTCTTTCTTTTTAAATAAACACCATTATCCACATACACTACAGGTTGTTACTTACACTTTCTTGTCCATGACATGGTACACACAGAGAAAAGGAAAAACTGCGTGTGTATATATGCTGAAGAGTTTGCAAGACAGATAAAAAGACCCATGCTCTTTGCTTGAGGCAAGAAAATCTCAGAGTCCCTGTGAATTATTTAACATGTTTAAAATACCCCTTTTTTTTCTATTACTACTACTACTACTAATAATAATAATAATAATAATAATCTAAAGAGAAATTAACAAGTCAAACATTTGAAGCAAACTTTCTAACTTCGTATAGGATCCATAGCCACTTTGATGTTAGGAAAAAACAAAACCAATCAACCAACCAGCCCCCCTCCCTCCTCAAACCACAAACTAATTTCATATGATTTATTTTGCATAAGAAGAATTTCTCCTTGACGTTCATCAAAAACATGCTAATGATCATTGTTTTAAACTAAAATTGTAAGAAATGTGAGCATATTAATGAAATTTTAAACCTCTGGAAGATTCAACAAAGGAAGATGAAGATGCAAAGGCTCAGGGCTTTGATTCCTGAGAATATAAAAGGAATAGGTATTTTGTCTTTCAGAAGTGAGATTACGTCATTAAATGTATAGCAAAATATATAACCTTCTTAAAAGGCAATAAAATTCAAATATTAAGAACTAGCCTAAGCTTCTACCCAGTGATAAGGTATATTGTAAAGTTCCACTTAACTCCCAATAGCAATTCGGCCTGATTTTGGAAGCTGCTTTAATTTCTGGGTGTGAGTTTGACCTCGCACATTCTAAATTCTTGCAGAACTCTTGGAATTTATTTTTATATGCCTTAATTCCATGAAGTTTTCTAACTGCAATCCCACAAGAACTGTTTTGGTGGTGTTTTTTTTTGTTTGTTTTGGGTTTGTTTTTTTTTTTTTTGTCCTCTATACATAAACACAGACCTAGAAAGAAAGATTAATTCCATGGACAAGGATTCATCTTAATCATCTTTAGGCATAGGCAGAGCAAATACCTACATTTGAGTTGATTGAGCTCCCGGAGGAGAAAACTAGAAACTGCAGGCTTGCAATTAATTTGATTTATGTTAGAGGTTTCCTTTAGTAATGAATCACAAACTATTTATTTATAGTCTTTAAAATAAAGGGAACCTGGAAAAGCAGGTTTGTATGAAATTCTTGGGAACATAACAACATGAGCTTTATACTTTAGTGGGATGAGATTCATAAGCAAGTGACACAATATGGATCATTTTGGTGCAGAGTACCAGGAGTGACTTCAGTGTGTGTCAGGGGCTCACAGAGATCCAGTTGACTGAGGACAACCTGGAGATAAAAACCTCGTTATCCACATACACGACTGTGCAATATACATCAGTGTACTCAAATCTCTCCTAGAGCTGGTCCTTCCGACTTCACTGTCCTTATTTGTAAACTATTACACTGCTGGTTTACTCATTGCTTGGAAACTGAGCTTTATCATTTCTGGGTTTTTTTACTCAGGGATGTACAAACCTAAACTGGTTCTCACTGTTTGCTGAATCCTGTTATAAATTTTTCTCTCCACTCACCTCATTATCAGATGCAGTGCCAAACAGAATTTCTTTAATAAGCTGAATAAACTGAGCTTCTACCACTCAATATGATCCGTAGGACATTTTTGCTGTCTTCTGGCCCTCTCCCTTCTTGCACAAGTATTTTTCTGCATCCTTTAAAAGTAAGAAGCACAGTACTGTTGGGGATCTTGACAGTGCTGTGTACAGAGACAAGGCAATTTCCGTATTTTTGTTCGACAGTCCTGCTTTTCATACTTCTGAAGATTATTTTAGTCCTTTCTGTTGCATCACTTCAATGCCAGCATGTTGAGATGATATTCTATTGTTGAATGAAAGCGTTTTCTTTCTCTGACTTACTGCTTTCCATTGTAAGGTGCTTTATCAAGTAAAAGTTCAGCATGAATTTCCTGCTCTTCCACATGTTACTGAGCAGCTGATTATATGGAAACAATTTTAAGGTACTTTAAGATACTGTTGAAGAATCATGTCATCTTCAGTATCTGTCTCATCTTTTTTTTCTTATCTTCAAGACTTATCTGCAAATATTTGATATAAGCACTGAGATCTTTACTAGAAGCATTGTCAATTGGTGAGTTCATGGATGTCTCCTTTAACAGCTGCTACAAGTGACTTTAATCCATTTTTTTTAATTCTTTTTTGATTTATTTGTTCTATAGAAAGTAAAATATTGCGTAGTATTTTCTCAAATGCCCTGCAGAAATTCAAGTGTTCTACTTCGATACATTTATCTTGATCAGATGGATGCATAATAGCAGCACAGAATGGGAAGAGACATTCCATGTCATTGAATACAGTTTTATTTTATCACAGATGATATTATACAATATATTTTACAGACTGCTCTATAGAAAAACAAGTATGTTTGCCTGACTACTAAAATTAACCTGGTGTATCATAACTCCATTATTGTTATGATTAAAAGCCTTCTTTTAAATTCTAGCTTGTGTTTATTAATTAAATCTTAAACAGTTCTTCTGTCATGTTGATATGTGGCTGGAGAGCTGCCTGGCAGAAAAGGACCTGGGGGTGTTAGTCCCAGCTGAACATGAGCCAGCAGTGTGCCCAGGTGGCCAAGAAGGCCAACAGCACTCTGGCCTGTATCAGGAACAGTGTGGTAAGTAAGACTTGAGAGGTGATTGTCCCCCTCTACTCAGCATTGGTGAGGCCCCATCTCGAGTACTGTGCACAGTTTTGGGCCCCTTACCCCAAAAAAGACTTTGATGTGCTGGAGCAGGTCCGGAGAAGGGCAATGAAGTTGTTGAAGGGTCTGGAGAGTAAGTCTTATGAGGAGAGGCTGAGGGAGCTGGGTTGTTCAGACTGAAAAAGAGGAGACAGAGGGGAGACCTTCTCACACTCTACAACTACCTGAAATGAGATTGTAGAGAGGTGGAGGTCAGTCTCTTTTCCCAAATCTCAGGCCATAGGACAAGAGGAAATGACTTCAAGTTGTATCAGGGGAGGTTCAGATTGGATATCAGAAAAAAACCTGTACACTGAAAGGGTTATTAAGCATTAGAATGGGCTACTCAGGGAAGTGGTTGAGGCACCATCCCTGGAGGTATTTAAAAGACAGGTTGACATAGTGCTTAGTGACATGGGTTATTGATGAGTTGTTGTTTTTTATCAGAGTTAGGTTGACGGTTGGACTACATGATCTCAAACCTTTCAATCTGGACAATACTATGATTCTATGATATTCAAACCCATATATATCGACACTCAGCTCCAGATATATTTCTTAACAGAATGCTCTTGGTTTTTGTTTTGTTTTGTTTTTTTCTTTCGCCAGGTTAAACAAACCCAGTTCTCTTACTCTTGACTAGTAAAACAGTCCTATTGTTTTTGGATTTTCAAAGAAATTATTTTCAGCAGTTATACTATCATCAGGAAAGTAACAGGTTTATTTGATGACCCACATGGAGTGACAATAATCATGGGGTGTTCTCCTTTGTGTATTGGATAACCATTTTATCATTACAATGTTTTCTGTGGGACTGAAGTCAGGCTTAGCAGCCTTCATTTTAGCAAGATCTATCTGTTCTGCTTAAAAACATAAACTAGACTGGTGGTGTTTTCAGTCAAGGAGTCTCACAACCTCAAGTGTTTCTGTTATTTTTTATTTTTTATATTTTTTAATACCGTTTCTTATTCAGGAAGCTCCTCAAAATAGATCTTAAAAGTTTCTTGATTTGAAAATGTCGAATTTTAGCAAACCCATCTTTATTAGACATGCTATGCTGTTTTATTCACAGCACCATGCGAAGCAAAAATATATGCTGAACACTTCTGTTCATTGTGCATCCTTATCTCTTACATTTTCATTCAAATGTAACAGTGGATTCACACATCACTTATGAGCTCACCTTCACTGTAATATGCCTACTTACTGGGCCATGACCCATGATTTTTACTGGGCCATTTAAACTTCAGTGATTGTTTTGCTTTCTTTATCAGCTGCCTGCGTTAAATTTTCTGTTTGAATTCATTATGTTCAAGTGGTTCTTCTTCCATGTCATATTGCATATTAAACCAGAACAGTCATTTTCACCTCTTCTTTTAATCAAGGCTTTTTTGTGTAATGAAAGTTTCTCTGTGTTTATGAAACCATGGTTTCTTGTGAATGCAATAAAATGTCCTTGAAGAATTTACAATGTCCATTAACATTTTCTTCTTTAAATTTATCGCTTCATATAAAACAACATTAAGTATTGGAATGAAATTTATCACTTAATGTGAAACATCATTAGTATTAAGATGTTAATATTAACACAATCTCTTCAATTCAAAGAAAGACTTGCCTTTGCCTGTTGTGATTATAACTGATGAACAAATCCTAAGAGTTCCATAAGCTTAATGTCGTTCGAAAGTCCAGATTATTTTTGTAGATGCAGAAACCCTTTTTTCTTCCCCAATGTAGCCATAGCTGTTATAGGTGACTAATCTCACTAGTTTCCCCCAGCAACTGGAGCCTGTCCAGTTCCTCTTGTAGTTTCACAGTCAGCTCTCTAATTTGTCTGTGTTCCCAGCGGTTATAATTTCTTCTTAAAAATGGTTTGTGGATTTGCTGCTAAGACCTGTAACTATTTACTTTAAACCTGCTGCTTTCCTGAATGTGCAATTTTATCTGTATTGCAAAACCCCTTCTGACAGGATACTCCCTTTTGAAAAGGGACATATCTCTGCAAGAGAAGGCAGCCTTTCTAATGGTAAAGCAGGATGTTGCTGCAGAATGTAGTTAGTGCACAATCAGGGTTCAGTGAAGTCTAAGAGATTGTCAGCACAGTAAGAGGGAATGGAAAAGAAACAGCCTTTTCTGCAGAAACAACCCGGTTTGTACTTTTCAGGAAAAAAACATGAGGTGCTAAAATATTTCTATGTGAATCAAAATACGAGCTGAATGTACATAATGATGCCCTGAAATTATGCTGTTTCCTTACCAACACGTTATAAGAGAAAGAATTTCTTGTTATATGATAATGCTTAAGATACAAAATGGGGGAAAAAATAATCCCTGTTCTTTTCAGTGATGAAACTGTGTAGTGTCACTAGTGTCAGAAGGGACCTTGACCTCTGAGGACAACTGGTCCAACCCTCTGCTCAAGCAGGGACACCTACAGACAGTTGCCCTGAACTGTGTCCAGTTTTTTAATATCTCTAAGGACGGAGATGTCACAACCTCCCTGGACAACCTCTGCCAGTGCTCAGTCACCTTCACAGTAAAAAAGCATGTTCTGATGTTCAGAGGGACTCTCCTGTGTTTCAGTTTGTGCCCATTGCTTCTTCTCCTGCCTGGCTCTTTGCACTTGTCCTTTATATTTATACACATTAATAAGATTCCCCCTGTTCTTTCTCTTCTTTAGGCTCAACAGTACCAGCTCTCTCAGCATTTCCTCACAGAACAGATGGTCTAGTTCCTTCATCACCTTTGCACCTTCATTGACTTCTCTCCAGTGTGTCTGTGCCTGTCTTGTATTGTGAAATCCTTAGGCGGACTCAGTGTTTCTGATGGGTCTTACCAGTTCCTTAACTTGCCGGCAACTCCCTTCCTAAGGCAGACCTGGAGACTGTTGGGGGCTTTTATTGCTGGATCATGTGAAACTTATTGTCCACAGGCCCTCCAGTACCTTTTCTGCAAAGCTGCTTTCTAGCTGGTCAGCCCTCAGCAGATATTGCTGTACAGAGTTATTCCTTTTCAGATGCAATACATGGCTTTTCCCTTTGTTGAACTTTATGATGTTCCCACTGGTCAGTTATCCGTCATGTCAATGTACCGCGGAATGGCAGCAAAACCACTGTGTGGAAATTCGCTGGTCTGAACTAGGAGATGAGGGATTTCAGTCCATAGCCAGTAAGACCACGTGACTCCCAAATATATTTCACCTCTGGTCTTTTCCTTCATCCAGTAATTTCATATTCAGACACTGAAACTAAAACATTGTTATTAAAGCCTTCCATAGTTAAGAACTCATATTATGGCTTCCAGACATTCTGCATTCTTTTCTTTTCAGGTAACAGAATCCTACTTATTGCCTAGGTGAAGAATGAAAGACATCTGTGCTGCTAGTTATAATAAGCCAACAAATGGCAAGAATATACATCACTGCTTTGGTCTCTAGAGAAATTTCTAGATTTGAGGTCATAAGTCAAGAAAAGCATTAGCTCCTCAAAGGAGACATTGAGGCAGTGTGTGGAGAACTTGAAGGAATATGATCATAATTCCTCCATCTGGCGACAAACACTCTGTCATTTGCTGTCCTAATAAGGAACATAGTGATTAAATATGGCAAAGCACTCAGGCTAGTTGCGATTTTTTAATTAAAAGCAAACCGTTTTGATTTTTTATCACAGGAAAAAGATGTATTGTCAACCCTTGTGCACAGTCACATTTCAATCCAAATTCTGACTAAGCTTCTTAAGCAAAGAACAAAACCCAGCATACCCTTGTGTAGGCTTTTCTTCAGAAACACAGAAACACCTGCAACCAACTGCATTTGCTCACGGATGGCATGTAATGCACAATATTTTGGGCCTATTTTTGCTGGTTTTGAAAGGACCTATACACTGTAATATTGGGAGGTCCTTTAAATATATTACATTTTAAATAGCACAGCCCTGACTGAGTCAGGTCCTAGTAAGAATAAAAAGTGTCAGCTGTTGAGGAGTGTTTGAGGGCTCTATTAATCTGCATATCTGCAAAATGTCTCTTTCACTGCAAGAACTAACTCATTGTTTTGTATTTTTCTTCCTTAAAAAGCTGTTGCAGGCCATTTTCAGAGAGAAGGATACTATGCGAGAGTGGACTTTTGGGGTGAACCCCACACTCACCCTTACAGACGTGTTTGAACCAAAAGTGCACGAAGTCAGGGAATCAAGCAGATAACTGAATAGTGGTATTTGCTGACTGCTATGTCAGAGCATCAAATCTGGTAAGAATGGTCTGTTTTGGTGCCAAATCCCAGTGAAATCATAGAACATACTCTGTTAATTTCACCCAGATACTTTGTTTGAGGTAGAAATGCGTCCTCTGAAATGTAGTATGAGTTTATTACCTTACATAATATTTTGTTACTAACCAACATAAGTACAAAAAACTGATTTAATTCCAGTAATTTCTCTTCCCCCAGTGATTACATGCCAAACTTACTGCAGGTGAAAGGTACGCTGAAGTTCTTACCTTCTCAAGAGTGTCTGACGGTCTACATGAAATAAGTTGTGTATCAGCTCCCTTACCTATATTTCATTCACAGTCATGCTGTTTTTCCAAGCATAAAGTCTAAGCATTATTGTAGTTTGGACTCTGTCTTCCCTTATCTGTACCAAAATCTTTCACCACTGTCATGGAAACATACAATCAACGATGTGTCCTGCCTAGTTCCTGAGGGAACCATACCCTGAGACATTTCTTAAGAAGCACTAAATTAATTCATTAAACAGCAAAAATAATACACATATTTAAGAAGAGAGAGCAAGGGGAGGAGAGAGGACGTTGTCAATATTAAAATATGTCCATTCATCCTGTGGCAGTACTCTGAGATGTTTTTCACATTGGTTGCTCTATCCAGCTAATCCTGTTAACTGTAAATGATGAGTCAAGTTGACAGCTTGGTCCCTATTTATGCTCATATTTTCTTTATGCTCAAAGTTTAAATAAATGTAATTTGATGGGGATGAATAAACCCCTCAGGCTTTTTACTGAAAAAGCTCAGGAAGAGGCTATTTTAAATAGAAATAAAGAATGCGAAACCAGAATTACCTGAGAGCAAAATAGCAGAGCACTTCTAAAATCCTCTGTAACCTACCTACCAAATAAAGAATGAAAATGGAAAAAAACTTTTATAATTGATGAATCCACTGTCTAATAAACTACAGCTTGGTCAGCACCAAAAACTACATGGACAGGAAAATACAAATATTTCTCTAGCAGGGTATAAAATTTGTTAGAGAAGATGAAGCAATAATGGAAAATACCCTTGATAGACAGCCTGAACAGGAGATATCAACAAATTTACCTTCCACTACTGGATGATCTAAACAGTGTCCTCAAACCAGGACAACTACTATTCTGATCATTAGTATAATGCCTTAACTCCTTAGCAATTTATCCTCAAGATATGCTAAAACATTGAAGAAAGCTTTCCTCCTCTCTTTGTGACAGGACAATAGCCAAGGGGTACAGACTGAAACACACAAAAAAATCCATTTAAACAGAAGAAAAAACACTTTCTTCTTCCCTCATTGCACCACCAAGAAGGTGACTGAGCACCAGAAAAGATTACCCAGAAAGGTTCTTGAGTCTCCATCATTGGAGGTATTAAAAACCCAACTGGATATAGCCCTCAATAACCTGCTCCATCTTACAGTGCTTTTAACAGGGGGTTGGACCAGGTGATCTCCAGAGGTGCCTTTTCACCTCACACAGTCTGTGGTTGTGTGAAGAAGCTTCAGTAACTTCTTCCATTATAAGATGGAGTGAACACACACATAGATATAAATATGTGTCTCCATTGACAGCCCAGCTTTGCCAAATTCTTTGAAGAATCAGTCAAGATACAATAGAGAACAGATAATATAGTCTTTAGAAAACTAATTTATGTAACTATTACTGAAGCAAATTTTAGGATTGAAAGCTGGAATCAGGAAACCCACAGGATTTGCTGTGCAAATCATATTTTATTCAGAAAGCTGGTGAGACAAGTCATATTGCCAGACGAAGTTGTATCAAGAAACAGCGAAATGATATGTTAATTGTGATGTCAGCACACCAGTGATCCAGCTCTTCTTGTGCAGTTTGTAACTTTTAGAGAAAAACAAGAAAAGGATTGGTTTTACTCACAGCTCCTCTCAACCATGAAAGGCCACTCAGATGAAAGGTCCAGCGGTGGGTAAAAGGTTGATGTCACAGAGTGTGAATGTAGACCTAAGTTTAGAGTTCAGTTCCTCTAAGTCTTGCTTTCTCTTTACATTACTGGTGGAAGTCCCAAAAGAGTTGCATATCCTGAGTTACCTCTGTTCAGATGATTTCAAAAGCTGCATTTGGGACAAGACCCAAGTCTCTGTCCTGCCTGGGGTATGCCTATGCCTCCCAGAAGTCAATAAGAGTCTAGGCTTGCACTGAACCTCTGAGATGGGCTTTGAGCTTCTTCCTTGGCACTGATATGAAACAGGGTCTGTGAGCATCTCTGTGTATGAGCAACGTGGCTGGAGGAAAGTCAGGGTAGGTCTGGCAGCACAGTTGTGACTGCCCTGAGCTGACTTCTTGAAAGTGAGGTTTGGAAATGCCTCAGGGATAAGAGAGGGAAGAGGGCTGTGGAGCACTGAAAATTGAGGAGATAATCTTTCATGTTGTCTGAAAGGTTACAGAGGGCTCCATGACTCCAGGAGGATTCACTTCTTTCCATATATATGTAGTACCTGATATATTGCTCCAGACTGTAGAGACACCAGTGCAGACCAGGGAGGTTTCTGTTAGCACAGAGTGATACAATTCTTGTCAGACTGACATTTATTCTCACTTGCTTCCCCCTTCTCTCAGTTTGGAGCCAGATTTCAACAGCAAGCAGAAAACTTAGAGGAAAAAGAAATAAGGGAAGACATATAAAGCTTTCACAGAATCATTCTGTGCAGATGTTAGTATCGTAGGGATATTCACAGAGGTTCTCAGGCTCATGAAGCTTCTAGCTGAAAGACAGATGACACCTAGTCTTATAAGCACTGGTCTCTAAACAGGCATTCATTGATTTTAATCTTGTTAAATCATGTTCTTGTTACTCAAAGACAGAAAGAAGGAAAGAAATCCAAAATGTAACTCAACAATAACCAAATTCCCCAGGTTATGAAATCAACAATTTTACTGACTTCCCAGACTAGAGAACAGGACTTTAAAAGAATTTAAAGGATAAGTAATGAAAACTGTTGTGTTTTACAACAGGGTAACATAACTGAAATAAGTAGCTGCAGAGAAAGAAGATTTTTAAAGGCAAAATGTGGAGAAAACTTTGAAACAGGAGTAAGAAAAAATATTCCAGTGAGATCCAAGCTCTCATGAAATCCATTTGCTCATAAAAAATATGATGCTCTATTTATTTTGGGAACATGCTTATGAGTTGCTTTGGAAGGCTGAAATTGCCATCTACACTCCAGCCACTGAGTCTCCAGTCAACAAGTGGTTTCAAATCTTTTCAGAGAGAACGCTACAGACGAGGAAAACCATGCAGTCCAAAAGCAGAAACCACTCTTAGATCTGAGTCCCAGCTCCTGAAATGTGACAAACATTAGATATAAACCAGGTCAGGTGCCCAAGCATTCATGGATTAGGGACTTTTTTTCTTTTCTTTCACTAAATGGCAAAATTGTTTTCAAATTGCACAGAAAGGGTACTTTGTGGCAAACAGTCACTGACAGAAAGAGGAGAGTCTGGGCTGGAGCTGAGAGCCTGGCAGAAATGTAAGCTTGCATCCTGCTCCCAGTCTTCCCAGTGACTTAAATAGTAGATCAAGGTAAACATACCTTTCTTTTTCCCCCGTTTGTAGAACCACAGTATCATAAATGTGCTTAGAGCTTTAAGACATCCAAAGTGACATCATTTCTATGACAGAGGAGAGATAGTAACCAAATATCACTGCAATTAATGCCACTTAACACCCTTGCTTTGCGTGGAGTGAAACTTAATCCACTAATGCTTCTAAAATGCTTCAAGATTCTCTGATGAAAGCCAGCATTGAAGTCTAAAGCATCAGCCTTGGAAGAGAGAGCAGAGGGCACTTTGGAAGGAAGAATAACAATAATATCATTGGGTTAAACTCTCCAAACTCGGAAGAATTTTCACTTGCTCCTCGGAGCATTTCTTTCCCAAGAGCATGTCTCAGTAGCAGCTCTAATCCTGACGATAAGCAGTACTGCCTTCAGATGAACACCAGTGCATTGTGAGGTCTCCCCCTTTTTGATCCTGAGCTGGAGGGATGGTATCACACTGAACTTACTTGCTGAGAAATTACCCTGTTACTTAAATGTCTCCATTTCTATGGCAGTCTCCACTGATGTTTCAGAACAGTCAGTGGTTAATGCTGCTCTCTTCTCCCGGAGCCAGTTAGGAATCAAAGGGAATGCCTCCTGCTGCACATGGCTTTGGCCTTAAAAATACCAAGTATTTCACTGAAGATTCCTCACTGTCTTTTTGAATAGTTCAACTGTCAATATTTTTAGGATAGGCCTGCTGACTTTTTTCTGCTTTTAGCCATTTAGCATATGCCATGTTAGAAATAATCTTCTGGAAAAATCCCCTCCAGACAAGTGGCCAAGACTTTGCTGAACTGATCTGTATGTCCCATTCTCAGCTAGTATGGCTGTGTCAGATGCAAACAGTACAACTACACCCTGGATTAAATACCCTAGAGTCTGGCCCAAAGAAGGCACCTTCTAGCAGACATGCTACAGAAGTTATTCCTTGAGCTGACCATGGATTTCCAAGGAATGCATATGTATCTTTAAAAAGATGCTGCATATGGCTGTAAGGTTATAGAATATACAATAATGGCATTTCTCTAGTCCAGTGACTGATGCTGAGCACAGAGCATTTCCCTCCACAGCCACCAAAATACCAATTTTCCTCCATAGCCACCAAATTACCAAGTGTTTATAGCATTAATTTATGCAGTTTATAAAAGTCTTGTTAAGGTCATAGAGAAGTATATCAAGACTAAAAAAAAAACAAAAAAAAAAACCCAAACCCAAAACAAAATACCAAAATGTTATTGAACACAAGCATGGTTATTCCATAGCATCTTTTTGGGAATATTTAATCTATCAAGCCCAGCAAGTAGAAAGCTATGGTATGTACCCATGAAGTTAAAATTTGGCTGTTCTAGGTGAGTGTCACTCCACTAAGTCCTGTGTTTAAAATGAGACCTTATCTTGTCAAGGTGAGCAGAGAAATGTCCTTCTTTTTGGTTCACATGAGAGTCAGCTGTTTCTGTACCTTTAGAGATCTACTGTGTCTCATCTGAGATGTGTACTAAGTTGGTTTGACAGTTTTCAGCTCCCATATTATTCACAGATCCTTGTTTCCTGGATTTGTTTTTGTTTGTGCTTGCTCAGAGAATAGGCATTGTCTGAGAGGACACACCCCAGTGACCTAAGTACAAATCATCTGCCACTGAAGGGTGATAATCATCCACCAATAAAATAAACATCCAATTCTTTTCTTCTCCCTCCTTCCTTCCATTTTTCCTCTCAAGTGAGCAGCCCAGTCACTCCCAGAGCAGAACAGAGTAATAGAAGGAATGAAACACACAGGAATTATATCTGCATTTACAGGGGGGGTGGATTTTCACCTGGCTAAGATGTGGCGTGAGTGTGTAATGGGCATTCAATCTGATTTGTAAATGCACAAATAGCTGCCATTTTACTGCAGAATTGGCAGGGAAAAGACCTACCCCTATCCTGGCTGTTTCTCTTGTCATTGCTGAAAGTGAAATTACTGCTTTCCTTCGCTTCAAGAGTTGTCAGGAGGCAGGTAGAACTGTCTAACATCTTCAGACAGGGAAAGTAATGATATCTGCCGCACACATCCAACTGCCTTTATATATGTATTATACATTAAAATCATTCTGTCAATATTGCCATTTGGCCAAACAGCCATTTGAGAAATGCAGATTTCTATTAAAGAAAGGCAATCAGAGTTTATTTAGAATAGAATAGAATAGAATAGAATAGAATAGAATAGAATAGAATAGAATAGAATAGAATAGAATAGAACAGAACAGTTGGAAGGGACCTACGTTTTCAGTGGCCAAATTCTGCCATTCTCCTTCCTTCACCACGTCCCTTTTTATCACCACTGCCAGGCGCTGCCAGACCTTTTTCTTCAGGATTAGGTTTTGACTTTCCACATTCCTCCTATGAATATGTGGATAGGAATGCAAAGCGCAAGTTGTCACCACAAGTCATGAGTTCAGTTTCAGAAAAAGTATCACAAGATCACTGCGTGATATTTTAAAAATGTTTAATCTGAATCCTGGTTGCTTGTTTGTGTTTGCCACATAGCAACGGGAAAATGAGACAGAGTACACAGACACGGAAAGTTCCCCCAAAAATGTGGTTTTTTACTGTAGGTAAGCACTTTAATGATTGTGTTCCTCCCATATGTTGCTGTAATCTGCAGTAGGAGGTAGTGAAACACAATAAATGGTTTCCAGAGCCTTTAATGGGTAAGTCCTTTATCCTTCATGTCAGAGAGCAGTAAAAATGGGCTGCTCTGCAGGGAAAGGGGAAACATGAGCTGTAAATGACAGCCAGGCAGGCAGGGCAGTGTCCTTGCAGACATGGGGTACAGTCGCAGAGTACCCAAACCAGAAGAGCAGAGCAGGTCTGGACAGCACAGAGCAATGATCACATCATTAGTCCTATCAATGAGGAATGAGCTCAAGACAATAATTCAGGATCTGCAAGGTGCAATGCAAGGCATGGACATACCTGCAATGTAGCTCAGGCAAAGACCAACGGCACAGGCTGGAGCTCAAATGCAGCTTCTGAACAGGGCAGAGGGTGCAAGCATGGGTGAAGGCTCTGGATAAGGCTCCCCATAGGGCTTTCTCACAGTTTAGCTATTTTCACTGAAATTTTCTCTAGGGTTACACAGCAGCATGTTGTGAATGCTGGCCCTGAACATAGACAGCTAAATTCCTAGGCTTGGAAGGGAGTAGAAAGAGTTTGCAGAGGTGGATTATAGATGTTTTCAGGCTGGCCAGAGGAATCAAAGCCTGACGGTTCACTCAGGGACCTGACACTCAGTGTTCCACCTCTGACCTCTGAAAACCAATGTTAACATTATCCTCAACTCATTTGACCATGAATCTTCCCTACAGCATTAAAAACCAGGATAAAAAGGAAGTAACATTAAGCTATGTCTTAACATAGTCATTAGGGGTGGAAAGAGCTGCTGCACTGAATACCTGAGATATCTTGCAGAAACTAGCATATGTGACAGAGGACTTGCAGAAAACTTGCAGCAGGCAGCCAAGTATGGTGCAGAAGACATTTTAAATGGTGCTACAGACTTAAGTTTAGGCGGCTGAATCAAGCAGTTTATCAGGATCATCAGGACTATTTTACCTTTATTTAATTAGATGATAACTTCAACTTGCAGGGTAAGTGTCTGCAGATTGGCGCACATAAAGCTTGCTGTGAAAGAGAAAGGTATGCCTTTTGAAAATATGCTGTTAGGCAAGCTGTTAGTGACAATTGTAAATGATAATGTCACTGACACTTATATGACCCATTAACTTGTCTGGCAGAATAAACTCCTAATGTCAAATTGGGTATGTTCCATTAAGAAAGCACTTTTTTTCTATGGTCCCAGGCTCAATGCCCCATAGTGAAAAAGAATAATAAATTGATGTGCTACAACTGAAGATGTGCATAGGGGCTGTGAGTTTTGAGACAGAGAGCTATCTATACATCAGTGGTATTGTTCCCCTTAATTATTACTACAGCCCTGCTGATTTTGATACCTAGAACGGCAGTGATAAAATCTATTACCTTATTTAATAACTGAGACTGACAGATGATCAGAAGAAACAAATAGTAATGAAGATCTCTAAAGGAAATTCATCTCGCTGAGCATGAAACTAGTTTCCAATGAATGCTAGAATGATGAATGTAAAGTTGTTTTGTTTGAAGGAGAGTCTGAGATGCCAATTTGCAGAGGAAAAAACATGTCCTAATCCTCAACACTGCAACAGATCTGGATCAAATAACTCTGTAAACATCCTCCTCCACCGTCTTTTTTTCTGCACACATTTATACATCAGCAATGAGTGAGGAAGTCTGAACATTTTTGTGGAGGAAATTTAAACACAGTCCCCATTTCCTTTAACTTGCACATCAGTGTTTGGCAGGTGTATGTCTCATTAAGTCTCTCTGAAACCAGCATCAATGCATCAGGGAACTACTCTTCCTGCTCATTATGTACTTATAGCAAGCTTATAGTCTATGCCTCTACTGGTAGGGATTTGTGTGTGTGTCACATCTTGTAAGCACTAGTGTAAATAACTATAAAGATTTTGCTTACACTGTACAGACAGAAATTAAGGTGATATTTGAATCAGTAAGGGACAACATATTTTATCTTAGTGGATCATCTTGGGAAGCTGACCACAGGCCTAAGAAAAAGAAATTGAAAGATGTTTAAAAGATTGGGTAAAAAAATGTTGCTTCTTCATCCTGTTACTATCACTAAGCCTGCTTTCATTCTCACACACACAGTCATTATCACAGTCCATAAAGCAAGATGGATTTTCAGGGAAATGAGAGCATATAGAACAAAGACTGAATTAATGCCTCAGAAATAAAATGTTATAAAACAACAAAAAATTTGGAGTACTTAAATATGTCAAGCAGATAATACATGCCAGAAAAAGGAGAAAAAGGTCTACATGGCTTTTTTTTTTTTTTTTTTTTTTAATGGCATGCATTATTACAAAACTAAAGGTGTAGTTAGAGAATCATTTGTTTTAGCATCTCAAATCCCTTCTGCTTACCTCTCCCTTTCTACTGGATCTACTTACTGGCACTTCAATCTCCTTTCAGTAGGTGCAGGTAGATGTGTGCATCCCAATGCAGGAAATATGAACCTAGTTGGAAGACTTGTTCAAGTTAAAAGTCAACTTACTCATCGGCAGTGTTATTTGGTTAGGTGTGTTTTAGATCCTGGTCACAATGTAGCTTAGTACAAAGAAGAAATACATCAGAGAGGAGTGTAAAAGAGTAGATCTAGTGATTTGGCATGGTTACCAAAAATAACACTTGAATGACTACCTAATAGAGAAGTAGTCAGAAACTTCATTCCAATTGCTTAAATGATTCTTCTTCATTTATTCAAGGGCACTGGGTTTCACACAGGCAACATTGGTTGTAAGTTCAGTGCATCTTTCACTTTTTTTTTTTTCTGGAGTTAACAAATATAACAGAAACAAACAATACTTCTTCAATGTTTTTTAAGTTGATACTCAAAAGCACTGGTGAGTTTCACAGTATTTAGATAACTACAATCTCACATTCTCTGATCAGGCAGTGAAGGTAGCCTAAGAAGCTAAGCCTTAGCTGCTTTTTATTGCCTCCCTGCTATGCATTATTACAGGAATAGCAGAGCTGGTACATTATGACACAGACTTTATACTTTAGCTACTTCATTTCTTGGAATAGTGTCTATATTCTCAGTAACTGTATCCTCAGCATCTCTGAAGACCTGGTTACTAAATTCCATCCCTCCATTTGACCATCTAATTCCTGCAGTCACAGCTGGAAAAAAAAATCACTGTGTATCTACTGGACACACAAACCTTTAAAATTATATAATGTCATCTAGTGTTCTTTCTGGTGAAGTTCAAAGTAGCTGCCTTTGTTAAAAAATAATCTCTGCCTCCCTCCTGCTTACATGAATGGTCCTGCAGTGCTACGTACTCTTTAAATACAAAAAATTACATTTGTTTGGGAGAGAAGAACAACCCCTCTGGTCCCTGCACTCTTGGAAGCGTATGTGCTGTTTATTAGATCTCCAGGGGAAAGCAGTACAAGAGACGCTGTCTCCTAAATTATCTGCTTAGGAGAGAGAAAGATGGAGAGGAGTAAATGAGGCAGGGAATTGGCCCTTGCACAAACTCTCATAGGAAGCTGGTGTCACAGCACAAGCATCTTTAGCCTCATCTCCACTGAAGACACCAGCCAATGATGCTTTAAACTGCTTGCAGCCCACAAGTCTGTCACCTTTTTCATTAAGATGAGGACAATGATGGGATAAGGCAGGTGCCGGCACTGGGGCAGAAACTGCTGAGAAAGGATCTGGCTGCTGCTTTTTTAACTCATCCAGATCTCTTAATCCTCTGTGGCATTCTCACTCACCAGAGGTGTGATGGTGGCCAGCTGGACATAATTCTTGATGATTTTCTCTGAATAACCTTTCCATGGGTCAGCCTGAGCAGAGATAAGACTGTCTCTGTGGAGAGAGACAACCACTGATATATGGGGATACTTAGCAAATGTGCTGTCTGAAGCGCCTGTCACTGATAGCAGTGGAACCACACTGATGCAGAGCTGCTCAAATTATCTCAGGTTCAGAATGACTTTTCAGTGCTATCCACTTTGCTGGTTTTCTTAGTTTTGTTTTTGTTTTTGTTTTTTTCTCAAGAGGCATTTCAAATGTCATACCATCCCTAATCTTTAGCACAATAGTCTTTATGTTAAAACTCACTATAAAAATCAGCAAGCTCTAGAGGGGAATGTAGGCTGTGAATATTTCACAGGGGGGCAATACAAAATGAGAAGAGCAGTCAGTTACACTCTTCTTGTTGTGGAAGTGAGAGGCTATTATTTACTTTTAAGAATGGAGGCACAGTAAGTGACAAAAGAGTACTTAAAGGGAAAAAAAAAATAAGGTTTGCATCTTTACTGGCTAATTTAAATGAAGACAATCTGTAATATGACATTCTGCCCTCACTCCTTATCTGTACAGAGGTTTGTACTACATCACAAGTTTCAGATTGACTAGATCAGCACGTCCTAATGAACTAAATCTTAAGGTTAGGTGCAATAAAGAAATAAAGATCTCAGAAGATAGGACCTGCATAGCCTAGGTGGCTCTTGGCCTCTGGACCTGCCTGGAAGAGCATTGCAACAGTCAACCTGGGTCTTTGTGCGGGGAGATTTTAGGGGCCTTAAATGAGAACCCAAAAAGTCAGGCCCTGACAAAAGAGCAGCTTGGAACAAGGTAATGGGAAACACTGATGCTACAGATTATTTCTAGCCGATATTTTCCTCTCTCATAGTCATATACTCATTCAGTCCAAGACTGATACTTCAAACTTAAGCAAAGATTGTCATCCTGAGGGCTAATGTCTCCTTCTGCTTTTCCAGAATAAGATACCTCATCTTTCTGGAGAAGATCTTCATGGTTTGAACAGTCATTTGGGATGTGGGAAGGGATGAAATTCAGTGCCATTTTTAGCCTGAAAGTGTCACAAACCCTACACTCACATATCCCAAAGAATGCCTTAATTGTTGCGCAATTTGTACCCTGATGCTAAATGGGAAGTACTTGAGAATGCCACATTATTTGAACCAACAAGAAATAACATGGGGCACAAGATGGTCAACCCTTGTATTAGAGCCATTTGGGGCTGAGCTATTAATTAATTAATAAGTTTAAAGAAAAAAAAATATGTGCAAGTTCCAACCTGCTCACATCAGCATTTACTGCCCAGTGAAGTTACCTTATAAGTCACACAGTTTCTGCCTTTTGATGATCATCCCGAGCTCCCTCACTGCTACATCCCAATGAAAAGCCTCCTGAGGAAGACAGGACCAATCTTTGCAGCCATGTCCTGGTTTGAGGTAAAACAGAATCAATTTTCTGTTCAGTAATTTTACTTTTTAGTTAAGCCTCTTCTAACTGTCTAAACCAAAACAATTCAGTGATTCGAACTCTGGGCTTCTGAGGATAAATAGGTCTGGTTCTGTAAGGCCACTGATCCTATAGAAAGCTAGAAGACCCATTCCTGTAGCGTTGTCTGCTGAACATCTTTTAAAACCACAGGAGGATGAGATATTTCTTTTTGCCTGTGGAGTGTAGCATAGTTTTGTGTACCAAAGCAGTAGGTAGTTTGTAGTGTGAGTGTTCTCTAGAAAAAGAAGAAAACAAATAAGTAAACTTCGAGTCCTTGGATCGCATCGTTGATGTTTCAATGTGAAACTGTGGCATTTTTTATTCCAATCACTGTTAGTGAGGACAGTGCTTCATCAATGGGGAATTATGCCATTGATTTACATGAGAGTTTTCCTCAGATTTATGCTGAGCTGTATATTTTTTACTCCATAAATGCATTTATATCTTTTTCTTCAAAGCCAGAACTTAATCCAAAGGGGAAAAAAAACCCTTTTACCATGATAATTTCTTTTAAGAAAAGTTGTCTTCCTGGGCCTATTCAAATCATCACAGAATAAGAGATTGTCTGGCAGAATATAAAATCACATAAATTCTTATGCCTGGGTAGGGAATTTTTATTTACTACAGGATGAAAAAGTAAGAACCAAATAGGGTTTTTGTCAGCATGAACTTGGAAAAAATAACTTTTCTTCCTTTCAATATACACATCCTCAATTGTGTGGGTCTTTTTCTCTTTATTGATGACCATTTGTCCCAAGAATATAATGGGGTAATTTTATAGGATATGTTTGGATACATCTAGGCTATAAAATATATCTGTGAAAAGATAGGTCTGTCTGTATTACTAAGTAAGATTCCATCTGGATGAATTTTTGTATGAAGTGTAAATCTATTGTAAATAGATATAAGATTGACATTCCTAGAGGGGTTCCAGTTCGTCTAAGTCAGGCAAATACACTTTCTTTTCTACATTTGTTTACATTCATGAAGTTACCTCAGTAAAGTGTTTTAATACTGAATATTGAAATTCTGCAATTCCTCACAGCTAACAAGACAGACTGCAAGAATATATGTGAATCAGCTGGTAGTAAAATAATCCCTCTCCTGTTCATTTAAAAAATATATTTTCCCCTAATGTGGTTCCATCAGCTTCTACCATGAATAAATTATTGTATGACAAAGTGCAGTTGTCTTCTTGTTCCTGTTCTTTTTATTCCTAATTGGTCATTAATACAGAAACAATTTCTATATGGAACAGTTTTTGGCATTAAAATTGTAAGAGCAGAAGAGACGTTAAAAATTATCAGGTGTTGATGATTTCCTACAAGATTCTAAAAATCTTACAAAGTTCCCCCAAATCCTTGGTCTTTAGAGGTGATGAAGTGACGTGTGACATCATCTCCTTTTAAGGTCAACAGAAATTGAAGGCGCTCAACAATTCACATCTTCAAGTTCTTAAGCTCCAAAGAAATAAACAAAAAAGCAAAAGAAAAGAACCCTGCATGTGTAACTTGTCTTCTATTCATACCTACGTCATGAGCAACAGAAGATTTCTGGTCACTTTTCAGAAAGGGAGAAACTTCATAGTTATCTTTCAGAGGAACACAAGAATGCAGTGTTTGAATAAAATAAGTGGTGGTGACACCAGCATTTTGTTTCAAAGCCTATTAATATGAATGAATGCTTTCATATATTCCATATACTTTCCAGCTCCAAAAAAATCAACTCTGTGGTGGTAGTAGTGCATTTTAGCTTTTTTTCCTGTAGAGAATCACCACAGTACTATGGATTATGAAATTATTATGGACAGCAGGGAAAACTGGGACCTAATTTTTCTTTGTTGATTGATCTCAACACCACAAATGAAAGTTTAATAGCTAGGCTGATATTGATCCACAGAGAGGAAGCTTGGAAAGTCTAAGAGAAGCAAAATCTCATCTGTTTCATTAAAAGATACTAATATATACTTTCCAGCTCCAAAATAGGGCAAGAGAAGTCAGTATCAGTTTACAGTCATTTTTCGAAAAGAACTTATATTTCTACATTCTAGTATGCAACCTGTTCAGCAATATTTTTCTTAAAGCTTTCTTCATACACAAGAAAAAACAACCTCCTTAGAGATCTGTGAATACATAATGGTGAGGCATTTCATCTCTCCTTTTTATCACAGGAGACATGATTCAGGGTGTTCTGTGCCAGGAGATAAGTCCCCTGGGTTTTGTTTTGGCAGTTATTGTCAGAAACCTGTGATTTCTTTACATACAGTTAGTAATTTAGTCTGTGGGTTTTTTTTTCTGGTTTCATTTTCTCTACCTACTAAACAACACTTCTTTGCTTAAGCTATTAGAGAATTGCAGGTGTATCTAAACAACTTTACTTACCATTTAAAAGAATCTCACAATAATGTAGGCTGCAAGAGGTCAGATAGTCCAGAGAGGCTCTTATTGCATCCTGTCATATCACTGTACTTCTAAGAAGAGTTCCATTCTCTTTTCTTTACACCTTACCATTAGGTAGTCTTTTCAGACTCCCCTCAAGTAATTTATATTTATTTTCTAGTCTGACTTTCATCCAAAGAGCGTGTATAGTACTTTACATCCAAACTTTGATATGGAGTAAAACAAGTTTTTGTTTTCTATTATAGCTCCATGCATGAGGCATACATTTACTAGGAGTCTTTGAATGGGCATTTTCTAATGTGAGCATCATTTTTTTTATTTTCTCCAAAGAAGAAGAAGAGCCGACTATTTCAACACCTCCTAAAAAAATGTTATCTAGTTCTAAAAGCAAACTGTTTGCATAAAGTATTACATGGCATTTTACTATAATTTAAAACTCTCTTAGTGAAGGATAAAGGGTTAACAGTTGAAACAATGTGATATTTTTTACACAAATATTAGCAACATTTTGAAAAACGTAATTTCAAAAATGTGTGGCACAAAAATATACAGTCATCTAATTAGGGACACGATGATTTGTTTCTCTGGATTATTCTGCCATATTTATCACCAGACCAATTACAAGGAAGTACTCTTTACACAAAAATGCTAAAGAAAATATTCAGCAGTCCACTATGTGAGCGTGTTTCTGAAAGAAAAGCTCGGGAGCGGAGGGTAATCCATGGCTCAGACTGGGTTTCTAACGATTAAATCAACAAAACAGTTCCCAAAGTCTTACCATTCGGGGATGTGATTGAATAAGCAGTTGAAAAGTTACATCCACTCCTATTGTCTAAAATATATATTTTCACCCAAAATTTGCTGCTCTGTGATGTCTGCAAACACTATTTAATCTGTGCTAACCTATTGTTTCTATACATGAGTTTGAAAAGAGTTTCAAGAGTTGAAAGCACCTTGTAACTTCTTTCTGCCCCTCACCTGCTCTGTTTTCCTCACAGTTACAGCAACAACTGACCTACAAATTGCTGGAAGCTGGGAAGTTATCCCAAGAACTGACTGACTATACTTTTCATGATATCACCTTTGTTCTCTAAGCTTTTGTTTTGGACCATTGTCAGCAATGGGTTATAGTATTAAATGGTCTGACACAGTACAGCTACTCTCAACTTCTTATAATCCCAAATCGCTGCCAACAGCAATGCAGTTTGGATTAGACTTGGGTTTCAAAGCTTTTGGGGAAAGAAATATGAAGAATATAATAGGAGTCTCCTATTTGTACTGCCAATGACAACCACTATGTAACTACATAAAATTATCATTCATTATCAGTTTCTTGGCAGAAGTACACAAAGAAAGAATTATCCTAGCTTACTTTGGATTTTTTGAGAGCCAAATTATGTCTTCATTTCACTAATTTGGTTTAGAGGCATCTTTAAGTTTTCATGCTGCTTAAACAGATAAAAGGCTAGCTATATATATATTCAATAATTTATTTATTTAAAATAGATCTTCTTTTCATCTTTTTATTTCTTGTACATGGAGAATACTGCTATATCAAAAAATACTTTAGGCCATATTTAATACTAGGAACAATTATTCACATGAAATAATATTATCTGAGTGAGGCAAGCAACTTTGTTCAAAAAGTTTATGCCATTCAGTCTGTATTAGAGAGAATGCAGAAGGCATGAGTGATAATGCCAGGTCTGCTGCAAAAGCCATAGATTATCAAGATGAGAGTGTCCCCCTTAGATAAGTGATTAGTGATTAGTATTTTATTGGCCCTTTATCAACTACAATTATGTTTTTTGAAAATTCGGTATAGATAGCAAAGTTTGAAATGCTGGATTTAAGGAGTGAAGTATTAATCAGATATTTAAGTCTTGTGTAAACTGGTATCTGTACATCAAACAGCCTTAGTGTTCTAATTATACATTTCAGAAATATTCAGATATTGGTGGGCTTCTGCGACAAAAATTACTTCCTCTAATAAAATAAGTCCCCAGCAAAAGATGCTGTTATGATGTGTGTGCTGAGATTAGCTAGAAACTCCCTAGCAATAAACCATTATTATTTACCAGTATGGATTTTGAGGACAAGCTTTTCAAAGTCACTTAGGGGCTGAGTATGCCCAATTCTCATTAATTTTATAGGTGATTGGGTATCTAATTCCCTTTGGAAAGCTGAAGAGCTCATTTTGTGAAAGTCCAACAGTCATCTATGTCTGGATATTTCATTTTGGGACCATAATTTGTATATGCCATAGGCACTTGAAGATTTATTTTTCCCATTAACTTGATGCAAAAAGTCAGAACTTGACACTCATGCAATACGTATATGAAGCTAAAATGGAAACTTTGATCTAACAAGCTATGTGGTATGAACTGAAATAGAAAGAGAGCAAGGAAAAGACAGGAAAGGATTTTCCTTTCTGGAATATATTTTACTTCAGGGCAGAGAATCCCCTATTACAAGGCAAAACAAACCCGGTCACTAGAATAAAAGCCATAAAATTACTAATAATGCCAAACTTTGTTATTTTTTCTGTTTCTCCCTCAGAACTCCACACTAAATCCATAAATTCTAATAAACGTCTTAAAAAGGTGTTCCTAAGACAAGTTCTTCTGCCTCAGTTTTCTCACTTTATCAGGAGATGTCCTGGTATGAGTGAAAAGTAGGAGTCATAATTCTAAGAAACATTTCTAGCAGATCTGCTATACTTGGCCACTGTTAGCAGAGGCAGCAGTAGGATAAATGCTAACAGAATATTATATTTTTTTTAAAAAAAGTGATTTTCTAGTATTTTTTCTGGAATTTCTGTGTTTGTACTTTCTGTGCAATGTTCATGCCAGTGGAGCAGTTGATTAATGAGAAGTGAATGAGTTAAATACAACCAGCAGTATCGGTTCAATAATTGACTGTCATATGCTTGAAAATAATAAGATTATTTTATAAAATCATTAACATGAAAAATAATAGAGAGAGGTTTTAAATCATTTATGGTCATTCTGGAAAACCTGTAAGGTTTTCTCAATTATTAGTAATGTTGTTTCTTTTTCTTTTTCTTTTTCTTTTTCTTTTTCTTTTTCTTTTTCTTTTTCTTTTTCTTTTTCTTTTTCTTTTTCCTAAATCTCATAGTTATTTGTTCATAGTGCTTCCTGTAAATCCATGACTGGTGACATGCAAGGAGCTGTGAGTGGCCTGGCTATAGACTAAGTCCTACCCACAAGCAGTCTCCTAGCTAGCAAAGTATTGGCCATAGTTGATGACTTAATAAAGGAACATCTGCCCTGATCAATTAAGTATTCTATCTTCTTAAGTAATTGCATCTGAATTATTTCGTAAACCCCAGAGTTGTTGAAAATAATATGTACTTTAAATATAGGATAAATGCAACAGTTAGACAATTGATAAGCTGTTCTTATTTACCCACCCATATGCAGAAATGCATCATTGGAAGTGTGGCAGTAAAATTTATATTCTTTACACATCTTGGGAAAGACTTTTTTCCAAAGGCCCATATCCTGAAAGGTACCCAGTATCTGTTCCATGTGCACATAGTTTGTTTAAAAAGAAATATAAGGCTAAAGTGTCCTGATGGGTTCTTGATAAAATAAATGAAGAAACTCCTGGGAGCTTCATAAGTAAAAGGACTTTAATGGATGGGGGAACCTAAACTTTCAACTCAGGCACCCAAATCTAAAATTGACTTATCAGCCAAAGCTAGTATCAGCAGATACTTCAAGGTCCATCCTTAAGAACATCTTTTAATCCCATTCACTTTGAACCTGTACTTCCCAGAAACACAGGAAGGTAGAAACCCTATTGTTTTTTTTCCTTGTTAATAGGGAAAGATTCCTTCAGAAAGCACTGCAGACCTTTTGTTAACTTAATAACCCCACAGAGACAGTTAGCAACTGCAGTGTAAGCCTGAAGTGTGAATAGATTCCCATCTTATTGGCCAGAGGGAGGAATTCATCGTTGCCTGGATGAAATCCACATTTAGAATCTCAGGTTTTCTTCAGTAGAGTCCTAGGACTGCTAGTTTCTGTGCCTGGAGTATCTGCCTGTGATATCTCCAGAGACCTCCAGATCTATGGATGGCTGGAGCAACCAGTGAAGGCCAATTGGAATATCCAAAGGCACACAATGACTCTTGACATTGAAAATTGCCATTGCCACATGCACGTTTGTAGCAGATGGACCTGCACGGACAAAGACCCAACAAAAGCCAGGAAAACTTCCAGTCGCAGCTCTTGTACCTACCAAAGAGCCAGCAAAAGCCTAGGAAAACTTCCCACTACAGCTCTTGTCATGCACACACGGTGGTGGTGACCATGTATGCATTTTGGTAAAAAGGTGAGGAAGTTGTGGCTCTCAATCAATCAGAGATGGTGATGACCACAGATCAGATTCCATTAGAATATAAATGAAGCTCCATTGAAGGGCAAAATTTGAGTTCTCCTTCTTGGAAGCAGCAGGTCTGTAGTTGGTGTCTCTCCCTGTGGTCTGGGACTCCACCTATGGTCCATTTCCTATACAGGTTGAGAGCCCTCAACTTATAGGTGAGTGATTGTGCACCATTTCTAAAGCTTAAGAATTCTTGACTCGATCATGCAGTATTAATTGCTTGTACATTCTGAAACTGTGGTTTACTACAGTTATCAGAGTGTTAAAAGATTTTGATATACCTCATTTCCAGTTGATTCTTTTATCAAAAGTTTCTGGTTAGAATAAAGTTTGAGTTTATCACCTGTCTAAATTCAATTTTGTGAGTGTCCACAACACCCTTGCACTTTTCCGGCATCTAGATTTTTTGGTGCTGTATTGAATACATATGGCATTTGGCTGTTTCTGAAAAAACACTCAGCAACAGAATTCTGCCCTTCTTCTCCTTTGTCCTCACATGGAATCTTCAATATTCAACTCACGTGAACACATGCATGCTTTGGTAGGTTATCATCAAATTGAAGACCTCCCTGCACATTTAAATATCTGCTTCTTTCACACTTTGCTAGAAGTTGCTGAATCCTGACTGCCACAGCAACATGCCATGAGGTCCAAACGATAGCAAGACAGAATATGTGTTCCCAGTGGGCACTCACACACAGAGCACATACTATTTAACACATACATACATACACGTATACACAGCCAGCCAAAGAGATAACATAGACAGACACACTCACCACTCACGCAAACACAAACACAACATGGACTCATGTTGTTCTTCTGACTGGGATGAAGGTATACTAGTGACAGTGTAGACACATTAATGTACAGTGCAAGTCCTTACAACAGTCCCTCTGTCTCGCCCGCAGACCTCAACCACATAGCACTTTACAGAGTATACTTAGGAGTTTAGTCTCTGTGAAAGGCAGTAAGCACCTTTAGAAGTACCTCTGAGAACACTGTCTCTGTGCTGTAAAAGAAGGGAAAGAGGCAGAAGAAAGAACTTTAAAGCACCAAGAAATTTGCACCCAGACATCCCAGAAGAGTATTTAAACAGTCTGAGTATAAAATAAGAGACTGGAATTGGGAGAATCCCATTCACTCCTCTTGGAGCTCTTATTTTTTTAAATAAGACTTTGATGGAAATAAAAAATAAAATCTGCAAGAAGCAATCTATGGAACTGAACATAAGTGTCCGATGATAGAATTAAAGGGTATTTGACTACAAAAGTCACCATCTTCTGCCATGTTCTGAAGAAATTAACTGAATACTATGATTTTTGAAAGAAATGTGTCAGATACTTGCCCACAGTGTTTGGTTTAGCATAGAGGACCCAAAGCAGAAAGACGCAGCTGAACTCCAGAGACAGAATATATAAAAAAAATTGTATATATCTGCTCTTTGCAATTCCTAATGGTAGGTGACTGGCTTAAAACCATTTTTTTTTTTCCCTTGGGAACTAAAAACAGCTCACAGAAATAAAGTTTTTTATCTATATTTATTTTATGAAGGACTATGCAATTAACAGAGATACTTCTTCTAATCTTTTAAGTATCTGCAATCCTCGGCGTAGATCTTCTGTACCTTCTAAACTACAGAATGCTATTGAATTCCACAATGCCACTCTAGAATGTGGGTGTTTTTCCATTGTTATTGTGTATTCTTTGAATCTAAAAGCAACTTTATCTTCTTGGTAGATCCAGTGACACAGAGTCACAAAGGGCTGAAAGGAAATGCCACACAGCAGTCCAAGGACCATAACTGAGACCAGAGCTGAGGTCTCTGATGTCATTGGTAAAGGTCTAGTTACAAGTTCATTATGCCCTCAAGATACGCTTTTGAACTGCACCTCTGATCCTGTTTCAGCTACTGCCTGGCTTCTTTTTTTCAGCTGTTTGGGTTTTTTTCCTCCTGAATACCTCAAATTCATTGCTTTTTTCCTCCCACTGCCAATCAGTTAATTGTGAACTCTGAACATATACATATTGTAGGTCTGGACTGGAGTAGAGATAGAAGAACTGTCTGCCATAGTTTGCTTTTTGCAAAGGCAGATTTATTATAGATAGAAAACTGCCTTGCAACTTTAACAGAAGGACATTTGGAAGGAGCGCAGAAGTTATTAATTATTACACAGTAGACAGTTAAATATTTATTAAATACAGGGGATGCACACTGTAGTGAACCAACTAATGTGCACATGAATTGAGTTTATTATCATTATGGCAATAACTGCATGCTCAAATTAAGATAGGCGACTTGCAAGTATAGAAGATGCCTGTTCCCAGAAGAGTCTGAAGCTTATATAAGATATTAAAGCATAGGTAAATCCACTTAAATAATAGTGGTTTAAATAGTAGATTAACTGTTTTTTTTCCAGAAAGGACCACTTCTTCCTGCATCTGAGCTTCTCAAGCTGATATCAGAACATACAATAAGAGCATTTATTTGCACATATGTGTAAGATCAAACAAAAAAAATTCTCTGGAATGACATACAGGAAAGAGCAGGCATGAACACCTTCATCTTAGGGGTAAAAAATTTTTCACCAAAAATACATCTTTGACATCTACCTCTTCAGCCCAAAATTCTGTACGGACTTTTTAGGTCTTTATAGTCCAAAGAAGACAAACTCACAGATTAATGAATTCTAAAAGTCACTGGTGTGAAAGTAGGACTGGCTTAATAGTGATCTCCTCACACGTTTTTAAACTCTTATTAAGCCTTTCCCAGAGATACTACCTACTAGAAGCTTCTAGCTACTAGTCCCCCTTTCCAGAGGGACTAAGTCTAGCTCCAGCTCCATACATTGTAAAAGTAATGGATATGCTTTTCCCTCAAGCTGTCTATCAGTTGACATAATTATATCAGCCTGGAGCTTTTATCTTGAATTTATTCTTGGACTTGAAAATTGCTGTTCCTTCTTGTGACCTGAAGAAGATTTTGTGAAACCCTCATGCTCTTCAAAGTCTGCTCACCCTTACTGTGTGGATTGATGTAATTAAAAATAGCACTTCCTTCTACAGGCTTTGCCTCTTTTATATCATGTATAATACCAATGCAACTACTGTAAATGGTAGATGTAATGAATGCAAAACCTCAAAGGAACGATGCTTCTCAGGCACGTACAAATTTCAGCAAAACTAAGTTTCCTAGCTTGAGTGTGAAGGAATCACATCACAATAGAAAGGATATCAGAGAAAATGATGGCTAGGTAGAAACATAAGCATTTAGTACCACTTGGGTTGCCTGGAAGCATCTAAGATTTCCACACATGACCATCAAAATGACACAGAGCTTATGGGAGTCTAAGTAACCATCTGCAGGCTACAGTAAGATCTTAGTCCTGACTTTCAGTCTCTAACTAAATGAAATGTTGTCTCATGACTGAATGGTGTTGCACCATCCCATAGATGTTGCTTGCATACTCCTGAGGTTGCCTGTTTCGGACAGACAAAAGGTTTAATGTGAATCCTTCTCATTTTGAAATACAGGACTCTAAAGAAGGAAGATTTACGAGGTATAGAGAGGTGTATGAGACTGGGAAAGAGATGGAAGTGACTGTCAGTAAAAGGAAGAAAGAGAAGTAGCAGACCAGCACTAGGAAGAACAAAGATAGAAGGACACTACATGCAAAGGGAAACGAGTGAAGGAGAGCTCAAATGCGTGGAGGAGAAAATTGGTTGATGTTGACAGTTGGAATTGGTCAGTGATTGTGTTTTGATCCTTAACTTTTTCCAACTACTGAAAAGTAAGTGCTTTGGTAAGCAAGAATAAGTGCACAGTTACTGTTAGGAGGTAGTTTAAGTAGTCTTGACATTTAAAAAAAAAATAAAAAGAAAGGGGAAGAAAAAGTGTAGTTTTTAAAAAATACAGTCATCTTCATTTTGATTCAAAGATTTTTTCAGAAAAAAAAAAAGGTTTAAAATATATTCCATGTATTAAGAGTGTTTCTATGTTCCAAGAGGCATTCCTCTGGGTACTGTAAGATGGTTTATTATCCATTATCTGTAACACAAAGATAATGAAAGTGGTTCTATTGTACTGTATGTGAAACCCATAGGAATACCAGGATTTGACAGTCATGATATATCTCAGTTAGTTTCTAACGTGTAAAGCCATCACAAATCATAGAGAAGACAGTCTGTTGGTTAAATAAGTCTACAAAGTAAGATGATAGAGTTCTTCATTTATCTTCATTGAAACAGCTTTGACTGCTGTGTAGTTGATAAAATAAATCTGGTCCTGTTCAGAATCTCTCGTCTCTGCCAGTTGTAAGCAAGAAGTTTCTATTCTGACGTATTAATTCTTATGCAGCCCTCATTGCCCACAATACGGGAGTATCTTCCATTAACACATTTAATAAAGTGACTAACGTGTCAACTGTAGCTCATTTTCTTGCTCTTCCTCTCTCCGGGGAGCAAATTGTGTAAGCAGTGAAGTATTTTGATTGGAAAGTTGTGAAAGTTGTTTTGTTTTGTTTTGTTTTGTTTTTTCCTATGGGAGCTCATAGTACTATTGAGGAATAATCCCATGAAATTCCATGGATTTCACAGTTATGTAGAAAGTTCAGTAGTGTCAGTAGACCAGAGCTGTTGATCAGTCTCACAACCTCTGTTCTCTAAAAGTTCCTGTTCCTCTCCAATAGCTACAAAGACACTTGAAACACATGCACACATATACAAGGCAACTTTTAATGTTAGACAAGATAAATATATCCTCCCTCCCTTGTGGACCATAAAGAAGACTCAAGATTCTCAATTTGACTTGCTGTTTAATGATAAGCAGTGATAAAACCAGACAATTATGTTTGCTATGTCTCCTGGGCGAGCCAGATCCAACAAAGACAGTATCTGCAATTAATGATTTAATTCCAAGCTGTATTTCATGGCTTTAACCCAGTCAAAAAGTGAGAAAATAATTAATATCACAGTTACTGACAGAGTCGTGTTAATTCTCTTTGGGCAGGCAATGACAGAAAGCATCACCCGGAAGTGTGAATTGCTAAGAGTCTAAAATCAGCAAGGACTGCAGAAAGAGTAATAAACTGGAGAATGTGTTGCTCAAAGATAGTTATGTATTCTTCAGCCAACAGCTGCTTCTTAGTAGAAACCTTTTAAAGTATTTTTCTTTGCTCATCAGCATCATCATTGAGCCTTCTTGGACTTAATTTCAACAAACTGGTTTTTTTTTTATCTCAGACCTGGACTTGTTTTCCAAGTGTTGTGCAATGCGTACTGAAGTGTTGTAGACATATATGTGGTGAAAAGTTGCTGATGTGAGTCTATATTATTTTATGACTGCATTTAAATGCCATAAAGGATCAGAGCAGTGTTTGGTCTTTGGTAATATTTTCCATCACATTCTTTGATGTACCTTGATATTAAAACATTCCATTGGAAATATGACATGTATCAAATGACTCGGGAAGGCCTAAAATAAGAAAGTCTCTCTGTTACTCAACCCTGATGGTAGCAAACCATCTATCATGCCAGCAAGACTTTTCATTTGCTGGTCTGATAATTGGATTATATTAAATCTAGGAGAATAGATGCAATTTTGCAAGTTTGAGATTGACCTTGGACTTGTGTTTATGTGAAATTCCAGTGAAAAAAGAGATTTGATTTGGGCAAAGAAAATAAGTCTTTCCTGAATAGAGTTTTTCTTCAATACAATTATCTGTGTCCTAGTAACCTGCTTTCAGGGAGTCTTTGAATGGTATTTTACAAAGAGGATATAGTACTTAACAAAGCCCACAAGGAAAAAACAACAACAACAACAACAAAACCAATGAAAAATTCTTAGGGAAGAGAAAGGGGAAAGAAAAAAAAAAGCTATCAGAGTGAGATTATGAGTTCAGAGAAATCAGCTGCATAAGTCGATTTACTCTACTGATCTCCTCTCCCAACTTCAGCATCATTGTGATATCTTTAGCGTGTCAGTGTGGAAAATGGATTAACTATTCAGGTTTCAATAACAAGAATTAAAAATACATTTATTCCTGAAATGGAAATTATAGATATCCATAAATAGACAGATTTGCATTTAGGCTGGTGTAGCAGCAGTGTAAAACACCTTTTGGTGGGTTTTTTTTGTTTTTGGTTTTGGTTTTGGTTTGTTTGTTTTGTTTTGTTTTTTTCTCCTGGACAGTCTAGCAGAATCCTGGTCCAAAACAGCAATCCACTGGCTGTCTGGGAAGAGAACAGGAAGGATTTTAAAATGTTTACTGAGATAACAGACATGACTAGTTGCTTAGTGGACAAAATGAGATAATTAGATGCTTAACTCCTTAGGAATTATTTTCCAGGTTATGCTTTTTCCCTGCATAAATTAGCGTGCTTTGTATCAGAAATAACAGGTATGGTCATGAAAGGTGGCACATACATTTCAGAACAAGCAAGGTTGCTCTGGGAGGTCCCAGAGATTAACTTTTGCTTAGAGTCATTTAATGATGCTAGGAATGGCACAAGGACAAAATATACTAAATCCCATAATTTTATCTTTGTCTTTCACAGATCTTCTGATGGAAGAAAGTAATTGCAGTTCTTAAAACCTCTTATCAGACTAGATTAATTTAGGCCTTACTCTCAAGTTTGTCTAAAGCTAATAGAGGACAGAGATGTTGGTATCCCCATTGCGGTCATGTGTAAGACTAAGAGTTAAATGGTACCATGAAAAACAGAAAGAGGTCATGAAACTCTGAAGAGAAATTAATCTCTAGCATGTAGCTATTGTACAGCTGCATTATATTTTGAAAAGAAATGATAGACAATTTAAGCATAGATTACATTCATAGCTGGGCAAAGAGGTAAAGACAGTTAGATTTCCATTCCTTTCTTTTTGTACTTCTGATGCCTGTGGTGCAAGTCTGTCAGACTTCAATAGCCAACCAAGCTGGATTGAACCCAGAAGTGTGTGGTAGAAGGGGAGGGAGGACCAGCACATGGCTGCTAACATCCCTGGTTAAACTGGTGTTTTCCTCTTGAATGAACGCGGAAGAAAGTGTCCTGCAGCACAGAATAAACATCACACGTAATTCTTAAAGCTCTTCTATCAAAATAAAAAAAATAAATTAGAAACCTGAAGAATAGGTATATCAGGTGTCCATGCCCAGGTGTCAGCAGGAGGGCTCTGCCACGTGGCCTGTGTGTGGAGCAGCCAGCTCCAGGGGCCCCACTGCAGGACACAGCTGAGCCCCTCAGCCAAGCTGGGGACACCAGGAGGGGGGAAAAGAGGTTTGGGAAAGGGTGGAAGGTGGATCAGGCAGAGGAGGAGAAACACAAGGAGGGAGCAGCAGCAAAGAGAGCCTGAGGGTGCAGGAGGTGCTGCAGGACATGAGCAGGGATTCCCTGCAGCCCTGGAGAGACCCCGCTGGAGCAGAGACCCATCCTTCATGCCAGGAAGGGCCCCAGGACACAGTGGGGGGATATTTCCTGCAGGGGCTGTGTCCGTGGAGAGCCCAGGCAGGAGCAGGTTGTCCCTGAAGGACTGCAGCCCGGGGTAGGGCCCGTGCTGGAGCAGGGAGGGTCTGATGGTTTTATTAATGTTTGTATGGGACAGTTTAATTGGCAATACATGAAAATGATTTTATTTAAATAGGACAGAACTATTGTTTTTTGCCAAAGAGGATGCAACCGATGGAAACGTATTTCCTACATGTATATATTTACTCTTAGCTTTTTCCTATACCAGGTAATACCTCATAATCTTTCTTTTAAAAGGAGACTGAGTGGCTATTGATCTGTTTAAAAGAGTTTATCACAAGATATTTTACTGAAAATCTTTATATTTACACGTGCAGCTTTTTCATGGGATTTTTCTTCAGAGGAAAATAACTAGTTCTGGATAGTCCTTCCAGTCTCCCTATGTTTCACTATTAAGGAGATCAAGGAGCTTTGGCTCTCCAGGTGGACAGCAGAACAGGATACACTTCTGTAGCTTCAGAGAGCATCCACTAACTCACTAGCTAGAGCTACCGCTACCTGGGTCAGTTTCTCATCTCATCTGCTTCCAGACTCAGTCAGACTCATGATTGGACACATAATTTCTTTATTAATTGTAATATCAAGCAAGTATAATGCCTTGTAAAGGAGACCGGAAATTGTTTTCTAAGGTCCAGCTGTCTTGTCCGGCTGGTTTGCGATTCACCTTTACACACATTTAATCCCTTTATTATACCTTATTTCATATATCCTCCTGTTGCTTATCATCTTCTGTCATGCATCAGTCATATCTTTCTTAATTGTCAATTTTTACATACAGAATAAGCTTGTACACAACTTTAGGCCATTTGCAGTCTTCTCTGTTCATTTCATGTTGTGTATTTTGAAATGCTATATTTAGCTCTTTCCTGGTTTTCATATTTTCCTCCAGAAAGTACCAGAGGTGTCTTATGTAGAACTTCATTAGTCCTTTGATGAATTGCAATCATCCTACTCATCAGTCTAGTACCAGCTGCTCATCAGTTAAACTGCTGAATTTTGCTGATGTTGACATTAGCATCTGCAATTCTTTTAAAATCAACAGTTGCCCTGGAAGTCAGTCCCAAAGAAATGTATTTTAAAGTTAAGTACAGAGTTGACTTGTTCTATAACCAATTGAAATGGGTACCACCCCAAGGGAGCCATTCAATGTAAGATGAATACCAATGTTAAAAGAGAACCACCTTTCAGACTCTGTGGACTATAGAGGGAGCCTAGATGATTATCTTAGATTTGACTTTTAGTTGCCTTAAGTTAGGTAAAATTAATCCCAGCCTGCATGCCTGTAGTGTATTGGTATTTAATCAACAGATCTTATTTGTATGCAGCTTTCTATTTTTAAACAAAGGTAATCTAGTTAATGAAAATAAGCTGAGACAACAAAAGGAAATATTACAGTTGTAGTGCTAGCTCTAATGAAATTGATGGAAATTTGCACTAACTTCTCTACTGACAAGTAAGACTTTGCCTTTGGTTCCAACTCCTGATACAGAGATATTGATTGCACATATGAGGACTGGACTTTTCTTACATGCATCTCTAAATGCTGTGCGATTAAGATATTTGTATACTTTTGAGGATTGGGAATTTAACTGTTATCCTTATTGAACAGTTAAATAATGAGAAAAAAGAATTTTCTCATCTTGAGACATGGTAAAATACAACTGTTAGATACTATGATAAGACAAGGGGGTATATGTACCTAAAAAACCAACCTAAACCAAACCACCAATAACTACAACGGAAAAAAGATACGCCACAAAAGCAATCTTTCATATATATATATATGATTTGAGCTGTTGACAGCTCTTAGCAAATTGCTATCTACCCTAACCTTTTGTTTGGACATTTTGTTCACCACATTACATGATGGTTACAGCCTATTAAGATAAGTCATATTCATTGATCGCTTTCCTATCTGTAAATAAGCTGTTGAAAGTTATTTTAGTTGGAAAACGAAATTGTTACAAGTTAAGGTTATTCAAGAATATGCAACAACAGTTAAGCAGAATAATCAAATCTATAGAATAACCATCTTGTCTGCATTTAAACTAAAAAAATTGGTCTAGGTCTAGGCATAGCCTGATCTCCCTGGGGGTATGTGCAATTCTCACTTTGAGAGTTCCTGAAACAAATACTTAACTGTGAAGAGGGTTAGGAGGTCAGTCAACCACCTTATCTCAGGTCCATTGCCTCATCCATGCTGTGAAGACCAAAAGGAACTGGCAAGCAAGACAAGCTGAGGAGTTCCTAGGCCAGCCTAGGATTTAATGAAGTAAGTGCACTGGGTATGCACACAGGATACCCCATAATTATGAGGAAAACTTAAGATTCATACTTTCAACTAAAACTCTGTAGCTCATGCCACACTGGTATTTTTGTGGATTGTGTTTGAAGGCCAGAAGAATGACCATGCAAATGGTCTTTTTCTTTACTGGTAGTTCATAGTCTCTATTCAGATATAATTTCTTGTTCAGTGGTAGAAGGAAGATTATTTTTTAGTTAGCACCTCCTCAAGCCTGTACGAGAGACTTGCTGAAATGAGTTAAAAATATTATTTGCAAAATGATTAGTTGGGAAGGTGACCCTCAGCTTTAATTCATTAATAAAAAAAAAAAAAAAAAGAAAAAGAAAAAAATTGTAATGTGGACTGTTGTTTCTCTCCCTTTTAATTAAACTTCAGGAAACCTTTTAACAGATTACTTTTTTTTTTTTTTTCCCCCTGCCTTGGCCTGTTACCAGCAGTGCTAGGTTCTATACAATATGGTTTTAGTGACCAGTTGCATACTAATAGAGTTGATGATACTCATTCTCTACAGCTGGAACTACCTTAGTACTTTATCAGTCATTGTAAAGTTCTAAGGTACAGTAACAGCTTTCAAGTCTAATGGACTCTGTTTAAAACCAGATCAAATAAACTGTTTTCATTAGCTAAGCGTAGAATGTATTAAAGAGTTATATTAATTAATAAATAAAATTTGGCAGTTATATGCAATGTAAAACAGGACTTGTTTTGTTGATGTCAGCAAGGCTAAAGGAGTAGAGAATGAAACCTGTGCCCAAAAGACGAGCAGTGGAAACAAGTATCTATATTTTTGTCTGAAAATTAAGACTAAGAACAAAATGTTCAAACTTTATGAGAAACGTAGAAATAACAAGACAAAGAGTTCTCTGTTTCCATTGCAACAAGTATTTGATTCAAACTTGGTCTTCTTGAAATCAGTGGAAGTATACTCAGCACTTGCCACTTAGAAGACTGAGTTCTCAGTAATTTGTATAGACAAACTCTCTGAATGCAGCTTAAAAGTACACTAAATAAAATGACCAAGTTGAGATATACTCATAAAACATGTATAAGCCTGTGTGGTGGTTGACCTTGACTGAAAGCCAGGTCTCTACCAAGATGTTCTCTCACTCCCGCTCCTCAACTGGACAGAGGGAAAACATTATGCCAAAAGGCTCTTGGGTAAGGACAGGGATAAACCACTTACCAGTTACTGTCATGGGCTAAACAGACTCCACTTGGGGGAATGAATTTAATTTATTATCAAATAAACCTGAGTAGGACAATGAGAAATAAAACTGAGTCAGAAGTCCTGCCAGCAAAACTGTTCCAGGGTGGGTTCCTCTCCTCCATGGGATCACAGCCTCCTTGGGGCACATCCACCTGCTCCAGTGTGGAGTCCTTCATGGATTGCAGCTGGATATCTGCTCCACCATTACTCTCCATGGGCTGCAGGGTGACTGCCTGCCTCATCATGGTCTTCACCATGGGTTGCAGGGGAATCTCTGCTCCAGTGCCTGGAGCACCTTCTCCTCTTCCTTCTTCACTGACCTTGGCATGCAGAGTTGTTTCTCTCAGACATTCTCACTCTTTTTTTTTTTTTTTTTTTTTTTTTTCCTGGCTGCTGCTGCACAGCATTTTTTTTCCTCTTCTTAAATATGTTCTCAACAGAGGTGCTACCACCATTGCTGATGGGCTCAGCCTTGGCCAGTGACAGATCTGTCTTGGAGCAAGCTGGAACTGGCTGTGTTGGATGTGAGAAAAGCTTCTGACATGTCACAAAAGCCACTCCTGCAGACCCCTGGCTACCAAAAACCTTGCCATGCAAACCCAACACAGCATATTTCATTTTAAATACTTGCTTGGGTGATTTGGATTTTTTTCTTTAAATAAATATATTCTTAAATACCGTACTGAATAAGGATGATCTGCTAACTTTTGATCTAAAACTATGGTAGATCATGCAAGCCATACCTGAATGAGTAAATGTACATCATTACAAATAACTTGTTTGAATACTCACAGGATATAAGCTCAGATACAGCTACTTTACCTTTTGCATTGGAAATGCAAATTCTAGAAGAATAAAGAGTCAGTCCAAATTCTAGAAGAATAAAGTATCAATCTTCCCAGAATAAGAGGAGGATTTTAGAACTGTGGTTG
>VXBJ01004338.1:90346-118004 GCA_013400055.1 Nycticryphes semicollaris | reverse complement strand
TTTTTTTTTTATCCCTCTGACATTTATAGATGAAAGAGTAAAAAAAAGACTAATGCAGTTGCTGGTTTTTTCCAGGTGATAAGCCTTTTCCAAAAAACAACTGACTGCTATGATCAACATGTTTTGCTCAAAATATCTCTGACTTACTTGGTGAAATGTCAGAACAATAAAGGATTTGTCCTCTGGATGCTGGCCTAAAATTATAAAAAATTACTGAAAACTCCAGGCTTTTCAGCTGTAGCCAAACTACTCCACCTTAAAGATGTTTCAAGAATCTAACACTCACTGGCTTTTATTTGGGAACCCGGTATTTTCTAGAGTCATTATGTTTAATTGATGCTGCCAAAGCTACAAGACTGCTTAATGCAAGGCAAGACTGGTCTGCCAACAACACAAAACTGGGAGGAGTGGTTTGTTCACCAGATGGTTGTACTGTACGAGATCAGAAAGATCTTGTCAGGCTGAAGAAATGGGCTGACAGAACCCTTGTCAAGTTCAACACTGCACCAAAGGAGGAATAACGCCATGTAACAGTACGGGCTGGTGATCCCAGTGGACACCAAGTTGCATATGAGCCAGGAATGTGCTTTTGTGGCAAAGAAGGTCAACAGCTCATCAGTGTGTGTTAGGCAGGGCATTGTCAGAAGGTGAAACCACCTAAACTGGTTCTGTAGCAGCATGAATGGACTTCAGCGCATGCTTTGAACTATTACATCATGTAGCTATTCATCTCTGCACCCTACAATACAGAGCAATACAAAGCAACCATCAACAAAAATCAGTATGTAGTATTAGTAAACAGTTTATGTAAGCATTTTTTGATGCAAATCTTTGAATAATTTCCCTGAGAAGCATGTATTTATCTCCATGACTATATCAAGTGAAGACACACACACTTGAGTCCTATCTGTAGAGAATTTATTTGACAAAAAGGTGGGTTAGCTTGGATACAGAACTGCACAACTGCAATTTATATGCTGCCAGAAGCTAATCTCCACACAGAGCTGAGATGAATGTTTTAGGCATAGTCTGAGCTGCCTTAAATCATGGTCTCGGAAATCTGTGCATCATTACTCAAGTATTTGTTTTCCCATTGATAAATCCTTAATTTAGTTGTAAATTGACATTTTGGGATTTCCTTATTTCCTGTGGATATATCAACTTTAAATGGAAGAAGACAATTCAAAGGGGAAAAAAAGGCAGAGGTCTGAAGGCACAGTGTTCTGGTTCACTTCATATCACTGTCTCTACAAGATCCAAGTTCCCAGATCCTTGGCTTTCCTTTGTTGATGCTTTGGTTTCTGATGAACACAAACTCAGCACAAGCCAGAAGGAGATTATTACCTTCTTTGGATAAGCAATCCACGTGTACATCTAAGAGGTGGCAAAAAATTTAGCACCCAGAAACACTAGGTCACTTTGCCAACTGCCTGCTGTGGATTTGGGGATTGTACTGATTTTTTAAAATCTCAATTTATGTTTATCCAAGACCACATGGATCTCAAGGACTGTCACGTCCAGATCTGCACTATGTGTTCTTCATTTCAGTTACCCCAGTTTTCCTTTTACAGTGGCTGGCATTCTGCTTTTGCCATCTCTATTCTCTCATGTTTGTATCTCCTGAACTCTGGAAGGAGGGGGCAGTGAGATGAGTCCAGAATATTTGAAAGGTTAAAGTCTCCGTTTGTAAGTCCATTCAGAGTTTATAGTTTTTAAACAGAGTGTACCGGCCATTAAAATTCTGATGCCTTTGCCTGACAAAGATTGTAATGAGAATAGAAAATGGCATTAAATGGAATCCATTCTGAAGATGATTGCAAAAGATACAAGCCTAACTCATTCTCATTACTGCTTTGTGTTGGTATAATTGTGAGTGTTACTCGGATACCTGAAATACTTGGAGAGAATTTTATTGTGATTGTAAAAAGGAGCTACTTAATTTGACTTGAAATTGGAACTGTAGTTGCCTGCTTTTGCTGTACTGCAAATGACCCAGGAGCAGCTGACGCTGATTTTGTGTAGGCCTGAAGGAAAATTTTTTCTCTTGCTTAAGCCCAGCTACTGACATTCAAAACATATATATATATGGTTTTCAGACTTAAATTTACATGTCAGCTGTTCCAGTCTTGCAGTTTAGGGTGAAACCAGACTGGAGAAAATCCTACAATTTTAGATTGTATCAAAACCTGTCCTTGCCTTTGTGTGGATGATCTTGAGGACACTACCTTGGTATTTTCTTCCAGAGTGGGTTGTGGGGTTTTTTTGTTTGTTTGTTTGTTTGTTGGGGTTTTTTTTCTGGTGATGAGAAGTGAAAAACAGCAGCTTCAGATTAATCCTAGAAAGATTTCCTGCCTAGGAATCCAGGAAGCCTCAATTCAAGCTGTTGGATCAGGCTAATGTGAAAGCACAGAGCTGTCTGTTTGGAATGCTTAGGCAGCTCCTTTCAGTTTAAGCATAAGAGTGGTGATGGTCTGCAACTGCATCGAATAGACAAGTTCATTCATTCCTGAGAACTTTAGAAGCAAGGAAGCCACACCATACAGGGTACTATTTGCTGAAACATCGGTGGAAATCCATGGAACTGCTGAAGCACAATACATTTACATCTGTATTTGCTGCCATTCAAGGAGGAATGTCCTCAGTTCCTCTGCCTGCAGAGCATCTATCTTTTGCAGTGACCTTGGGGATTATCTGGTACCAAAAACATGAGAAATTATTGAAGTGGACTGTTTAGAGTCCAGGGCTTTTGTTAAAGAATAATCAGTTGCACTTTTGTCTGTTATTAGATAGCACAGGTAGTATTTTCAAAGGTGTGTGAAGGTTTTAGGGGCCTAAATTTCCAGATTTAAAACCCAAAGGCTTTGGGAAAGAAAACTTATCTTTAATTATGTACCACATCCAGACTTCATTACATATAAGAGAAGTATAATCAACAGGCAAAAATTTGCGATACAGATTAAGTCTCTTCATTTAATTACCTTTAGCAGAAACAGCAGAATAAAGAAATTGAAAGCAGAGATCAGGGGATGGCAGTGTATTTTGGTGAAGAAGAGTTTTGGAAGCCTATTTTTACTTTTAGCCCTTGTGTGGTCTAACAAAAGGTTAGTTGAACCGGAAATACAGTGTGATAGCTGTATTATTCCGCTTCAAGTATCATTTACCCTTTAAGAAGTCAGATGCAGACCAGACTACTAGGAAAGGATCTAATGGGTTTCTCAGACACTTAGCAAAATCTCTGAGGAGTTTGGCAAAAAAGTACAGTATTTTATAAAATTTCTAAGAATGAAGGAAAAATATATTTCATATTTAATGGCACTTAAAGATTTCTTTTACTTTTTCAACATTGTTTTGTCTTGTTTGGTTTGGGTTTTTTTAAAGAAAATAATATGGTTACTTCTAAATGAGGACCTGTTTTGAGAGTACATTTGAATAAGTGAAATTAAAAAAAAGCAAGTGTCATCATCACTTTATCCCAGGTTTCATGCCCAACTACTTCATTAATGAATAATCCACAAAAGAAAGAAACTTGAGCATTTAAATAATCTTAGACTTTTAATTTCATTTGAGTCACCTCTCAAATCAACAGAAGGCCATAATCAAGGAGAAATTTTAAATGGTCTGCCTGCAGTGTCCTACATTTGCTAACATTCTCCAGCTTCACATATTCCAAATGCTTTGTCTTCCCCATTCTTTTTAAACTCAAGGTCTTTGGGGTTGATTTCTTATTGGTTTTGGTTGGTTTTTTTTGTTTGTTTGTTTTGGGATTATTTTTTGGGATTATTTTGGGATATATGTTTTGGGATTATTTCAGAGAAGAGTAGAGAGAGAAAATAGATAAATTTGCTCAAATTCTCTAAAACAAAACTTGTGCACAATACACCCCAAAACTCACCACGGTGGACAGTCTACAAAGCTAATAAATATTATTTTTTCTATTTGCAAAAACAAAATATGAGTTCTCCCCCTCAAATCATCTGCTTTCTGGTGTTGATTGCACAGCTTGAGGCTTATGATGGACCGTCACTAAAGGTGCTAAGAGGACCTCTGTCTTAATACAGGTCCAAAATGTTGTTAATATTGCATAAGAATAAGAGCCAAACCTTGATTCCTTTTACCCCAGCGTGTTATTGGTGAATGCCAGCATCAGCTTTTTCTGAGTGGCTGTGTACTAAACTTGCTGGAAGAACAAATGAATCTCATGAATATTCTTTTAAGATGGTTAGAGAGACCAGTAAGCAACTGAAAGTGAAGTATCCTCTGTAGAAAAGAAAACATCATGAAATTATTACAAGCAGCGGAAAGAAGTGAAAGAATGAAAGCTGACAATCAGCTAAGGAGAGAAAAAGAAGGTTTTAGCTTACAGCATCACCTGTTCTTGTCAAAGTATAAAACATAATCAACCAAAGTCATGAGGTAGAACACCTACAAATTTCAGCAGTGGTGTTCTCTTGTTAAAGTCTTGATAATTTCCATAATACTAAACCAGGATTGGGGGGGGAAAAAAAAAAAAAAAAAAAAAAAAAAAAGAAAGAAAAGAAGAAAACAAATGTCAAAGGCAAAATCCTTGCTTCTATAACAAAGCAAAACACTTCTCGTGGAGAAGAAAGATTACAATGAAGTCTAATAAGAGACACAGAGTCTTCACACTGGGTCACAGAAGCCAAACATGGAGACATGGAACTTGTTTGCATGTCATAGCATATGGATGTCTAAGTGGATGCCACTAGCTAAAATTTATTAGGGAAATTTGTTTATCCCTTCACAAGAAAATAGTCTGCCACTGTATAACGGTGTGTACGTATGTACATGTAATGTATATACGATGGTGACTGTAGATAGAAAGCCTGCCTTATACAGCCTGAGAAAGAAAAATAGGTTATGAACTGTAACAGCAATCTGAGGCCTATATTCATTTTGAATTGATTAAGAATTAATATTTCATACAGATAGAATCGGTACCAAATGCAAGAGAAAGGTAGTTCAGCCGAAAACCCATCAATCTGTTTTGTGGATTACATGCTGTTTATGCAACTCTGTGTGTGTGTTTGTATGTGCACAAGTATCTTTGTGTGTAAACACACATTTGTATATATTACTTCCCAAGAAATCAATATAATGCCATGTTTTTATTTAAACTTCTGTTTTGTAATATGGATTCTTACAAAGGGAGATTCATGGCCTGCTAATGTAGTGCAAATTGTCTTACAAGATTCTTAGCAGTGGTCAATATGTTTACTGTTTTAGAGAATAAAGCATGACCCTTGAGAGATATTGCTCATATTCTAAAGAACAAATAAATGTTTAGTGAACAGAAAGCAGGGAATACAAATAGAGCATCCACTGAACATATTAATTTTAAATGATGTATCCACATTCTTCAGGACTTGCTCAAGGTATTTTTTCCTTGACATAGCAGAACTGCTTCTGATTTATGCCATGTAAATAATAGGAGAATCTATGCTGCCATTTAAATATGCTTCATTGGAAAACAATAAAAACAGTTCTAAAGGCATGCATTTTTGAACAGCATAAGCAGTTCAGCTGCACAGCCAAGATATTTCTATTGATCCAAATAAATTCTCTTTAGATTTAGTGGGGAGAAAATAGAAATAGAGAAAACCGACTTGTTCTCTTCTTGTCTAACTTCACTGAAGTTTTAGTACTGCTGTCACCTTGTTATTCTCTTTAACATCTAGGCAAAATGAGTGCAGTTAGGTGTAAGAAGCCTTTCTTTTCTTTCTTTTTTTTTTTTTTTAAGACTACTATATACTGTTTTATCATTACTTGCGTAGGCTTTGTATTAACCCGATCTCGCAAGATTGCATGGCTTGTCTTAACTTGTGCTGCTTTTATCTTTTTTCGATTGTGACAACAATCATGTAGCCATCAAATAAGCTTTAGTTTAGCTTCGTGGAATCGTATTATTCATAAGTAAGGTGAAAAGCATGTACTCCAAGCAGGATGGACTATCTTATGACTCTAGAATAAAAATGTAAAGTTTAGGTGAGAGCAGGTACGAGATAACAAAAAAAGTACTAAGATTCTACAAAAAAATCACGGTGGCCAGATGCTAGTGACTACAGGTATAAAAAATTCAGATAAATAAACAAATGTGAGTCAGGTGAAAGAGGTTTCAGAGACAGTGACAGAAAAACAAGTCTACTGTGGCACTGGAAAACAGTGAAGCACTGGGTAAGTCACTGCAAAATAAAAGTGAATGTCCTGGTAGAGGGGACTGAAGCTGGTGATCTTTGGAGACAAGATAACACTGGACAGGTGAACATAACACCACAGAAGAATACATAGATCCTAGAAAGTTTCTGTTTGTCAGTCTTAATTGTGTTATTAACTAGAAGTGGTAGTATCATTGTATGGACTGTAATAACCATTGTGCATTGATTACATTGGCTCAATTTTCATTGCAATAACTATAAATTCTTGGATCTATGTGTGAGGTGCATTTCCTTTGATCCAGAAGAGGAATTTAAGTGTAATATTTTATGTAAATGATGCAGATGCTTGTGACTGAAACCTAGTTATTCCAAACATAAAGTCTCTTATACTTGGCCGTGCCAGAAATGTGATCAAGACCCTCCCTCACTAGAAGAGGCTTACAGTGTCTGGCTGAGGAAAGAGTATGAGACAGGGAACAACTGCTGCCTCTGGCTGCCATCCTGTCCCAGTCATTATCAGCCTGAAATTTAGGAAATTCCTGCACTGAATATGTTGAAGAGCTTCTAATGAACTAGTTCTCCATGAGTTTGTCTCGGCCCCTTTTTGAAGTAATATCATGTCTTTTGGAAGCAGCTACCACAATTCAATTATGTATTTGGTTAAAAGGATAAACACAGCAAAACAAAGCAACCCACTACTTCTTTCTTTTGAACGCATAAAGTTTCTACTCCTTTATGCCAATGTAAATGACAGTGTATCTTGTGTATGCTTTTTAAATAGTCATCTTCTGAGCTATGCTTTATGGTTACAAACGTGATGTCAGTTATTATTTTGCACTTCACTAAGAGTTAATGAATGGTGTAGAAATTATATTAATTCAGATTGCTTAGGAATAAATTTAAAAACAAAACCAAAAACCAACAAAAAACATAGAAATCCTTACATGGCAAAGCCTCTGTTCTGTGTTGTTACTGCCAGCTGAACCCATCTGCTTCTTTCTTGGGACTTCAGGGAACATAGTCTGTACTCCAACTTAAACACAGGAACAGGATAAAATGGCTTATACATAACGTGCTACTACTTTGTGACCTGTTAAAACCTAATTGAATATGAGATGGTTTCTAGATTTCAACGTCATCTCCTTACACAGTTTACACTCAAAATTCTATGGAAATTAATTTCCATAATTTAATTTCCAATAATTTAATAATTAAGACAAAATTGAAACCGCAGAATTATTCCTGAAAGTCACAGTTAGAAGAGTTTTGCAAACAGGTCCCTCTATCAAATCATCAAATATTAGCAAGTAAATTATTTTCGGTTACGAGCATGTTTTTGAATCTGAACATCCTTACTTTGGCAGTATGGCAAAGATGTCCCTAATAGCTTTGTTTTTATGACTAACATTCATCCTGGGTGAACTCAACTGATACCAAGGGATTTATAACAGGTATACTAAACAGGTCTTGGCATTTCCAAATTCATTTCCTTGACCTAATATAGAGACATAATCACAGTCTTGGGTTTTCTTCCAGGAAAGTTTCTCCATTCCCATTAGTGCTGAAGCAAATATTAGCAAATTTTGGGTGATCGCTCACACTGGAGAAAACTTTGCATTAATTTTTTTGGCGGCCCTTCTCACTTTTCTCAATGAGGGCAGACTTCATCCATGAGTCTTGTGTCTATGACACAGGGGTGTAGCAAGCACAGTAGCATGAGTACTTTTAGAATAGTTTGGGTTTCTTCCTTATTGGGATTTCTTACTTTTCAAATCAATATGTGAGTAACTGCATTCCACTGCAGCAGACCTGAGTGTATATAAAGGATTTTCCTGCTAGCAGGGATTTGCTCTCTAGTTTGGCTCTGGCAAAGAGAAGCTCATTGTTAAAAAGCGTCAGATCCCACATTCAGAAATGCTTTATGCAGCTGTGTAGAGCTGACTGGCATCCCCAGTACTTGTGTACACATGGCCACAGATCATCATAATTGACTCTCTCTGCTCTATTGGTTTAATTAGTAGGAAGAGTTTGCTTATAAAATGAGTAATCAGGTTTTATACTTTATTAACTTTGTTACCTTACAGCATCGATGTTGTGCAACTCCAGTTAATGTGTCTGTCTTTTGTGATCTCTCTGACTTTTTTCCGCCCTTCATGGTTGGCCGAAAATGACAGCAAAGAGCTCTGGACAGTCTAGAAATACAGCATGAGAACTAGAAGACTGGCTGAGGCAGCAGATGTTGCAAATTCGAAGCATCTTGTGAGGACTGGAGGTGCTCAGAGAGGACCTGAGAAATCTTAGCCAGTCACTGAGGCACAGGATTTTGTTATTAAAAAATAATTTACTTCTGCATGTGAACAAATTCATGTGGAGGGAAGGACCACAATGCAGAGGTCTTTGACTCGGCAGAAATATGGACTATGCACAGTGTTTATGAATTTTCTTGGTTGGATTTAGATACAGCCTAGATGTGTTTGCTGTGAATGCTGTCTTAGCTTATAAATCCTGTTGGCAGAGATGCAATACCACACAAATACAGCAAAAAATATCTTTGTGCTGCTTTTCATTTCCCCACCTTTCTGGTTCATATAAGCAGAATTAACTGCTCCTTGTACTAACCCAACAATGTTTTACAAAGCAGAGCATCAGAAGGCTTACACAGCCTTTCTTCAAGACCATAATTCCCTTTTTCTTCCTGTCCCAATCTGTGGTCAGAGGTTAATGCTTTTAACATTGGCCTTATTCTTGCTAAGAGCTTATGAAAACAGCATACTTGATGTGAAAATGAGATGCATGTGTCCTGTCCAGAGCCTTGCAAAGTATCCTGCCTCCTCGGGCCCTCATGCTACTTTCCTCTATTAATGGCCATACCCAGCTGCCCTGTCATGAAGTGAAACCAGAATTTAATCAACATGGATTTTAAGAACAATTATGTCATGCTCTTACATCATGAATCATCATATTTCCCCTGTAATATACTCTGATATCTATAATGGGTCCGTACTGGTCAATAGCAACGTCTGAAATACCTGAGACAGTTCATGGCAGGAATGAACGACCATGTGCGGTGTCCAACACTACTTGTACATGTCAGCATACTCTTGAGGTTGGCTGAGCTGTTCCCTGAAAACAGAGAAAAAAACCCTGATTATTACACGATCAGAGTGGATTGCCTGAATCATCCTAGACAACTTAGTTCAGTTACATTCTCCAAGGCTACAAATACAAGCAGTACCAATATGATTTTATTCATATAGTATCCAAGATTTGGTGAAAGTGTTCCCTGTGTATAGATGCAAAATAACTTACTTGAGTGTCTTGGACTTCCTTGCAAGATCTACTGACCTGAATCAATCAAAACAGAACTAAAATTCATCTTTACTGAGGAGGCGTTCCTGGCTCTGGTAACCAGTCTTCTTGCATCCTTGCCACTGTTTATCTATACATAGTCACTTCTTTAAGTTTCAAAAAGGAAATAATTGCTCCTAGATAAAGTGAGGTTAAATTCACGTCAAATTTCACCGAAGATGTTTTGCCAACCATAGATGATGGCTACCAAATTAAGGGAAAGTAAAAATCTGCATATCACATGATATATTGAGAAACAAATGCAGCTGTAAACTTGAACATTTGGAAATATTCTTGTCAGAGTGCCAGCAAAAATCATTGTCTTTCTTTAATTGTTACACAGGAATATAGGATGGGGTTTCCACCTAGCAGTTACCCTGATAATAAGATGGAAAGTAGATTGAGATATTTTAAGGAACATCCTACTCATTAGACACGAGCGTATATTCGTTGAACAGAGGTATTGCAGTTCCTGATAACAAGGGATTAGATTGTAAATCTGTCAGTCCAGCAGCTTACCTGAAACAGTGGACAATATCACGTAACTGATGAAGGTTAAAGCAACTCAGTTGTAAAGTTAAGTGGGTTTGTTGCATTAGAGGTCACCTGCATTAAATCAGACGAAAGGGAAAAAGCTCCTGCCCACACAGAAATAACAGACCGACCACTGCATCACGTAGGCATGTTCCTTCTCAGCCCAAGCTGCTCACTGCAAGAATCAACATTTTCCCACAGGTATCACACAGGTAGCACCTAGTGACTAATGCAACAATTAAGGATCTGTCACAATGCATGCACTTGGCAGCAATTTCACTTAGCACTATATTGCCAGGATTTCAGGCAATTTTTCATAAGGCTAATAATGGTTCAAAGTATAGCCACTATTCAGCAATGAGGTATCATTTCAAACTGATATGTAAAAATGGAAATACTGTATAGAGGAGGTGGAAGACAGCCATTCAGATGTATTTTAGTACTGGAGACTTATTCTGAGAAAAGCAGAAATGATTTAAGGTGGTATTTTTTTTATTACCTTTGAAAAGAGAAAATGGAGAGGGACTTGATCCTCCAATAAGAAAAGGATAAGTAAAATACAAATGTCATCCAATTTTCTCTGTTGCCAAACCCAAATGAACAGAAAAATTTGAAGAAAAAGACGTTTGAGACTGCAGTTTATGAATATTTCTTTGGTAGGTGAAGCTTTGTCTCCTGGAGTCTTTGGGATTGGTTTGGGATTAGATAAGTTTGAGACTTTCTGTCCTCTAATGAATCATCTATGCTGATGAAAAAAATCTGCCTTATAAAGTGGATTCTGTGGCCTCTCCAGCAAAATACTTTTAAACTGTGTTATGAGCTGTCTGTGTTATCAAGACCAGTAAATAAAAACTTACTGATTTAATTATTTGTCTTTCTTTTTGACTGACTGCGAGGGTACTCAGTGTCCTGGATTTTGTCATATGGTAACTTCATATTTTGAATCAGAACTACCACATGATTTCACAGTGAGGTTTCACAATGAAAAAGGCATCACATAACAGTGTTTTTTGCTTGCAAACTGCACAAACGTCAACACAGAAGTTTAAGGTAACTTTGTCTAAAGCCCTCCAGAATCAGACTTGACCCACCTAAAAGTCCACTACCATTCCTTTTGGCAATTCTCATGCAAGTTCAGCCCTGCATTGAAGAAATAACAAGCACTAAATTTCTTGGTATATCCATTTAGCACTTCCATGTTCCTTTCCTCCCTCTGCAAGAAAAGTCAGCAGGATTTTTACCCTCCTAAAGGTGTGGGCATAAATGTTTACTAAGAAAGGCTTGTCAACAAATTGTTTTCTTGCTACTGTTTTTCCTCCCCATTCATCAGAAAATGCTGATTCATCCGAATGAAAACTTTACTGGGAATGTATTGCCTTGGTTGCATGTGGGAATTTCCTAAGGATACATGTGGAAATCTGGGTCAGAGCAATTCCCCACCATTCCTGAATAACCCAAATCTCTATGGAATATGCACTGCTCAAGTGCTTTGTTTCCATTTTACCTCATTCAAGACCTGTTCAATTAAGGTGCAACATAAATTTCTCCATGAGAATTTATCATATGAATAAGTGTAAATTTATTCTGTTTTCCCTTGTCTTTTATTTTTTTTTTACCCCCTCTATAATACATTTCACAGACAGGTTTGTTTGTTTTATGTTTACAGTAAGGTACTAGGCTGTATTCTGAATCACATTAAAACAAGTGCTTAAACTTAAGTTAGTAAATATACCAAGTACGAAAAAGGGATATGTTGTTACTTGCTCATAATAATTTGCAAGTTCATAAATCTTACATTTTTGTGCTGAATTGATAACAGTTGGGTGGGTGGGGGTGGGCGATACGTTAGGGAAGAGAGTAAGTATAAAGATTTAATTAAATGGTAAGGATAGAAACATCCGGTGTTCTTTTAGCAAGCTGCACCTGAAAGAAATTAATCTGACTGTGAGAAAATTAAGGAAACACCTGCATCTTTTTATGGTGTGGCTGGCAGAAATGAGTAGCAAACCTCAAAAGGCTCAGTTGTTTAAGCTGAGACAAATCTCCGAGGAGCTATGGAAAATTCTGCCTTGAGTTATATTCCTGCAGTCTGACTGACTTCACTGAGTAAGAATGAAAGTACTCTTAGACCTTTCAGAGTTACAGGATGCTCACATGGACTTTATTTCCCACAGATTTCACTCTATTCCTCAATTTTTGCTAGGAACACTCAGATCATAATATCAAGGACTGAAATAGCAATACTTCAAAATTCTCTTACATCTTTTCAGCAATTCACAGAATCAGGATTCCAGGCTAGTAGTAAAAATACGTCTGATCTATGTACGTCATCTATGAGACAGCCCAAATGATGTACTTCCTGCCTCTCCCAGTTATGTGTATTAGTAATTCATGAGACAGAGAAGAGCAGACTGGGCCTAAAAGTCTATGGGGGTCTGAAAACAAAGGATATTAGAAGAATACTGAGCCTTTAGAACTTCAAAATACCTCTTGTTCAAATCAGGTTCTAAAATTGTAATGAGGAAATTGTAAGAGATTCAACAAGGCCAACTGTAGGGTTCTGCACTTGTGTCACAGTCACCCCATGCAGCACTACAGGCTTGGAGAAGAGTGGCTGGAGTTGCCTGGTGGAAAAGTACCTGGGGATGTTCGTCAACTTCCAGCTGAATATGAGCCAGCAGTGTGCCTAGGTGGCCAAGAAGGCCAACAGCATCCTGACCTAGATCAGGAACAGTGTGGCCAGCAGGACTAGGGAAGTGATGATCCCCCTGGACTTACCCCTGGTGAGGCCCCACCTTGAGTGCTCTCTTCAGTTATGGGCCCCTCACTACAAGAAAGACATTGAGGTGCTGGAGCAGGTTCAGAGAAGGGCAACAAAGCTGGTAACAGGTCTGGAGAACAAGTCGCTTTTAGGAGTGACTGAGGGAGCTGGAGTTGTTCAGCTTGGAGAAAAAGAGGCTGAGAGGAGACCTTATTGCTCTCTACAACTACCAGGAAGGAGGTTGTAGCATGGTGTGGGTCAGTCTCCTCTTCCAAGTAACAAGTGATAGGACAAGACAAAATGGCCTTGAGTTGCGCAAGGGTAGATTTAGATTGGATATTGGGAAAAAGTCCTTCGCTGAAGTGGTTATCAAGCATTGGAACAGGCTACCCAGGGAAGTGGTTGAGTCACTATCTCTGGACATATTTAAAAACATGTAGGCGTGGTGCTGAGTGGTGGACTTGGCAGTGCTAGTTTAACAGTTGGACTCAATGTTCTTAAAGGTATTTTCCAACCTAAACAATTCTATGATTCTATATATTTCATAGAATCATAGAATTGTCTGGATTGGAAGGGACCTTTAAGAATATTGAGTCCAACCACCAACGGAACTCTGATAAAAAAACATCACTAAACCATGCCACTAAGCACTATGTCAACCCATCTTTTAAACACCTCCAGGGATCATGCCTCAATTTGTATAGGAAAGAATGAAATGCCATTTGTTTTTATCCACTTCTCTCATACTATGCACACCTCATAATTTCTCATCTTCAAACTATATTGCCATCCAATATTGCCCGCTGTCTGGAAAACTTTGGAATGTTTTAGTAGCTGCTACAGTGTATTTACAATTTAAACTAATCTTTAGTGATAATAGAGCTTATCAAGAACAATCTGATGGATTTGAAACATTTATCTGCTCTTCACCCTCTCTTCTTGCATTAACATAGTAATCTGCCTTTCCAGTTCAAATGCAGCTTTTTAGTACTACTTTGCTGTATGATTCTGATTTTTTCTGCCCTTGCCTGTGTAATTCATGTTTAAAATGCAACAAAAGATTCTGGAGAACAAGAGAACTACATAAATCCTTCCTTAAATCCTTCAGTATTTAGATTTTAAAAAATCCCTGCATTAATGTTTGTAAACCCAATAATGGGACCAGGTCCAAATATTTATGGCTACATTTGCAATTCACTTCTCTGTTAACATGAAGATTAAAGAAAGGATTAACTCCCAGCCCAAAGAGCCACTGTTTAGCTACGTGAGATGTCTGTAGCCTGTAGCCAAAGTGTGCTTTCACCACCAGATGTGCCAAAATGTAATAATACAGGAAAGATCAAAATGGTCATTTCTGATATTCTTCTTTAAAACAAAGATTTAAACCATTTTAAATACATCCATATGTTTATTCCATGGATTTTTAGCAGGTCACCTGCCCTGGCGTTCTCTATGTCCCCTTAGGACTTGCCAAACTGCTCTTCCTGACCCTGTCTTGTTGAGGATAAAAAAATACGAAGGCACCGTCTTTGGCGTCTTTATGCTGAGGGTAATTTGACAGTGTTACTCGAGGTGAGCTGCTTCTCCTATGCGCTGACCCAGGGTAGCAAAACGGCAGTCTGATCTGGCAGATAAACAAGTCTGTGACAAATAGCACTGACATCCCTGTCAAAAGAAAAGACATGACTCAGACCCGGTATCTGTACGCAGACCGGCGCTCGCTTTTAGTGACAAATGGTTTTAGTCTGACAGAGTGTCTCACTGCTTGAACTTTCATCTATCAAAACAAGACACAGAAGCATGGGGACACAGGCAAGAAGAAGGGAGAATGAAAGAAAGCCATAGACATAGGCAGGCAGCCTGGCCTGCCCTCTTACAATGGTACTTACATCTTTTCCCAGTCTTTTATTACCATTACCATTCTCTGGTGAATGGTTTATTTGTCTGTGTTTTTTTAAAGTTTAAAAAATAAACTAAAAAAGGTTTAATTTCATTACTTGCAGATTCAAGCATTAGGAAAAAAGAAAACAACAACAAAAAAAAACCATGTGATTTTTTTTAATTTAATCTCTCTCTACACAGGACATTGAATTTCACTCACCCATGGATAGAGTCTAACAGTATTAGACTAATGGAAAATTTATGTGTGGCTAAAGAGTAACTTCCAACCAGTTATCCACTCTGGTTTTGAAGGCATCAGCAAGTAGAGAATTAACACCAGGCAGTTCATTCTGGCAGTTAATCACCTTTCTGCATTAACAGCTGAGGTCTGAATTTCTATTTTTGATTTGCCTGCCTCCAAATTTCAGCCATGAATTCATTCCAAGTTTTTCTGTGATACATAAAAAAAAAATAAAAATACAAATGAGTGGAGGACAGTTGTACAGCATGTCCATGTCAAAGTGTTGGGAGTTCTGAAAGGGAGCTCTGAGTGGAGCAGCTGGGGCTGCCCCATGTCGGACAGAGACTTTCTCAACTGGTCCCAGGTGGCTGCAATGGCCAGGAGCCATTATCAGCATCAAACAGCATCATTTCAGTAGTTCTTTTTTTTCATGAAACCTATATTCCAGAAGGCTGGTTTGTACTGGCATTAATTGCATTCCTGTCTTTTAATTGTCCATCTAGCATTGGAACAGGCTGCCCAGGGAACTGCTGGAATTGTCATCTCTGGAGGTATTTACAAGACGGGTAGATGTGGTGCTGAGGGAGATGGTTTGTCAGTGTTAATTTAATGGTTGGACTCAATTATCTGAAATTTCCCTTCCAACAATTTTTTTTTCTTTTTTTTCTTTTTCTTTTTTTTTTTTTTTGTTTTGAATATTGGGATAATGTTTGTATTGTCCATGAATTTATAATGTTTTATCGTTATATTCCTTAACAAATACCTAGCTCTATAGCCAGAGATCTGCTCAGCAAACTACCTAATTACCCTGGGTACAATTTTGGAGGCCTCCTGTTTAAATGAGGACAGATAGTAACTTCTTCAATTACCAGTAACTCAAAACTACTTATTTGGTGCAATAAAAGTGTTTTTATTAATAAATTAATTTCATTAATACAGAAGAATACTTCTGGATTTTCTTAACAATTATTTATAATATCACCTATAACTACTAGACTTATCCTCAGAACTTGTTTCTCATATGCATAGTCTTCCTCGTTGCTTATTTGAGCCATGAATTTCCCTTTATGTGTTTGGCTTTTCTTATCATATTTTACTTTTAATAACTTCTAATTAATATCAGTTATTATCTGTGCCCCTTTTCTTCCTTTTGATAGATACTGATTTTTATTCTCCAATTATTGCCTTCATTTTTCTACTAGGTTCAGTGCTAGACAAATCTGTCATCTTTACAAATATGGAATCATTACTTCTCAAGTAAACAGCAAAATAAACTCAGAAATTCCTTTCATAAAGCTTCATTCATCAAAGATACTGTTGCTTCCTTTTTTATTTTTTGTCTTCCATTCCCCATTTAATTCTCCTTAGCTTGGAAACTGAGCTTGTCTGAAACACCATATATAATTCATACAGATAAGCTAATCACCAGCTTGGAAGCTTGTGGTTTCCTAGGAAGTGGTGGTCAGGACCATCTTACAATCAATGAAATGAAATAAAAGTGGTTGGAACTATCTTGTATCTGTTTATATTAAATATAAGCAGGTTATAATCACCAGTCTCTAAGCAACAGCCAAATACTAATCCAGCAATTAATTCATCTTTATCCATATAATGAGGTCCAAAATAGCACTAGCTTGTGTTAAGCATAACGCCTCTAGTGTGAGGGAAAAAAAAAGAACCCACCCATATATGCATGTATTCAGGTATTGTAATGGCTAACTACTGACTGTGTGAGACTTTTAATGTCTTCAGAATTGAAATCCTCCTTAGCAACAGTTTTCCCCTTACATACAGATATTAAAAAGTAAATCCTCTGTTCTCTGCTTTAACCTAGGAATCTTGAATAGAATACGTTTCCGTTCTTTGTTATTTAGACCTTTGGGCCCTTAACACTGAGGTCCCTGGATCTATCAACCCTACAATTGGTACTGGTATTGCTGCTACTGAGTGCTGCAAATCCCATGTGATCTGGGCAGTTAATTCTCATTGTCAAAAGTGGAATTTAATGGTTCTTAAATCCCCAAAGTAGCAATTATTTAAACTAGTCTTAGGCGACTGAAAAATAGGTGTCTAACTGAATCAACTATATTGGCTCCCTCTGCAGTTAATGAAGATATACCTCTGGAGCGCAAGTAATTAAATTTATAGTATACATTTATTATAGAACGGAAAGAGTCATCCTATGGAGATATCCACCTCAAGTCACTATAGAGGAATCCTAGCTGTCCATGTTAGATATATCAACTTTAGATAAATACAATGAACCCAACTAACCTTCAGCTGCCTTGCAGATCATCTGAGATAGTCCTCATAAACAGACATGGTGGATGATAACTGCTTAGGAGAGAATCTGCTGTGGAAGTTATATCCACACATCAGGTATGTTTAACATTGATAAACGCTTCAGGGCTCTCATCACCATTCACAATAGATATCTTCAAGAAAGATTAAAAAGAAATAAAATTTAGCATATTATCTCACTCTTTGTTACAGTGAATGCAGCTTTACTTAAACACCAATGGGATCTTTCTTCAATGATTTTTAATTCTTTTTTTTTTTCAGAGAAAATAGCTAACTGAAATAAATACAAGGACATGGTGAACAGTTCTAATAAAATATATCCCCATACAGAACTGCTCTACATGCCTCTTCAGAATATTGAACTGCTTCTATTTTTTATTCACTGTTTAAACTGACATGGAGATTTGTGGCTATTCAAAGTCCAGGGACTATAATAGGGCATTCATAGAGACGTAGGATAGGAAGGATTGGTTTGTTTGTTCTTTGTTTACTTTTTCAATTTAAAATATATTTCTGATCTAACTTGACCTTCATCACTTACTAGGTGCATGAACTGCTTACCTATGTTTGAAAATACTTCAGTTCCACCTTAGCCACTTCCTTTATGTGCAGAGATTTAGTACTGCTCTTGGTAGTTCTTATTTTTGTCAGGTTCTGATTTAATAACATACAAAGGTCTCTGAAAATTCCAGTTCCTCGTGTGTAATTGAATGAACTCTAAGGTCTTTCAGAAAACTACTAGATTATAAACATTTTGGAAAATAAAAGCTTATGTAAATTTCATACATTACACTCCTGTTTAAATGCAAGCCAATTTTATATTTAGTGACCAAAATTCCAGGCTCTTTGTAAACACTAAAAATTACTGAGCAGTTATTCCATATTAAGGACTAATCACTTTGTGTGAAATGAAACCGGGTATCTTTTCCTGAAATAAAATATGTGAATTCTGTTTCCTCACTGTAAATTCCAATTCCCAAAATGTCAGCTATTAACTAAAGCTGCTATTGTTCATTCAATATAAAGTGTGTAAATTGTTCCGTTACTTAAAAGATATCCTAAGCATACTGTGCTTCAATTAGAGGGCAGGTGTGTCATGATTAAAGTGTTTTAAACTGTATTTTCAAAAGTCTCCACTTTGTCTCCTGTTTGAAAAAGGTAGCAACATAACTGCCTATCAGTTCAGATTCTTCTGAAAGTCAGGTAAACAGGTTTTCAATATTCCATGTGAATTCAGAATTTCACCAGTAGGTGTTTCTACACACATGGCTACTGTGAAACTGTGAAATGGTGCTACCACAAAGGAATGACTAGACTTTAGTGAAACTTCTGCAATATAGGTGGAAAAAAAGAAAATTCTCTGATTTAGTGAATCATATCTGAAAATCACAATTTGTTGATTATCATTTAATAGTTCCAGAACTACAAAGAATTAAGGATAGGACCTAAACTGACCAACATTTGATGCATCTGTCTACACCTGTAATGCAGACGTCTAGCTAGCTACCTGGTTACCACTTCTGAATTGAGATCCACTAGACAGTGGAGAAAAATGAGCATTATTAGGGACCAAGCCAACTGCCCTGTTCTAGTTGTTCACTAGACAATGCAATAGAACAAATATTTGAAGTGCCAATTTTTTTCCTCAAGTATATTGTGAATTTAGATAATAAGCTTAGATACACATCTCTTCTTGCAGCTGTTTCCCCCTCACAGGGTAGGATTTATCCCATCAGTTTCAAGCTCTTGTTTTCAGATAGGTTTTGTCACAATTTCACAGAACTGTGCTCTCTCCAGTCTCAGCAGAGAGGGACAAATGTTTGGTTTTGTCCTGGGTTCTTAACTTTTTGCCTCTTTAACTCCACAGAGAATGATTCCCACCCTTGCTGTTGTTTTGAAGGCTATTCAGGTTCAACCAGCGTTTGTACCCAAACACTGAGTTTGAACCTGAAAAGCAACGAAAATTTTGAGGAGGTGCATTCTAAGCAAAGAAAACATCACACTGAATAGAATTGACCAAAATTATTTGAATACAGGCATTTACACTGGGCTTTATTAAAAGAGTTACTCTGTCATTCAGCTGATGTAAATTAGGATCAAGAGAACACTACAGAAAATGGCAGTTACATCGATTTACACAGTCTGTGTGGTAGCACAGAAAAATATCTAAAATAGACAAATAAATGATTGGGGATTTAAAATGGTTTGTATGAGTGATTTTTTTTTTTCCCTCCATAACACAGCCTGTGATTATTTTTATTATGCTGATCAGTATCTGACAATTATCGCCTATTTATTGTATTTAACTATCCCTTCATTCATACCTTTTGTGTCTGTCCCTGGATAGATCCTGTTTGATTCATGACATGTAAATGAGGTTTATAGGATTGGAGTTTCATTGCTCTTCTTCTTCTAGTCAGTAGAGATACACCTCAAGGAGAAAATAAAATGTAAAGTTAATTTGATTCTTGAAGGCTTCTTTTTTCTACAGTGACAGGAAAACAATGACACCCACTCAGATTTTACCTTTTGTTCAGTGGGACTAAATTCAGCTTCTGTGTCTGCTATAACAGCCGTTCCAGTTTGGAGGCCCCACATGCCTCTGTAGCACTGTCACCATCTTAACAGCACAGAACAGAATGGATTTGCTCTGCTCACAGACAGTTCACGTGAGCTATCACCTTTTAAAGGAATTCTTTCATCTGATGCTGCTCCACTTTAAGACTGAGATCGGCAGGCTTGTTTTTCAGTCATGCACAGCTCCGTTTCCTGATGACTTCTATTGGGATTGACTGTGTTCTGGTCATAATATTAGGGATTGCTGTATGGTATCACTCAAGCCAAAATGGAATAGCTGGGCTCAAAAATGTGGTAGTTGATTTTCCAGTGAATGAGTTTACCCTTCTTAATAAAAGAACTGAGTAGTAACATATTTCTTCTTCATATAAATAATGAATGCTTGAATTTCCTAATTCTATCCTTGCAGTTATGCTTAGAGGCCATCTGGTGGAAGATGTTTCTTATAGAAGAAGAAATTATTTCTTATTTCTTAGTTTATAATTTTTTTTCTTTTATGGTGTGAATTATATATATACTTATTATACATATATATACACATATATATATTTATATACATGTCAGAGATTTAAGTGCCAGCCACTAAAATTGAAATTATTCTTTCATCTGGTTTTCTTGGAAGCAAAATTAGGTCTCTTTAAGGGAGGGGAAAGGAGTAAAACACTCTGAAATAGTCACCCATTATATCTTTTCTTTTGTAAATAAATGTAAAAACATAAATTATCATTAAAAAGCAAGCAGAAAGTAGTCAGGGTGTAGTTAGTTATCACTATGAATCTCAGACTTCTATGCAGTTCTTCTTAATTCATGCTAATAAAACTATGTACTGTTCCATAACTCCTTAACCGTACATGTTCAAGAAAAATGCTAAGGTCAGGAAAAGCAATGAAGCACAGAGCATTACAATTAGCAAAATAGTATTTGAGCATCAGAGCAGTGTGAGAAACGGTAAAGCCAGTGGTTTTCTGCATCACAGAAAGACAGAAACAAAGGCTTTTGAATCTGAAAAGGTCGTCTCATCAATCTGGTGTGATGAAGGAAGAGCCACACATCTTTTGTAGACATCTTTGTCTGATACAATCTTACTAAGTTTTGTTATGGAAATTTTTTTGCAGGGACTTTGCCTGTACTTGATATTAGAAATTTTTGTTTTCTTGTTTGCAAGACAGTAAGTATCCCTCATCTTAAAGTACACAGCTGTTTTCACCTGGGTGGGTGTTTCTTTTTCTATTCCCACAGGTTACACAAAAAAAATAATTATCATCTTGCCAATAGAAAAACTCCTTTCATATTGGAAAATGTTCCACTTACCTCTTAGTTAATAATTTCTTTTGTACATTTTAGTCTTTTTAGTCTCTTTTTAATGGAGAGAATGGGTACACTGAAAGGAGAATTTAAGAAGCTATTGCCATATAATTATTTGTATTTGTTCTTCTAAGGTTGTTGTCATGTGGACATGTGGAAAGAGGAGTTATTTTCAGCCTAATCCAGTTTCTTCTTAGCAAATGAATACAAGTAGAAGTGAGAAAAGCTATGTTGGAATATAAAATGGAGCAACTGCCATAAGGAAAAAAAATATTTAAGGAATATAAAGTTTTTTTTTTTTTTACCTGCTTTATAATGAATTAAACTGGCAGGACTTCAATAGATTAAAATAATCCATACACTAAGATAGGCTTTTCAGGAATGAAATTATTCATTATGTTTGGCACTTTCTCCTTCCCCTCCCCCCCAGATGCCAAGGATTTATTATAGCAATTTAAAACGTCATTTTAAATGCAATTGTGAGCAGAATTAGACATTATTCTGCCAAGATCCCCTCCGTCACCTAAATCCAGGTCCACTGACCTCACCATGGACAAGAGCAATATGAGGGGTTTGGACCTACCTCTGTGAGTGACCTTGTCTTCTGTAGACCCTATACCTAGCTCCCATCAATGATACCACAAACAGACAGGGTGTCCATCACTCTCAGTTGTCTGCAGGAGACATTTGCCTTCTCAGTCAGAGTTTGTCTCGAGCAGGGAGCGCTTTTTCATCTGGGGAAAAGGCGCTGAGCCACAACTGGAATCTTGCTGAACTTCATTTCTTCTCACAGCAAAATTACACTGTCATTGTATGTTTCTCTTCTCTTTCTTCTTTTTTCTTTTCTTTTCTTCTTTTCTTTTCTTTTCTTTTCTTTTCTTTTCTTTTCTTTTCTTTTCTGAATAAACAAATAAAGATCTGCCTTTAGACAATAGCGATGCTCCTCTTATTTACATTCACTTCCTTGTCTTTTTGAGTGTTGACGCAGACTCACACAAAGAGAAGGAAATCCAGGTTCAAATTCAGTGTGAGAAAATTACCCTCAAGATTGTACCTCAGCCACCAGACTTTAAGATGACTTGAGGATGAGAAAATGGTCCTGATAAAGTTGCTCACTGTGCAAAAAGGAGGTGTAGATTCTTTGGGAATGAAAGTCGACATCATTAGGAACATCGCTCCTTCACCTTCCGTCTGGATACTCATATTTCCCTGACTTTTTTAAACCCTTTCTCCAGTTACAATTTAATAGAAATCTTGTTTCTCTGACTTACATGAGTGCTTTAACCTTTGTGATTTTCTGTTTGATTGTTTTGTGGGGGTGGAGGAGGTTGGGGTGGTTTAGTTTTTGTTTCGTTTTGGGGTTTGTGTTGGTTTTGGCTTTTTTTTTTTTTTTTTTTTTTTTTTTCACAAAAAGAGGGTTAGTTTACATTACCATTAGCTTCTGCCTTATGAATCCCTGAGTGGAAAAATCCTGAAATAAAACACATACATGCATATCTTTCAGATGTCATATGTTGCAAACAGATGAAGTGACATTTTAAAGCCCTTAGTGGCGTGCCCAATACAGCATTGCAGAGTTTTAGATGCCGTTAGGTAACACCCTCTTGTTCACCTATGGGCATGTTGTGAGTTTTTGCACTGTACGTACTATGTTGTTTTTGACCTGATTTGTCAGGACCTAATTTTCATATCCACTGCTGGGTTTTGAGTCCTTCTGCAAGGAAGAAGGGTTCTGCAGTTTATCAATGTAAACTCTAAACTCTTAGTTCTTTACTTATGCTAATGACAAAGGTTTCACTAACTTCACTGGATATGAAATTAAGCCTTCACTGCCCTAGAGTAATGAAATCAATGTTTCCTTCATCATGAACATGTCTGATTGAATTAATTAGAAATAGCTTGCTTTGGGATTTGATCTGGGTTCTCTTTCATGTTTTTAACTAATTACTTGCAATCTGATCCTGCTTTTTTTTTTCTAGTTTTAGGGGGTTTTTTAATTGATTTGTGTTCAACTAATGTTCACCAAAGTGTAAACTTCAGTTTGCTCATATTATACGTGTCTTTTCTATATGCTGTTTTAAATATTCTGTCTTGTATGAGAATTTACTTTGATTTTTTTTTTTCCTTGCACGGTTTTGTTTATGCAGTTTGTATTCTTTAAACTCCAGATTATTTTCACAGTTTTTGCTGTATCTGGTACTTTACCAATCCAAGATGTACTTTTTAAGAGAGGACTGATTAAGGAAAGAGGTTGTTTTTTTTTGCTAGGGTTTTTTTCTGTTTACTGGTGGGATGAATAAGAACGTATTAGTGAGAAAACAAGTATCAAATGATTAACAACTCACTTGCTGTTGTGATATTTTAGAGGAATAATCACTTTCTCTAAAACTCTGCAATATCTCTGAGCTTCCTGAAACTTCACATGAGTACTCAGCAGGTGCTTGGGAAACAAGGTTTGTTTGTTGCTTTGGGCTCTTTTGAAGCCAATTCTGTCATAACGGAGATATTCCATTTTTGTGCAAATCAGCTCAGAGAACTCTTAATTGCACTAGTGAAGCTAACACAAAAAGTGATTTGTTTTCCATAACATGCTAGTAATTACATCAGCAGAAGTGGATGAGGAGGTTTTAATTTTGTTTTATTATAGCACAAAGGTTTTACCTCTGCTGTCATGAAGCTGCTGGGTACCTTTGTGGGGGATGCTATGGAAAATGTAACGTCAGACAGATTATGACAGATGCAATCATAATGCATGGGAGAAAGGACAGAGCTGGAATAGAAATAGTATCCATTACCCAAGTAATAAGTCCTAAAATTACTAAGTGCCAGACTGAGCCTAATACACTATGAAACATTCTAATGACCAATGAGTACATGAGTCTAAGTGAATTAGGAAGTCTACCTAAATCAAATAAATCTCATAACTTAGTATTCACAGATTATTTTTTAAACTTAATTTGAAGGATAATAAGGGCTGCTAGGGGAAGATTTTATCACTGTGAATCCATGGCCATAGGTGACTTACAATTCCCTCTAATAATCAAAGACAAATTTCCTTTGGATTTATAATGACTGCTTGAAGTACTTTGTACTTTGCCTTCACTTATAATTTCCATTATATGCAATGTGAATACAGTGGTAGAACAATTATAGCACAATGATGAACACAGGTTATGGATTTCACTATTTAGCTAGAAATTATTTGCAGTTGGTAGAATTATTTGCACACATGCTTTAAAGAATAAAGAATTATTTAAAAAAAAAACCCACAAAACAAAATATTGAAACTGAAAATAGGATATTTTGATATGTTTTTATATTTCAGTGGCCTTTGGTTCCAACGCATATATCATAAAGAAGTGTTGAAGATTCAAATTAACTCTAGAGCTCTGTAGTTCATCCCTTTCATACACATACTTTAAAATGCTACCAGCATGGAAAGTAACTGCCAGTTCTAGAGATAACAGGTCACATCCTCAAGTAGTTTAAGTTATTTACATTAGCCTGATAACCTATGCCATTTAATATCAATTGAGTGCTTTGTAGAAAGTTTCCATAAGTTGATTTCTCAGTTTGGCAAAGGCTGTTCAGTTCTCCGATGATGATCTCTGGTGATGACTAGCTACTAAATTCTACTCTCTCTGTTAAGTCAGCGGTTAATGAAATCTCTGCCATTAAACAGGAATAATACAAACACGCATATGCACACAACTGCACACACAGAGAGGTCCTTTATTGGTACAGTAACATATAGCCTTTTTTTCATATTTGGGATAGGGATGGTTTACCATGAAAGGTAGCTAATGTGATGTTCTGCTGTTGCCACTCACCACAGCACCTCAGTTGGACACCTGGCACCTTGAAACAGTATAAGAACCTATTCCTGACAGGTGCCAGCCTCATCTGAATCACATTCCTGGAATGTGCCTTTTTTTCTCTGATATATTACATTCTGAAAGTCATCTTTCCTTCATTTCCCACATCTTGTTTCTCTTTCTTCTTTGCTTGAAAGACTGAAATTGCTCATTATCTGCTATAAATTGGCTTCAAATGAGTTATCTCAATTTATACCAGCTGGACCAAAGCAGTCACTGGCTATAAAATGCTGTTCTATTTTATGATGGAGTTGGTTTGGATTTAGCCTATTGTTTTTATTTCACTGGCAGGTTTTCTTTCTCGCCATTATCTTGCAATAAAAATATTTAATAAATAAACATATTAAGCTGTAATATTTTTCCTTAACTTAAAATCCCATAGATTTATTATACCAAGTTCATATCAGTCAAACTGGGTAAAGTGTGTTTGAAAAGCAAAGGATGTGCAGTGTAGGTTATGTGATAAAAGCTCATATGCAAACCCACAAAAGAGCTCAGAGAAAGCAGAAGGGGGTAACCAAGTAATATCTGTCTGCCCTTACTCCCAGGCCCATCCCAGGAGCACAACAGGGCATGCTCTAATGCCTGAGATTGTTGGGTGTGGTGATTGTTGTTATGGTGGGGTTTTTTTGGGGTATGGTGTTAGCGGTTTTTTGGTTTGTTTTTTTGGTGTGGGTTTGTTTTTTGGGTTTTTTTTTGTTATGGTTGGACGTGATGATCTCTTTCAGTCTTCATGGGTCCCTTCCAACCATGAAGATTCTGTGATTCTGTGACCAATGTCCCACCTGCAGAAGCCCAGAAAAGCACTGGAGAGTACAGTGGGGGGAAGCCTAAAATAAGGACTCAGAGAAAGGGTCACCCTGTCAAGACCTCTCCCAGGGCTGTCCCAGGAGACCCTCAGACCTGCTCTCCAGCTGTGAAAACCATCATCATGAGTCAATGCTAGAACACCTTTTGGACTGAGAGGATTTGATGCCTGAAGGTATGGGTTGTTACAGGTTACAGAGGATTGCAGAGGATTTATGGGATTAAAGGCAGGGAAAGAATTAGGCAACTGTGAGTTCTGGTGTGACATTGGAGCCTGGTTCAGCTACGCACACATCGCACAGTTGAATAATATGCATATTATATTAGTTCTGGACCTCATTTACTATTGATGTAACTCCAATCAAGGCATTGGGACTATTAATTTGGTCATAATTCTAAAATGATCATACAGTTTCTTAAAATTGTTTGGGCTGTATTAGAAAACAAAATCCTCTTGGGTTACTTTGAGTTTTACAGTAAGTGTGACTCAGGCTAATTTCTATTTCATCTAGGTATGTTCACCTTTTTCTAGCTGTTTGCTTTTTTAAAAAAAATATCCAAACTTCCTTTGGTGAAAGAAATGCCAGTCAGTTTGAATCAGGATCCAAATGAATATCCTTAAAAATGAGCAAATTTGTCACTGCAGAATAGGTAGAAACTTCAGTTTAGATTTTCCCCACAGTAATAAGCAATGTCTCTCAATAATTTAGCTGGCATTTAACTATAATATTGTTAACTGATAGAAGTAATTATAGTGCTTTCTTAATATCACAAATCTCTAGTGCACACTTTAGAGAGTCACTGAATTGTATAAAATACGCAAAGGACTTTAACTAAAAGTTCTGAGATCATTTAAATGGTGAATTGAAATAAGAATATATATATGAAAAATCCTAATAGGATCTACTTTCTAAATTCAACCAAGAAATGGGACTACAGGTTGTCCAGATGCTTAGTATAGTATAGCAGAATAGCAGGAGAGTACCCACGATGAATCAGAACTTTAGGTTGTACACCACAGAACATCATATTGATTTATTCCCTCCAGAAATATATATATATAAACCCAGTGAAATAGATATAGAACAAGGACCTGTTTGCTCCAGAAGTATTCTCAATAACAGTACCTAAAAGGTTTGATGAACTGTAGCACTGCTCTATTTGAAATGTCCACAGTGACATCCAACTAAAGCTGGTATTACATGGAATCAGATTCTCTCTTTCAATGTTATGAGGTTCAATGGCCCCAGAAAAATCCAGGCTAGGCATTTAGAGGTTCTATTGAAAAATATTTTCTATATTCTGCTTACCAATTGTGCTTTTGCAATTTTCTTTTTTTTTTTTTTCTCATAGCATTCCAAATATAGTATTTTCCTAGCTAGTCCTAACACTAAAATCTAAGGAAGAACTGATTTTTAATTCTTAAATTATTGTATGGATTACTGTGCAAAAAATGATGAGGTTTTATTATTTTGATAATTTTTCATTTAAAAAATGTATTGAATATGTAACTAGCTGTCAGATTATAGAAATTACATAAACCGACTTCCTACCTATTATTGATTAATTTAAAGAGTTTGCTTTGTTAAGCTTTTATATCATGTTCAGTTAAGCTTTAAAAGTATGGTTTACATAATAATATTAAAGAGAAAAATTTTCTGTCAGCATATTGCTCTCAATATATTTAAGTGAACTGCTTGGTTTACAAAATATTGCATTCCCAGCTATGATCACCAAAACTACACATAAATATAAATATATAACATATATCTCTATAGAGAGGGAGAGAAGCATGCACATATATTTAAAATTAAAGTGGAATTGTGGAAAAAAAATTCAATGTATTTAATTAATA
>VXBJ01004338.1:67754-90321 GCA_013400055.1 Nycticryphes semicollaris | reverse complement strand
TTTTTTACAGAGAAATACTGGTAGAAGGTTGCTGGTAAAAGGAAAGGGAGCAATGTCTATACCTGAGCAATCCGTCCACCAGCACTTCAAAGTGAAGAGGGTAATAATAAAGCTATTACTTGAAGACTTGAACGTCAAGCTGTCATTAAGCGGTACAACACTTTTGCCAAGCAAACAAAATGAGTATATTCATGCATAGAGAGGTGTGTGTGTAAACTCCTTCATAATTCCTGTACAAAAGGACTCTGGAATTTTTTATTAATCCCAATTACTATTTCAGATTAGCATCCAGAATGGCTGGATATGTTTTTTCCATCAAACTTATCCTGATACTAAATATATATTTTAAGAAAAATGCTGGAAGTGGGTAGGTTTCATACAAATCCGTTAGGAATTAATCCCAAATAGTTTGTCTGTTTATAAAACCAATCTGCCGTGTGTATATGTCATTTAATAGGGCGCGTTATCTTTTGTACCATTTTTCATCTGTGGAGTTATTTATATGTTGAGAAGAAAAGGCAAAGGTGATGGATGAAACTAATACCAATTACAGTAAATATTCCTCTTTCTTATCTTATTCTTCATTCTTGTTCTCATTCTCGTTCTTGTTCCTGTTCTCTTTTGTTTCCTTCTTTTTCCCTCTTTTTCTCCCTTTCTCCCTTCCTCCATTCTTTCCTTTACTTCTTTCTGAAATGCAAGAAAAGAGGAAAAAGAAAGCTGGGGCAGGGGCAGAAAAGAAAATAATTTATAGAGAAAGTTCATTTCCATAACAAACTAAATTTTTTCACTTCTGGCCTTGGCTCAACATAAAAAAAAATCTCTCAAACATTAAAATATCAAAATTTCATGTGAGAGTAAAATCTTTATCTATTGACAAATCTAGCATCATGACTGTAACTATGCAATATTTGAGTTGGTGATTTTATTACATTTTAGTTCTACTCTTGAAACTTCAGCTGTTTGACTTTCTTTTAACCATAATGAATCTGAATATTGAGATATCATAAATCAGATTGTTCTAATAATATATCTGAGTGAGAGGTTGGTTTGAAGGGTCCTACTGTGATTGAAATGTTGGAATTCAGTTTAGGATAGTGAATAGATGTTCAAAGACTGAAGTTTTGCTCTCTTGTCCCATGTTTTATGGGTATAATTGAACATTAAAAAAAAAAATTGTAACTAGCAGCTAGCAGAAAGATTCCCTTTTCCTCTATCTTCACAAGGAGCTGAATTTATTGGTCCAACTTACCCAGCTTAACATAAAATCCACATTATGGTTTTAATTTCCATGGGAATCAGCTAACCATAAATCGTACTTTTCCCTCTTGAGAAGCAGAACACTGAATGGAATGCAACAGTCATGTCGATTGTGACCATATTTTAGAGTATGTTGTAGTTTTTTGTCATGATGGTGTTCTGTTTCTCCATCTTCTATATTTTTGCATGACAGAATTACCTCTCCTAAGGCAGAACCAGCTTAGAATACCTTTGATGGCTCATTTCTCCTCTGGTTTGCTTGTCTGTCCATGTTTCTTTTTACTTTGATCTCAGGAGAAACATCCACTCAAACTTCAGTTCAGTTCCTTCCCCTCTGCTCAGCACTGGTGAGCAAAGTAATTAATGGAAAAGTAAAATATATCAGAATAAATTCAGTTTAGGATAAATAAATACTCTGAACATAAATATTAACTTTTGGGTGGATCCTAAAAAACTTGTCTGCAAAATTATTTAATTGTTTTCTCCTGCACACAAAAATGCCTTTTGAGGCTTTTTCCAAATTTATTTTATTCCCCCTTCCTTTCCACACATTTCTGAGCTATTTGCACAACATTCTTTTCCTCTCAAAGATTAAACCAGGCTGCTTAAAACCAAAACAAAATAAAACAAACCCAAAACTTTTATTTGTTCCTAATTGGGTTTTTTTGTGGTTTTATTTTTTTGGTTGTTTTTTCTTGTTTGTTTTAATGATCTTGCATAGTTAAAAGATGATCTCTGTAGAATCTAGGGAATTTTTAAATTCAATATTATTTTTATTAATAAAATGAAGCTCTGAGTCCATCATCTTTCTTAACTACTTTCTATTTAATAAGGGTATCTCCCTCCTTTTCAAAAAGTTTAATATTTAGTGGGAATCCACAAAGACATTGCAGTCAATAGAAATTCTGATTGGTAAAATTTGCTGTTCATTTTATATGATTAAGGGAGTTTTATTGAAAGATCTGATTTAAAGTAATTTTTCAAAATAAGCATCCACTCATAATGTGACAACACACTGATTCCAAAATGTTAGGTTGGTGGCAAACGTCACTAGACTTACACACTGCTGCCAGTAAGACTAAGAACTGTATTAATATACATGGGTGAACTATGCATGGACACTGAATGCTGGACCATGAAGAAGAAGATTCAGACAACTCACAGAAGGGATTAAACTGGCTGGAAACAGGAATGTCAGAGACAGAAGGACAGAAATACCCCTTGGTGACGAGATTAAGAGATGAAGCGTTGCCTTGTAACCATCCTGGATTTTGAGCACTCAGGGCCCACCACTGGGGAGCAGAGCTGGGCTTGAGGGGTGGACCTAAGGCTGAACAGAGGCATCCTATGTGACTGCTCATGGGATTTGTGCTGGTGCAAGGACATATAAGGAATCAGTAATGACATATCTTTGCAGAGTCTTTGTAGAACAACTTATGGTGGTGAGACTCTGTCCAATCCTCATGACTTTTTTTTTTTTTTTAATATTTAAGAAAAGACTTGTGTTTAATTCATCTCAAGGGGTACCATAAAAATTCCCCAGCAACCCACAGACAAATGTTTTGATATTCCAATTCATACTTCATACCTATGCTCGCTTTTCTTTGAAGGCAAAAGGAAAAGTAGCAAAACTACAAGTTCTGCTGTTTTCCTTGCCTGCACATGCTACAAAATAAAAATGCAGAGCAGAATGAAATACAGGGCTTCTGTATTAAAAATTGTCCTGAAGGCAAGACTGGAGAGATATGATGGGTGCCACCTGAGCTTGACACTTCTTGAGTTAATGAACACACACAGCATGAGTTTGCATTTACCTTTTGGTATTTGTTCTTCATGAAAGGAACCGGGCAACAATTTGAGGTGAAGAAACCTTACGCTCATGTACAGTGACAGCTTCCTCATGCATGGTGCTCTGTATAAAAAACAATCTTGGAAGCAAATGCATGACTGGTTTTGCTCAAATTACATCTGGACAGTTGTATTTGACCCTGCTTCAATTATATAAAAGCAAGGGTGGTCAGTTCACAACAGCATATTATTGCATCTCCTACACTTCCGATTAGACAAGTGTCTGTGATATCAGCTACTGTCAAGTGCAACTAACACGAATATTTTGCTTAATATTCAATTCACGAGAAAGTTAATGTGCCATTCTACTGAGACTATTGATCTACACAATAATATTATGATGCTCCGGTGAGATTTGATTAGTGCAGGGAAGTGCAGGGATAAGGGGATGGATACCAGAAGGGATTTGATTTCTTAGGGAGTTTAAGGTGTGAGAGTGGCGTATATGGGATAACTTAAACAAATAACTATTTCTATTAACACAGTAAAGACAAAGTAATATAAACAAACAGCCATCCAGGAATTCCAATTGCTATTAAACACGTCCAGGTACCACAGTTTGGACTCATTCTACACAGTTTTCTACACCATTGTAATGTGCTCTCTGTTCCTGTCACACACCCCAGTTAGCTAGGCGCAGCAGTACAGGCTCACCTCCAAAACGATGTTCAGACTTAGTAGGTTCACTGTGCATGATTTAAGCATCCAGAAATTGGCAGATAGTCCTAAACTTGCTGCCTAAGCTTACCTCTACAGTCAGTAGAGAACAAGAAGAATTTCCTGAAAAACACATTTCAGATAGACGCCATGAATCACTTTCTGAAGGAAGTTCTCACATTCCCTACTGATTATGTATAGAAACCTGATTAATAGCTTTGCCACCTAATTTGTAGATGGCTAAAAAGAGATAAGATGAATTCCATGAATTTGAACTGTACCAGTCCTGGATAATTAGCCTGAATCAGTGCTCAGCATATCTTTGACTATCTCTTATTCCATCATCTAGGGGTCAGAAGACTCCATGGGGGAGGCAGCTTGTTTAGGAAATGGTTACACTATCCTGTGGCAGAGAAATGCATGAGCTGACTGCTACATTGGCATTGTATAGTGATCTTTATTTGGAGGTTCAAAATATCAAAAAGATCAGTCTTGACTATCTTTGCATTTTGATATTTGCTCCTTAGAATATGATAGATGAACCTGTTGGGTAAATTATTCTCTTTTTACTCTTGTAAACAGTTAAAAATAAATAAATAAAAAATAAATAGCTGATTATTTGAGATTGAAGACAAGTTTGTATTACATCTTGTGCTTGGTGCTGGGTGCCAAACATCTTTCCACACACTGGCTTCTCTTTTAAGAATCTAAACAACTGGCCCAAACTCTATCCAGACTTTTCCATGGGAATTTCAATGAAAAGGACTGATAACCTTTCAGTCTTCCACCTCATATTTCCATATCTTCTAGTTTCTTTCCATTAGGAAATCATCTCAATAATTTTTCCTTCTTTACCCTCTTAGTTTGAGCTTTGGAAACACTAAATGCAAAACAATAGCTTATAAACAATTAATCTCTATATCATTCCTTGATCCTAATCTGTTTGTTCTTTTGCCTCTGATGGGACACTTATTTTGGGAAAATAGGTCATCTGTGGATTAGACATCTCTCCATGCTGCAGAGACTTGTAGCAGAATCCTCTGAAGCATCATTTGCTTTTAACTTTTCTGTTCTTGTGCCATATAGATAACTTGATACATAGCAAGTCTGAGATTGAATCCTCTTCAAGGGTGTGACCGAAGTTAGACCAAAAGATGAAGACTGAAGTAGCTCCTGCACTGGTAAAAAATACCAGAGTCGCTGACCTTGATGGCTTGCAATACCAAAAGATCTTGTCCAACAGTTTCTACTTGTATTGGGATTTTCACAGCTAAACAGACCCATACTGCAGAAGATAACCATTATCAAATAGGAAGGGAGAAAGCAGAGGTGTTTAATCAGACTTTCTATTGCCACTCCTTCAGATTTTCCATTCTGTCTTATGTAGCTTCCATTCTCTATCCACCTAACTCTCTGCAAACCCTACACCTTTCTTACAGATTGCAATCGCTGTTCATCTAAGGTAACATTGATTTAAATTATTGACATCTTAGTATTCAAGTTCAACAACCGTATTTCCTGTCTCCTCTGTTTCTAAACCCTGAACAGGCTGAACCTGTATCATAAGCCAGGCAAAAAATATAACTCAAACACTGACTTACTAGAAAAACCAAATAAAAATCTGTCAGTACATACTTGCTTTGACAAGTTGCCTTTCTCTTTCTTCTCCCATGTGAATCCCTGTCTTGTCCAAAACTTGGAGTATAGAAGAGCATAACATAGATACACCAGCTAAGGATAGTAGCAGTAGTGGGTACTCATAAAAAGACGTAAGAAGAGGGCAAACATACAGTGATAATTTCTCACAGTTTCTCAGCCAAAGAATTCATGCAAAACTTTCTGATCCATGTCCTTTGATGGGTTTTCTTTCCAAGGAACTGTATCACTGAGGTTCAGAATGAAAAAAGAAATGATGGTACTAATACATGAATGGAGAGGAAAGAGAAAGGTGGCAAATAGTAAAGAAAAAAAGAAAAAAAGAAACACAGGAAATCCATAGATGAATGGGATGAAGATGAAAATTATAAACTCTAAGTGTGTATTGGGTATACACGGCAAGGTTTTAGTACTGGGGGTCTGGAGAGGGAGGCTGCAGGGGTGGCCTCTGCTTGAAGACATCAGAAGCTGCTCCCTGTTTGACAGCCAGATTAAGTTGGCTTCAAATCTGAGGCCATCAGCAATGCTGTTAACACATCTGTCATAACACATTCAAGAAAGGTTAAAAAAGATGCTGCATAGAAACTGAGAAAGGAATGAGACAATGTGAGAGAAACAACGTTGCAGATACCAAGGTCAGTAAAGAAAGGAGGGAGGAGGTGCTTCAGGTGCAGGAGCACAGATTCCTCTGCAGCCTGTGGTGAAGATCAAAGAAGCTTCAGCCTATAAAGAGTCCATGCCAGAGCAGGCTTCTAGAAGGAGCTGTGACCCATGGAGAGGACCCTGCACAGGAGCAGGTCTTCTGGCAGGACCTGAGGCCCTACTGCAGGACCCACACTGGAGCAGTCTATTCTTGAACAACTGCACCTGATTTGAAAGGACCCATGCTGGATCAGGTCTTGAAGAACAGTAACCCATGGGAAGCACCCACATTGGAGCAGTTCGTGAAGGACAGTATTCTGTGGGAGAAACCCCAAGCTGACAGTCAGGTGAAGTCTCTGGTGACTGGAATAAGAGAAACATTGCACCTATTTTAAAAAAGGGTAGAAAGGAGGACCCTGAGAACTACCAGCCTGTCAGCCTTACCTCTGTGCCTGGGAACATCATGGAACAGATATTTCTGGAAGCACCTGGAGGACAGGGAGGTGATTTGAGACAGCCAGCATGGCTTCACCAAGGGCAAGTCCTGCCTGGCCAACCTAGTGTCTTTCTACAATGAAGTGACTACATCAGTGGACAAGGGAAGAGCTACAGATGTCATCTCTTTGGACTTCTTTAAAGCTTTTAATATGGTCCCCCACAACATCCTTCTCTCTAAACTGGAAAGGCATGAATTTGATAGGTGGACTGTTCAGTGGATGAGGGATTTGATCCCAGTCCTGTTCTCTGCTTTCTAGAACACAATTCTCTTTCTTTCTGAGCTTGCAAAGAAATTTCATATCTTACAGAGACATAATCATCCACTTAAAAAAATTAAAACAGAAAGAAAGAAAACCTGCCTAATGAATTTAAATGCAAAAGACACCGGGTTGTCAGATCAGTGAATTTGCTATTTCAGTATGAACATCTCTCCAGGCACTGTGTCTTACAGAAAAATTAATTCACTCCTTGTTCACTCTTTGGATAATCTACTGGTATAATGCAGTTGACTGCACTGCAAGATAAAGATAGTTGATAACATCCAGCAAATACTAGAAGACAAAGGCTTGCTTTCCTCTTCTTCATGCAGGATCAAGTCATAAACACTTGACTTATTTCAAGAACCTCCTCCTCACAAAGAAATATGCTTCTAAAGCAGAAGTATGGCTTTTCTAAGTATATGATCACTGTACCTTGACATGTATATCCTCTTAGATATCAACATAAACTTAGCCACAGCAACACAGTTTCTTGGCATCAGCAGGAACATAGGTCAAGGTATTGATTTTTTTAACAACAAAACCCCTTGAACATTTTTTTAGAGGTCATCTATAATATTTATAATAGATGCAGATTACCAGCTCTGTCATAATTTTCTCTCTTATGTTTTCTGTAGCACAATCACATCTGATTTTAAAATAATAACAATAAAATATTCCAGAAAAATATTACTCACATGGGGATATCAAAGCTCACTTCCCTTGTTCCTTCTTGACTTACGATACATCTATTTGCTCATTCTCTGCCAAGTTCTCCTATACACTTGAATTAATATTATTATTTTCTAGATTTATTAGTATTTTCCAAGTAATTTCTTTTTTTTTTAAATTTTTAAAATTTTTTTTATACTTTGTGTAACTGACACGCTATCACAGTCACTCTTCTTCTGGTACATCAGTTAGTTCCTGAACCTCCACCAGGTTGTATTTTGCAAGTTGAAGTTGTGAGCTCACGTAAGTTTCGAACAGAAGCGGAAACTTCCTCTGACTGAACTGCATCAAAAAGGACAGATTTTCAAATGAGTCACATCAACACACTTGAGCCCCTAGATCAGATCTTTAGCTGAAGGGCCAAGTAATCAAGATGTCTAAATCACCCTCACAGAGGTTAATCCATGATGCAGACTAGACAGCGTAGTTTCAGTAAACTTACTGGGATGGATCATCAAGTTCCTCCTCCTGATTTAGCTGTATTGACATAAATAAATTACAAGCAGGCTTCCCTGGGCAAATCCATTTGTTCAAAAGCATTTTCAAGAGCAGACTATTCCAGACACCATTGATGTGACTAAATCTATGAATAGTATCTCATTAATATATCTAATCTTGATATTGTGGGTTTTGGGACAAAGGACAATGACAAAATGAGCAAACAAACAAACAAACAAACAAAAAGCAAACCAAAAGACAAGGAAATAGTGTTGTATTTAGATTCAGTCTTCTAGCTTCAAATCTGCTATGACAGAACTTTTAACTCACTTCCCCAAATTGAAAATTTCCCAGATATTAAGACTTACATCCACACAGGTGGACGTGTGGATTTTGGCAGGGCTTTATGCCACTTAATTGATAAGGATCCAGAAACTAGGTTTCCCCTTTTAAAATGGTAGGAATTCAGCAATTTAGGAGTATTTTGATAATGTCTGAAACTGACTCTGAAAGGACAGATTGCATAAAAAGAGTGTTACCTGCTCTCTATTACATTTTTTTTGGTCTCAGTGAAGACAGAAAAGCCACCCATACATTTTTCTAACACCCGAGTGGTTAAAGCATTCTGATTTAATTCCTACCTCATCTGAAAGGGTTTTAGATTTAAATTTCTCCATTGCCAGAAATATATCCTAACCACTGGCTTATAAATTTCCCAGAGACAGAGCATATTTCAGCCCTTCAGTTTCTGATATGTTTCTCTGCAGAAAATAATTTGGACCTGGTGGAGAGAAGACAGAAATAAAGAAAAATTCTGTCTCTAAGTGGTTAAAATAGTCACTTGAGTATGGAAAGTGTGGGGGTTTAATCCATACACCCAGAACTCAATTTACATTGCTTTAAAGAAAAAAAAAAAAATAATCTTCCTTCATTTCTAAAGTAACAAAGATTAGAACTATCTGTCAGTTTGTTAAATTTTAAGCTCTGTTGCTAACACCAGCCAAATCAATACTTTCAAACCAAAATAGCATCTGAATAAAAAGAGAAGACACAAAAATTCATGCCCCCTCTTGAAAAACAAGACAGAACAGCTAATAGATTTCTTTGTTTTGGCCTCTTTGTTACACAGCAACCACATATTGGCTAAAGAATATATATACATACATCTTTGAAAGAGCTCTGCAATGAGGGCTACTTCTTGCCTTACAGGAGCAAGGAGGATGTGGAAGGGAAACAAGAGTACTATTTCATTTAGGGAATAGTCTGGTAAGTGATGGTGTTAAAATGCTAATCTAAAAATAGAGGGCAGGAACTCTTAGAGAAGCAGACCGGATGTATTTAGGTGATCTACCAAATATTTATTTATATCCTACCAAATGAATGAGTAATATAAGCTAGAGAAGCTCTTTGCTGAAAAAAAGTCAGGATGTTTTTTTCCTCTGCTTGGAAACTGAGCCACTTGGATACAGAGTCAAGGTATATTCCTTTTTTCAGTGTCTCATTCTTTTTTTTTTTTTTTTTTTTTTCTTTACAACAACATAATTTAAACAGAAGGGTAATAAAACCCTGCTCTTCCTTAGATCTTGCAGCAGACTGCTTTACATCCTGCTAGAAAAAATATGCTTTGGGAAGGGAATAATGCCATTTTGAATCTCTGAAGTGATGGGAATAAAATGTTTGTCTCCTTCATCTGAAGATAGCATTCTAAGTACCTGCCTATTGCTTGAAAAGAAAATAGCTGGTTTTAACATGGTCATTGCTATATTTTGGATGGACTACCATACAGTAGTTTTGATGTGGAGGCTTTTGGATGAGACACAAATGAAATGACTCGGTGTGAGTCTCTAAATTTGTGTATCTGTAAAGGCAATGGGTGTATCTAAACTCCTTTTCAGTCAGACAATGTCGTGTCAGTGCAGTGAAGGCTGAAAATCCATTCAGACATTGGGCTAGCACGGGTTCAATTCTGATATCTGGCATTTAACATGTCCTCAGAAATCTGCAACATCTGCACAGAACTCAGATCCGACACAGAAAGTTGAAGAGACCCACATCCTTCCAGAGCAGACTTTGGGGAATAGACAAGGTGCACAGGGCATCACGAATGGTGTGAGACACATGTTTTGTATATGAATGACATCCTGTATGTCTACCTTTGGGTGATCTGAATAGCTCACTAAGATCTGTTGACGGCAGCCAGTAGTACAATAGTAGCCTAAGCCGACACAGACAGATAGATCAGCCATTCAGCTGCTTAAATATCTGCATTCAATACCTTATAAGATCCTATATATATCCTGGATGGCCTTCAGCTGCTGTTGCAGAAAGACATAATTCTTCTGTAAGTATTGAACATTATCTTCCAGCTCAATGCAAATGTCTCAAATACCTAAAAGTACCTTTAGCAAAACACGCACCCTACATTTAGGCAGCTGAACGGAGAATCTGCACTGCAACTGAGACACCTCTTGTTACAGGAACTTGAGTGGGCTAAGAACAGAAAATCCTAAATTTCTCTTGGAAACAGAATGTTCTGCAAAAGCCTTGAAAAGAAAGTGCAAAGGACGAAACAAACAAATGATGAAATAACTCTTGCATTATTTGAGGATTAGAACAATTTTAAGGGTTGTAAAAATTTTAAGAAAAGTACAGTTTTAAGGATTATGGTTTTGTATTTGGCTATCTAATTCTTTAATTGTAAATTCTCTGAAGCAGGCTGTTAGTATACCTGAATATTACCTAGCATGATGTTGCTCTTGGATGCAGTCTCTGTGTTTTGTCATAATAGAAACAGTAGAAAACAACAAATGTATGGATCACTAGAGAACATAGCCCACTGCCTAATATTTAACTTGTATATGTAAATTATCTACATTACTTCAATGACAAAAGCTCATACATTAGAATTAAAAAAATATTGTTCCGGTTGTGCCAACAAATTCTCAAACCTAAGGCCATTTTCTTTGAAGGGGTATCTTTCTCAGTCAGAATTCAAGACACACGTCTGCATAAATTTCAGTTTCCAGGTTTAGGTATAGTCTGTGTTGGATAAAAAGCCCCGTCTCTTCAAAGTACACAGCCCTATTGTTTTTGAGACATACTTTGTCAAAGTGCTAGCTATGGACTCAACATAAATATTCATGCTTTTAGGAAATGGAACAACTGTGCCAATAAACACTTGTGTTTTGTCTTATTTTTCAATTTTTCATGAGTAGTATGCAAAAGCTGGACTGTGCTGTGACAGGTAACACAATCTTCTTCAGCAGCATTGACTTGGAATTCACAGCCATGGAAAACTCAAAAAAGAGTAGTCACAATCATATTGTTTTAGTGTTTCCATCTCATAGTCATTGACCCATGTCATCAGACTTGCAAGAGAAGATGCTCTGACTGGCCAGGATGTATTCTGGGTTTTTCAGTGACTAACTACGGGCAATGAAGAGAGCTCATTTTCCCTCAAACAAGAAATGACAAAGAAATGACAAAGATTGCTTCTAATAATCAGTTAGGGCAGAATGGAAGCTATAGAACATGCTTCTCAAATATTTTCCTTTACAGTTATACCTAACAGAGTTTGTGCTGCTTTTATTGTTCTGCACTTCAGAAGTATAGTTTTCAAGAAAATATTATGATCACACAGCTAAAGGTAGACCTCTGTGTTTATATATACAGGCATCTAAGCCTAAAATCCTTCCCAGACTCTTTCATGTGTTCAAAGGCACAATACCATAATATGACATTTTCATAATATTATCAAGGATTCAGTAGCCTCCATCTCCTAAGCTTTCCTTGATGTAGGGAGGAGATTTTCAGACTAATGGAGATATACAAGGATATCACAGTAAGGTTTGGACAACAAAACTCTATTTTTTTTTTCCTTCTAAAGTGATGCTCTTATATTTACCACAGGGTAACCGCTACAGTGGTCAAAGTTGTGCTTCTACCACCTTCTGTGAATCCAGGTTGAGTGAAAAGCTTGATTACTACTACTACTAAAATTGCAGTAGGAAAAGTAAAAGACTTGAAAATTACTTGTATTCACAGTTATGATGTTGGTGTGCTAGGAATCAAAGACAGCACATAAAAGAGGTCATTAATGAAGGGTGAGAGTTTTCTTTTGGAGTAAGGAGTGAAAGCCAGCTAGAACAGAGCTCCATTGATACAACTCGGTCACTCAAAACACTCCCAGTTTCACATTTCTTAGTGCGCCATAATTTTTTAGTCTTTTCTACAGTGGAGAAAAGCAGGAATGCGTTATTCTAAGACTAAATGGAGACTTTCCTTTTCAACGTTTTCAAAGAAAAGTTGATGTCTGCAATGATATTTGGAATCAGTCTAGTAGCTTGTCTCAACCACACCAAGACACCCTGGTTTCCTGTCATCTGTATGTTACCTCTAAGCTGCAAGTTGTTCTTTATGTTGCTAAATTATTTATCCACAGAACATGCAAGGCTAGTCCGAAGCTCTTGTGCAGTAAAGAAAGTGAAGCCACCCTAAAAGTGTGTCTCTGGACTATTTCTGTCTTCATGTAATCCTCTATATGAGAGCAAATATAGGGCTGCAGAAAGGTTTCTGGTATCAGTAGATACCTTGCACAGTAGCTGGCAGAATTTCCCATCAGAAGACAAGGAACGTCACACCAATTTCCAAATACATTCCAGAAAGTCTTGTTGGTGGCAGTCAGAGGGAAAGTGATCCTGTATCAATTTTCAGCAGAACTTCTTGGCTCTGAGCAGCTGTGGGTTGAGCCTAACGCCTTGCAACATAGCTGGTCTGGGGCTATGTACTGAAATGTGATATAAAACCCAAGCCTACTAGTCACACATATCTACAATCACATCTGTTTTTACACAAAACCTGAGAGCAAAGAACTTTAAGCTTGACTGTCATTTTCTATGAATGATGCAGTTATCTGTTTAATGAAAAGTGGTGTTTATATATTTTAAGTAATAACAAAGAAGAAATCATTACTATAAGAATAGAGATCAGGGAGAGAATATTACTTGTATATGTATTTATATAAATACATACATATATGCATATACAAAGAGCTTCGTTTCACCCTGCATCACATTGTGTCCATAATTCAGGTGTCTACATTGAAACAAAAACTTCCAGTTGATGATTTATCCTCTCTCTATTATCCACTTATCTTGGATGCATTGCTCTTTTGTTCCTGTATTACTTTATTGCCTACAGAGCAAAGATGGAACTAGCTCAGCTTAGACGGTTAATACTAACTTGGTTCATTTCTCAAAATTAATTAACCTCATTGGACTTACATACCAAAGACAATAAGAACATTATGAAGGTACGGACAGTTGCAACGGGCTCTGAAATGCTGGAGCTCTTCAGTGGACACCAGCACAGTTATACCGTGATGGTGGATCTGCCTGGCCAACTCTTCTCTCGTAGGCCAAGGAAAACTACTTTCTCCCTCAGCCCTTTGTCTGCAAAAATGCTTTTGAAGCACATGGTATCAGTTAAAAAAAAAGGTTTGGCTTGATATTTCACATTAAAATACCCCTTAACGACCTGAGAAAATCCTGGCATTATTGGTATCTTTTGTCAGCTTCTACACAGTTATTTGCCACATTTGGCAATTTCTCATGTCACATCCAGCACTTTCCCATTCCCTGTTTGGTCCACTTAACTTCAGGTCAGGACCTAGTCAGCAGCCTAATCATTTGCCTGCAGCCTGCGCAAAGAAGTAATCACATCTGAGGCTACAAACACTGAGCATCTTCAGAGTGCAGATCCTTTACTGCCTTCACATTCTGGGCTGATGCATATAAGACATAAACGAGGTAAAAAGTCTTTAGTTTTTCCTAACATAGTAGATGAATGGAGCTCAATAACTCTCATATCCGTAGTACGGGGTGTGTGAACATAAAACCCACTGCAGAGCTTTAACACATTTTGCCAACAGCAGCAGTTACTACAGGTGCCTTATAACTTGTAGATGAGTCATATTCTTGCAGATTGCTAGAATCATAGGAATGTACTTAATTCAATGCTCATCTCATACTTTTTATATATCTGCTTGAGTTAGAACATTCCGTCTTCAGCTATTATAGCACGGATTTTGCTTGCAGAATCTTAGGAAGCAATGTACCATTTATGCAGACACTAGAAAAAAATAAAAAAAAATCCTCTAGCACATAGCATTACTCTACTGAGGTATCTCTCTTTGGACCATACAGCTTCCAAAACATTGGACTTCAGCTGTTGAAGTATATTGTGTCTTCCTAAGAAATTCCCAAGTTATTTGTCTAAGACTTCGAAAGACAATTTACATTTCACCTTTTACATTACAAAAGTATGAATAGATTGTCTTGCTTGAACTTAAGATCCTAAAGTGTAATTGGTCCTTCATTTAGAAATAAGAAGCATTTACAAGATAGCTCTGGATAGTCAATGTTTTTTCTTTTTTTTTTCCTGCCTCAACTTTTTTGAAGGTCATATTTGCATAACAGTTCAGGTTGCCCATTCATCCAATAAGGATAGATTTCAGTCACGTTGAAGGTACACATACTGACACCAGAAATTTCTACACTTCTTAGAGAAATATTAGTCAGACAGATTTATTTCTCCACTTTTACAGTTTCATTGGTATTTACTACAGTGTGTAATGACTGAATGATATGGTTGATTGTTTCCAGGTATTAGTGCAATGTGAATATATTAGTAGTCACTTTCTTACTGCAATAAAGTGCAAAAGCAGATGATATAAAGCAGATTGAAATGGTGCAATATGTATTTACAACATCCTATAAATTAACACCCAGCAAGTATGGAAAATACACACTAGTATGTGGTGCTTCTTAACCTTGTTTTAACAATTGTGAGGGGCAGTTCTGCCCTCGCTTTTCAGTGGCTCAGAAAATTCATAAGGATAGCTGATAGGCAGTTTTGTTTCTGTGCTCATAAAAAGCTTTGTTTTGATAGATTAGGAACTTTATATTGGATCTTTGCTCTGATCGATAACAGTCAAGGAAGTGCAAAAGAAATGTATGTTACAGGGGAAAGAAGATGCCTTACCAAGTTCTGAAAGTGTGAAATATACTGACTACTTTTAAGGGGATTGTCATCACCTTTTATGCCTGAAAACAAGAAAATTCAAAGAATTATTTTTGTGACAGCACAAAAGAAATGTGACCTGTTAAATTATGAAAAGAGGTGGAAAACATAATAGCATTAACTGACCTCTAATTTAATGTCTCTACCCACCCATGGGACCACTGCTATAACAAATCAGTCACAGGAGCCATCATGTTTCTATGATCTTGTCTTTAAGTATGATGAGTACCACATTTTTTAAGAGGAGATTTGTAACATTTTTTTCACAAGAGGATTATGGATTAATCTCCACCTGTGAAACCACATCAAAATATTTTGCACTCTTACTTCCTGTGAAAAAGTTGTTGGGTTTTTTTTGGTTGTTATTTTTTTTTTTTAAACAGTTTTGAAATTGCCATTTTGTAACACTATCAAATATCCTCCTCAAACATGGGAACACACGTGGAATAGACCTTTATCTGCCTTTTTGTGATCATTTTTTATTTTACGTTACTATAACTATTATTACTAATACTACTACTATTACCACTACCTTCTGGTAAGGTATTACCTTACTATTGCCTCATGGGTTTTTTCAGTTCAGAAGCAATTCCAGATTTTTCAGTACCTTCTTTCAGAGAATCTTCTAGGTCAATCTTAGCCACTGTTCTCCTCTGAAGTCCCTCTGGTTCTGGGATAAAGCTTAAAGAACAGCTTCTCTCAGTTATCTGTATCAGAACACTGTGAAAAAAAAGAGGGCTGTTGAGCATCTGAATGATTCTTACAGCATCATGTCAGCTGGTGACATGAGATTTACCTAAGTGAAAATTAAATAGATGCTAAATATGCAAATTCAGGTGGATGGAGTGAGCTGGATTGTCTAGTAAATGAGACACATTTGAAAAAAAGTGCTAATATATCATATGTACTAAAAAAAACCCTACTTTTCTGTAAGACAACTAATCCATCTAGCAGAAAGCAATACAAACTTATATACACACGAGGGAGAGTTCATCACTGAAAGTTGCTTTAAAAAGGATTCATGTATTATAATTAAGAAAAATGTGACCATTTTTTGAATGCTGAGTATTGCAATGTATACAGGTTTCTGTGTTATTGCTTATTTAGACTATTAGATCTACAAGGGAGTGTGTGGCGGACTGGGTTAAACTCTTTCACTCCCCCTCCTCAGCAGGATGAAATGGCTTGTGGGTCAAGATAAATACAAGGACATCACTTACCTGCTATCATCACAGGCAAAAAAGACTTGATGAGGAAAATTAATTTCATTCTATTGATAATTAAAATAGATTCAGGGAGTTCTGCCTTCAGCCCTTTCCCAAACCTCTTTTCCCCCCTCCACCTGCCCCAAGCTTAGCTGAGGGGCTCACCTGTGTCCTGCAGTGGGGCCCTTGGAGCCATCTGGGACCCACTGGGACAGACTGTGTCTGGCACAGGGCAGCTGCAACTGCTCCATACACAGTCCTCCCGGCATCCCCACTGCCAGCTGCTGGGCATGCACACCCCATACACTGGTACCTCAGTGTCTGCATCCATGGTGTTCTCACAGTTCCTGTGTCCACAAAGCAGCACTGGGAATGAGTGCAGGTGTGAGTGAGGGTGTGAGTTCTGGTGAGTATGAAGGCAGACCTGGGAGCCAGGGTGTGTGTGTGTGTGTATCTCAGGGTAAGACACCTGGCAACCTGACAGACCAAGGGGTCCAGGACAACTCCTGAACAGGTTCTGCCTTTTAGGGGTGATGAACTGAGAGACCCTTTGTGTGTGTCTCTATTGGAGTCATGAAACTGTGGGGAATGAGGATCCAGGACCAAGTAACTGGACAAGCTCTGTGGAAGTGTGTGCGTATGGATTTATGATCCAAAGCAGCAATTGGAATGAGACTGAAGGCTTTGAGGCTCAAATGACCAAGTGCTGGCAACTGGAACACTGGGATCCAAGGGCAGCTACTGGATAGGCTGAGTGTTCAAGACAAGCTGTTGTAGGCACCCACATTGCAGGTGTGTATATTTACACTCTCACTAATGGAGCTATCTGTAACTCAGGTATACCTGATAAACACTCCTAGGGATTTGCAAAGGAAGGTTCTCCACAGTAACCTGGTTGCAAAGATGTCAAAGTAAAAGACTCTCATTATAGCATTGGACACATGAATAAGAAAACTGTATCCTCATCTCTGAAGGTTGGTGGGGTTTTTTGTCATGGTGTAAAAGACTATGAGACTGTTTAGGCTTGAAACAGTATGTGTGAGTATGGAGGTCAGGATTTAAAAAAAAAATACAGAAGTATGAAAAATTACAAAATGCCTCGCTTTAATCTGGATAAGCAGAAGAATATTGAAAGTTAACTTGCTTTTAGTGTGGAGGTATCTTTATGGCCAGAAAATCACGAGTAGTGAAAACCACCTTACAGTAACAGAGAAAGTCATAACAAGAACCAAAAACTAGAAGTTGAAGCCAGAAAAAAATGTGAGCCAAAAGCAAGTTAACTTCTTAACAGTAAAAGTGGTTAACTACTGGGACATGGTACCAAAGCAAGTGAGATAATTTCCATACCTTTCTGTGTTCACAAGAAAAAAGGGATGACTTTCGGAAACATTTCCTTTAACCAAGTTGAAGTTATTGGCCCACGGAGTAAAATACATGTGCAGCCCAAGAGTACCTTTTTGCTTTAAAGACTCTGAGTCATCTTTCAGTAAGAAAATCTATTTCAGCAAAATTATAATTTTTTCAAGAAAAAACAAGTATTTTTCTCAAAAATGAGTGATTTATGCACATGCAAACAATCAAAACTGAAAAAAAAAAAATTGGTGCCACGGCTTATTTAAATCAATTTTCAAATGAAGTCAGTATCTTTGTCCTTCAGCGTAAATAGCCTGAGTTAATCTAATTTGCTCTTAGAGTTTCAAAAGAGTTTTTCTGTTGACAATGTCCATTCTTTTCTGTTCTTCTTGAACTTCCCTACTTTTGAATCCTACTAAGACCCACAGACCTTGTCAGATTGCCTTATATGCTGGAGATGTATTACTATTATGCCAGTTCAGTGTGTTATTGATGTTTTTTAACAGCACCTTCAAATATGAGTGTATCCCCAACAGATGTAAGAATTTAGCTCTTCTGAGGCTGGCCTGTGATATCAATCAGACACACGGTCCCAGTCTGCGTATAACACTGCTCTCAGGTTTCCCCATCACTAGATGTAGAAAAACATGGTAACAGCTGGTGTCATAATAAGTGATGTAAGAAATGTGATCACCTCCTCCAGCTGTTCCAGCCCAGGTCCTTGCTGTCCAGTTTCTGGAGCCCAGCTGGGTGTCTTTGCCTAGGCTGAAGGATGTGAGCGCGGCTTTCCCACTCAAAGGTTCACCAAGTAATGAAGGAGAGCTTGCATCCCAGAGACAAATGCATAGACATGGACACGCAGACACAAAGGACGTTGACACAGCTGGTCACACAGATTGCCAATGACAAGGCACTGCCTTCAACAGCACCTACATACAGGACCCACACACAGCATAAACAGAGACAGCTGAGACCTCTCTCCTCTTCAGACGGTGGAGACAGAAGGTGACTAGCGGTAGCACACACACACAACACGCTGTCTAGGTTCATAAGCACACACATATTTACGGATCCCTTGACCATCAGCCCAACCCCTCTGTTTGCCCCATGCCCTCCTGGATTGTGGAACACCTTACCCACTCCATGGGTCGCCTGTTTGCCAGCTGGTCCATCTTGATGCTCATTGCAAATATACACAGTCATTCCTCATTCACTCCATACTTACAGGTCCTCCTGTGCTTACCAGTATAGAACCATAGAATGGTTTGGGTTGGAAGGGACCTTAAAGATCATCTAATTCCAATCTTCCTGCTGCAGGCAGGTCACCTCCCACTAGATCAGGTTGCTCAAAGCCTTATCCAGCCTGATCTTGAGGAACCCCAGGGCTGGGGCATCCACAGCTTCTCTGGGCACCCTCACCACCCTCAGAGTGAGAAATTTCTTCCTAATATCTAGTTTAAATCTCTTCTCTTTCAGTTTAAAGCCATTACCGCTCATCATATTGCTACACTCCCTGATAAAGATTTCCTCCCCAGTATGGAGCTCCCCCCACTCTGCCTGATACCCTCTGCCAGACCTGAGGTCCCTCTACTTGCCAGATGGTCCAGCTTGAGCTTTGCTGGTGAGTAGACACACATCGTCCAATTGCACCAGGACTGTCGAAGATACAGACACTCTCTCTTCCCCAGCAGCTGCCACCAGGCACATGGGTGCCTGCTCCAGACACTCCTACCTCATACTCTTGCAAATACCTTTAGTATTTTAATAGTGGTTTTGCACGTATGTCAAACTGCCAAATGCGGGGTCAACAGTCTTTTGGGCCAGGGAACAGTTCACACCCATAATGAAATTATATTCGCAGCCTTCATGATTTAACAGTTTAATAGGGTAAAAAGAGAGAAATATAGAGATCTTCAAGGAATAGATTAGAGTAATCCAAGGTAGCAATGAAATTATTAAATTTGCTGCAATAAACAGTGATTTACTGCATCAGCTTTCTAAATGAAGCCAAGCATATCAGTATCAGGGAACGTTAAAGAATAATTTGTATCTATATCCTTCCTATATAAGGCATATATAAGAGTGGAACTAGTGCAAAAGAACAAGGAGCATGCTTTTTGAAAAAAAGGAATCAATCATACTTTGAATTCAATTAGTTCGTACCTTTGTAGCTCTATTTTATTGGTAACTTCTCAATAATTTTATGATTTTACCCAAAAAATAGAATCTTCCATCAAAATTTTTCATAGGCCATACTGAAGCCTTTTGATAATTAAATTGCTTGATTGTATTGCTATTTGCATCATAGACTAACTGTGAATGTTATATTTGCATTTTGTATAATTAATAATTCACTGATAATTGTGGTATGAGTTACATATTTCAGCTTCTTTGTAAACACACATTACAAGATTTTCCTTATCCTAAGGAGCTGAAAATATAAGCACACTTTGACCTGAAGTACAGAATTTTATTCTCATCTACTGCTTCTGTAAACACTGAAGAGAACTTCTCAAAAGAGAAATTAAAGGCAAGTCATGCAATTACCTCACACTTTCATCTTAGATTATGTCAAGAAAACCCATATTAGATATTCCTCTACATTTCATGTAGACCTAACTTAAATTGTATAATGCAAAAGACGCCAACAGTTATAATATTCAATTATCAGGAATACATATAAGCTGTGACAGTGACAGACATTAAAGACATTGCAGTAGAAAGCCATTGGCAGTGGTTGATTAACTCTTAAAAAAGCTGCTTGAATAATTAATTGGTTTCCATTCTGCATATAATTAGTGGGTAAATTGTCAGTACCCAGATGCATATCAAACAATACATGAGTTTCTCATTAAAAAGGTTTAAAGTTCATTTCTTTCCCATCAAAAGGGAAACTTCTTTAATTTAAATCCACAAACCTCTCTCCCCAAACATTGACACACAGCCAAAAGGAAACAAAACCATTTGTGAAATTTGAAACACATCTGAACATCCCTCTTTCCAGTACTTCTTACATTTACTCACGTTTTATTTTACCTCTCTTTGTGTTTCCTCTTTAATCCAGTCTTCTCTGAACTTAATGGCAAATGTTTCATAGGTGTCAGCAGCATTGGTGTCCCAAACTAGACATGCCTAGGCAACTTGCTACATAAACATAGAAATTTATCCTACCTCTACTTCAGCTGTGTCATTAAAAGGTGTAAAACAACTATAAGGGAAGAAGATATTAATTCATCCTTTTCATAATCTCCTCCTACACCCTGTTTCATTAAAGTTTCTGAATTATATAATTCAGCTGCATATCCAACTGGTGAATCCCCTATCAAGATGTTTATCAGAAATAATGGGTTTATTTTGCCTAACTCCAAACATCTGCAATTTAGGGATTATATCTGAACTAATGAATATAGGTTCCCTTTATGGTTAAGTGGCATTTATACAGTTAAAGCCAACTGCTTATTTAAAGCATATACTTATGAATAACTACACTTTTATTTTTCTATGTCTTAATTTTTTCTAATGACAGTGTAAATAATTCAGTTGAAAAAGTATACAAGAATAGTTTTAAAATGCTGTCATATTTATGAATATTTCTATATCTTAAGATCCACAGTTACAGATACGTGCATGTAAATAAAAATGAAAGCATATGCGGTAATTTACAAATATATGCACATGCAATTTTCATAAGGTGTTAAAAATTCTACTACTTAAAAATAAGGTGAAAAAAATCTACTACTGAAGAAAAAAAGAAGCTGATATAGAAAACTGTATTTGAGGATATACTGTCCAAAGTTTCAAATGCAGTATAGCTATTTATATGGTGGCATGACAGATACAGTTCTGATCAGGGCTTCTTTAACTAGAACCACTTCTTCATCTTCATTTCATTTTTTATAAAAGTAAAATATATTCTGTTGCTTTTTGTTTTGTTCATGGCACATTCAAAATCAGAACTGGCATCACTGGATGAGTAATCAAACAGGTGGCATCCAAACTAGTTTTTTATGTGTGCCCAGAGAAGACATGATGCAGCTGGCAGATTATTTTGCATGCCAAGTAAGTCTGATAAAGAAAAGCAATCCTTTCAAAACAAAACCAAAAAAGCCAAACAGATGAAAAAAAACCAAACCCAAAGCAAGGAACAATTTTATAAAATAGAGGAGGCTTTGCTGTTGGAGATTCCAAGAACACTGTCCCTTATGGCTAAACTTTTTGAATGTTGCTAATAAGAAATAGGCCAGTTCCTGTCTTGGCATGTCTACCTCTGTGAACTTTTAGGAACTGCAGGATTTTATGTCTTAGAGCGCTCTCCGCTGCCTTTTAGGCATCATTATGTCTGCCTGAATTTCCAGAGTAAGTAAAGAATAGAGAAATACTGGATATGATCTTAACTAATACAAATACAGAAGACAGAACAATGCTTTAATTAAGTGGAAGACTTGTAGTCAAATATGTTTTGAAGGGAAACAGCCCAACCTATTTTTAGAATTACAATGCCAAACCCTTGAAGAAATATGATAATAACTTTTGTCTTTTTATAAGTTTGTTAGATGCACTGGAGATCAAAGTGACATCATCAAGGGAGGAAAATTCCTGTCCTGTACTTAATATTTTCTCTAATGTTATACATAAGAAAGATATGGTATCATGAGATCAATCTCCCTCCACAATCCATTACTGTAACAAAAGACATCCCAGAATTGTCATGAAGAATGAAAAAAATTCATACCTTTGCTTTGAGATCTCTATGGATTTGGTTAGAATTGAAATGCAAATACTGCCACAATGGGAAAACTGAAAATAACATTGAAATGACAGCTCTTCTGAAGTTTAGCTTGCTTTTAAAATTTCTGAATAACATAGCTAAAAATTCAAATTATCAAAAAAAAAAAATGAAAATTTCTATTTTAAAAACCAAGCACAAAAAATGAGAACTTAGGG
>VXBJ01004338.1:18578-67596 GCA_013400055.1 Nycticryphes semicollaris | reverse complement strand
TTGTAATTGTAACTTTAACAATTAACTTTATTTTTATGGTCACACATTGTTTTCCTTTAGAAGAAAGATCACCATATTAACAATTTATTTAACAATTTAATAATACAATTTTTAATAAAAGGTTCTAATTCATAAGGAAATGTGCTCTTTTTCAGTTAGGACATTTTCTTTTACTATCTTGCATAGCATACTTGGCTACATTTTTTGTCTTTTTTAACTTATGAAGGAGAAAATAACTTTCAGTAAAAAATTCTTCTATATGACATATATTCTCAACAATTTAGATATCCACACAATAGCTGTGAATGGGGTGATAAAATGATCTGTTAAATATATAAAAAAAAAAAAAAAAAAAAAAAAAAAAACAACCCAAACAACCAAGGGCTTCTGTGTCAAATTCTGCTGTTATAAACTTATATTTCATTGGATTCACAGACCATGGAAAGCAGATGTAAAAGTTCTGATTTAAATCTGACTAAAAATTCTAGAAGCTTCTGCTTCATGAATGGTGTTTCTAAGGTCAGCTGGCAGATGTTCTTATCTTCAGTCCTCAAGTCTCACCTTATCACACTCTTGGGTTTCTTTTCCCCAAAAGACTCTTTGTCAAAGTAAAGTTTTTCTTTCAGAGGCTACGATGGCATCCCATGAGTGCAATGATAACACTCCCAGCTGAGATCTCAGGGACTGCTACAGAAATAGTTCTTTGTAACACAGGAGAAAAAAAGGTCCTCATATTTGGACAGCAGTTCTTTGCATTTTCTTTGCACAATTCTCAATAACCCAGCAATTTACAAAGCTATGGGTAGCCAGACTTGATACTTCATGAATTCCCTTAAACCAAGCTTTCCAAATATAGACTGAACTTTTCATAGAACCTGGATTTAAATATTGAAATACAACAATTTGTATTGAATATTTATTATCAGCACAGCCATCTATCTGAATATAGCATCATTATAGCAAAGACTGTAGGTCATACTAGGAAAGGCAAATGTTTTTAAAGACATAATTACCTCACACTTTTTGTTTGTTTGTTCTGTAAAGAGCACTGTCAACTTGAAATAACCAGGGGCAGTGAGAAGTTGTTTGACACCTTACATGCTGATCAAGAACTCAAACACTGAACACTTTATTTAATATACAAACCGATACCCACAACACATCTGACCGTGCATATTCTTTTATTTTGCTTTCTCTTTGTTCTTGCAAATTACTTTTGTGCAGAACCTCACATTCCACATGATATTTATTGTTCAGTAACCTTAAACATCACACTGAATGTCTTTAAGGGAACACAAGGAACTTGCTTCTTCCTTTGTTGGTACTCTGCAGGTAAAAGGTTTGCCGGAGTGGATTTGGCTGCCACCCTATTATATTGATTTGAAGTTATTCAAGTGTTTCTTTTCTTTACACTGCTTTGAGGATGGTTCTTTAGCACAGTGATTTTGTGATGTTTTGTCCTTCTTTGGGCAGTACAACAAAAGCTTTTGGAAGCATCTTTTGAAAATGGTTTAGGTGCCTTTATATTGAATACTCGGATGCTAATTTACATGAGGTAGAGATCTGCTTCATTTTTGGTCCCTGTTATATGCATTGCCTGATTACGTTATTACCACACATTTAGGATTACCATTTGAAGGCACAGGTGGCTTGTTGACCATTCACTCAAGTTAGTCACTACAAAAATAGGTAAGTTTTGATCTCCAAGCCTGCATGTAAATTAGCAAGATAAGAAAATAAGTGAACAATTGTCACTTGGGGTTTTGCTTTGTTTTTTTTCCCAAACAAATTAAGGGACAGGGCAACAAAATAGCATTTCAAGGACCTACTAAAAGCAGAGGGAAAAATGGAGTGCAAGTCCCCTGGATCCTACATTTGCACAGATTCTACCTATCCTTAACCTTCACATATTTTTCAACCACAGATAGGTTCATAACACCTGTATGGAATAAAACAGATGTCAAGTTTACATATTATAGCATGGCTAGGGATGGCAGCCACAAGGTCTAGCACACATCAACTGAGGATCTGTTAGATATGGCCTAGGCTTCACCTCTTGAAACTTCATGCTTACAAATATACATAGCAGACATGGGGCCACAACTGAGAACTGGGAACACAGAGTAGAAACTCTTTCACCTGGCTTCTGAAAACTAGAAGCTTGGTTCAGACATAACATCTGGTCTTCCCTACAGGTATGAAATCCAGTCCTATTAGAAGATAGTCTCACCCTGCATGTGACAGCTTTTCCCAGCATCTGTATAGTTTAGTCCAGTAGCTTATCTTAGGTATCTAAACTGTAAGTGACTACAGTGAGATGAAGTGAATCCCATCCCAAAAGTGGGAATAGAGACACAGGCTACTTAAACCAGGCTTTACTGGTAACTGACTAAGTGCACTTTTCCAGTGTTTCAGAGAAGCTGAAACCAGATTATATGTCACCTATTTTGGCTTGTCCTGTGGGGCATCATGATGTTTAGGTACATCTTAGAGAAGGTTGATAAAAGTGCCACCGTGACAGTATACAATACATGATCATCCCAGAAAATGTGGCTAAGAAGTCAACTGTGGATGAAGAATGTTTTTAGCAGGTATTCTGCAATGTCTCAGGATGAGATCAAAATTTCCAGTGTGACTATTTACCTCCAGTGTGCTGTATAGAACTGATGATCTTCCTTTCTTGCCTTCAAGCAAACATCATCTTCTGTTATATCTTATGTCAATTTCAGTCTTTTTCAATATGTTCACATTTCTGTATCCTTTCTGATTTGAACAGTAGAGCTTTCCTTAAGAGCAGAAGCAGCTTAGTTATTTGGTGCCACATTCAGAGATGAATTCAAACTAAACCACCAACATTAGCAGGGCTGCTCCAAGAGTAACCTGATGTCACTGTGAGATGTGCTGGTGCTCTATATCTAATTACCAGAACACACTTTGAATGGATGGATTGCAGTTGTTTTTACGGGGAACAAATACATCCTGTGCTTTCTAGTTAAGCAGTGTAATAAAAGTAGGATTATAAGACCTGTGTCAAGTTGTTATGACAACCTGAATTTGGGCCCTGAAAAATTATGTCTGGTTTCTCTCTAGTATTGCTCAAAGCTTTCCAGCTGAGGAATGCTGCTTGAATTCTAAGCAGGTGAAGCCTCTGGAGGGCTGGTGGTGTCAAACCATGTAGCAGTTGTGGTGAACTATGCATAGTAGAGACTCGCTGCTCTGCTGAAGAACAGTAGGAGAAATGGGCAATGCTCCAGCTCAGCTCCCGCCCTGGTTGAGTGATATATGAATCCACAGCTCTGCGGGAGGTGGGTCATTCAAATGTGCTATTAGGATCTTCTAGTCCTTCCTCCTTAAAATCTGCATTCCTCCCTCCTGACAAGTTTCAGGGAAAGTTACTGTCCTTCCTTAACTTCCTCAACTGTAAAGTATTGCAGTCCACCCTCAACATTTTGTTACCTAAGGCCAAACATCAGAAGATGGTATGAGGGGCCTGGAAGTTCTAGTAACCCCACCAAAGAGAAAGAAGAGCTGAAGAGACAATCATTCATATTTCTCCTACTTGTCCATGCTTACACTTTCTGCCATAACTTCAAAAGAGTGAGCAAAAAGCCAATTGTTATATAACCCCTGTATCTGTAGTAGGAAGACTTAATTTTTCCCTGCAGTTTATGATGAACAAGTAGTCAGAGAGCAGGAGACCCATATTTGTCTCCATCATTCATTCAAAAAATGAATAACTAAGATCTGACCCTTAAACTACTGAAAGTTAATATTAGGTAGAAGGCATCTTCTTTTGCACAAAGCTTTTTTCTTTGGCTTAAAATGCAGTATTAGAACATCTAGTTGTGTTAAATGTTTTGAGATTTGCATGAGGTTTTCTGTATATTCTGAACCAAAATAAAATAAACCCATATGTGAAATGCATATTTTCTATTCTTTAACAAAACATTTAAGATCTAACATTTTGAAACAACATGTTGCTTCAAAATTTCTTTTGGCAGGTATTTCAGACAAAGCTGACAAAAAGGAATTTTTTTCCCAAATTACAGTATTTCATTTGATGAAAAATACCTCCCCCATCTTTTCATTTTTCTAAATATTATTTTTAACTCTAACATACATTTTTATTTTGGAGTGGTGAGTCAAAAAGTATTCTTTCCCTACTTATAGTCATGAGACTTAATTGCTAGATTTTACTACAATAATTCAAAATAAAACTTCTTTCTGCCTTATGTTATTTTAAATTTCTGTCATTTGAAGCTGAGGTACTTTCTCTACAGGAATATAAAATCAAAATGTCTGGGTTGAACAAAATGGTTTCCTGACAAATGTTGACAAAAATGTAATTTTTTTCACCGAATGGAAAAGTTTATTCTTTCTGGTTTACATTTCTGATATTTTGTACAGAACACTAATGTTTCAAACCTGTTTGAGGTAACTACAGTGACACATCTTTAACAGTCCATTCTAATGCAAGAGTTGTAGTTGCCATTATACTTTACTCCTGGTCATGGTAAAACTCCAACAGCAAAACCAAGCCATGTTTAACATGACAAGTTTCTCTACTGACTGAGTTTTGAAGATGTGGATTGAACTACTCTGTATATTATAAGTGAAGATGATTGCACAGAAACACGTTCTTCCTTGTTACTCTCCATGAGAGACCATGAGCAATTTACTGCTCTTCTCTCAGTGCAGTGTACTAAATTGTTTTCACCATACAGTGGTTTCCCATATGAATCTCCAAAGGTCTTTGCTGATCCCCAAACTATGTTCTGATGGAGCTGTAGTAGCGCCGCACATTTACCAGAATAAAGATGTTATCAGCTATTGTTGCTGGGTATTTTTTTGTCATTTATATAATAAGTAATGTTTTTATTGCTATATATAGGTACTCGTGCGCATGTATACACATATATATGTGTAAATATGCATGTTTGTGCATATGACCTGCTGTAAAGCAGCTCAGCAGAGAGGGACCTGGGAGTCCGGGTGGACAAGTTGACCATGGGCCAGCAATGTGTCCCTGTGGCCAAGAAGGCCAATGGTATCCCGGGGTATATTAAAAAGAGCATAGCCAGCAGGTCGAGGGAGGTCATTTTCCCCCTCTACTCTGCCCTGGTAAGGCCACATCTCCAGTACTGTGTCCAGTTCTGGACCGCCCAGTTAACGAACAGGGAATTGCTGGAGAGAGTCTAGCAGAGGGTTACAAAGATGATGAATGGAATAGAGCACCTCTCTTGTGAGGAAAGGCTGAGAGACCTGTGTCTGTTTAGCCTGAAGAAGAGAAGGCTGGGAGGGGACCTCTTCAATGTTTATCAATATCTAAAGGGTGGGTGTCAAGAGGGTGGGGTCAGACTCTTCTCACTGGTGCCTTGTGACAGAACAAGGGGTAACAGGCACAAAGCGGAATGNCTCCAGTACTGTGTCCAGTTCTGGACCGCCCAGTTAACGAACAGGGAATTGCTGGAGAGAGTCTAGCAGAGGGTTACAAAGATGATGAATGGAATAGAGCACCTCTCTTGTGAGGAAAGGCTGAGAGACCTGTGTCTGTTTAGCCTGAAGAAGAGAAGGCTGGGAGGGGACCTCTTCAATGTTTATCAATATCTAAAGGGTGGGTGTCAAGAGGGTGGGGTCAGACTCTTCTCACTGGTGCCTTGTGACAGAACAAGGGGTAACAGGCACAAAGCGGAATGCAGGAAATTCCCTCTCAACATGAGGAAAAACTTCTTTACTTTTAGGGTGGCAGAGCCCTAGAACAGGCTGTCCAGTCTCCTTCCCTGGTGTGGAGTATCCTTCCCTGGAGTTATTCAAAACCTGTCTTAAAGTGATCCTGTGTAACCTGCTCTGTGTGGCCCTGCTTTGGTGGGGGATTGGAGATATCTATATCTCTAGAGCTCCCTTCCAACACCTACCATTCTGTAATTCTGTGATGTAAATAAAATAGATGTGTAAATGTATGTAAGTATTTATTTTATAGGAACAAAAAAACCCACAACAAATTTTATATAGGAGAATATGGAGGTATGAATGTTTATGTATATTGTATGCGCTTGTATTTCTCTATATGTGTCAATGAGAATTCCTGTATGTATGACTGTTCGTCTTTTGATTTATTATTTTCTCTTTTTACAGATATAAGTCTGGTAATGAAACACTGTATCAATAGAAACCGATATGCCTATACAAAGGATATTCTTTCCTCATCATTAAAGAATGAAAACACAATTTCTCTTCATCTTTTTTTTTTGTTCTGCTCTTCTATTCCACCTTCTTTTGAACCTTTTTGGATGGTTTTGGTGTGGTGTTTTTTAAGTTCATTAGAATTCTTGTTTGGTGTATTTTCACAGAACATTTTGATTTTAAGTAATTGCCCTTGGCACATGCAAGCCTTATCTGTTCGAGAACTTCAAAGTAGTTCCAGCTACAAAACCATGTCTCTTTTTTTTTTTTTTTTCATTCTTACTTTTTCATTGGTAAACTTTGGTAAGCAGGTGTAATAGCCAAAACCAGGGATAATTCTACACTGTCACAATGTGCATCTTTAACCTTGAGATGTTACAAGACTAAAAGAGTAGGAAATGAATAATCACATTTTCTTGGAAGTTATTTCTTCAGTTACAGCTGTAGACTGAGATTTGCTAAAATGATGATTCAGCTGGCAGGGTGGAACGTGATAAGAAATTATAATAAAATGGCTGTAGGCCAAACCCATAAAAACAAGGTAGAAATTTTCCATAGAATTACATTTCCAAGACAGATATATGCATAATGCTTTAGACTAAATGTAAACATTTATTTATGTTCATATCCAGTAATTAATAATTCCCAATGCTGGAAGCATGTTGGGCAGAGATATCAAGCTAAAACTAAATATTGTTTTCAATGTTTGGTTAGAAAATAAAAATATTGTCTCAAGGATAAAGCATAAAGTTTTACTTCAGGAACTATAAAATCATCTGACAACTTCTCTTAATTTTAGTGCTTGAAGCTTTCTCCTCTTCTTGCCCTGCTTTCCATCTGCTACCTTGGATTTGTACCTGTATGTTACTAGTCTACACATAATAACATACAGGTTACAAGTCTACACATCTGTAGACCAGTGCCAAAATTTACCTAAGAGACATGTCTTGGGAGATTTTAACTTTCAGTGGAAGAGCTTTAGATGGTTTGCCAGGATGTTACGTTGCCAAATGGAAGATCTTGTAGTGAGATGGAATGAATAATGGATGTCACAGGCCTCATTTACTTTTATTGTCAGCAGTGAGTGAGAAAGGACTAAAATCCATTTTTGCTTTTCATTATCACCTTATGGTTATTGCTTGCCTGACACCTGTGGGAGTGGTATCTTGATGCTTTTACATAACAGGCAAAGTACCCCAGCACGGACTGCAGCTGCTTCAACACCCGATATTTCACAGTATTCATTTAATCTCTAATCATTACTACAGATGTTGCTGCTTATCCTTCAGTGAGATGTATTGTATGACAATTTCTGTGGAATATGTTAGCACAGCTGCGATTTTCTTTAGTTTTTTTCCAAATATTCTCCTGAACTAAACAATCAGAAACACTCACATACCTGTAAATGCAGATACATACATGCATAAATATACAAAGACATCACAAAAACATCATCAATGCTTCAGTTGCTTACTAGTCCTTATGACTCTATGAAGGTCTTGCGAATGAGCAAAATCTTTTTTTTATTTATTGCTGATAAAATGGACAGATTGGAGTGGAAGAGTTTTATAAACACCTTAAGGAAATACAATTATATAATTATATTATATATTATAATTATAACTCTAAACTTCCCTTTGTTGTATAGATGCAACCACCAGAAAAAGTCTGTTTCAAGTATCTCATAGGATAAATGCGTGCTGACATCAGCGAAAGCAAAAGATGATATTGAAAATGTTGAAAAAAAAAAAACCCCAACCAACATTCAAACCATAAAAAAACCCCAAGCCTCAATAATAGTAATAAAGAAAGCAAAGTAACATAAACTTCTTGCATTTTTAACTTTGAACACAATAGATATAGTTAGTATGTCAGGGAAAAACAAGTGACTGGGAGGGTGATAGCACTATGTTTCACAGTCACTTAAAGTTCTGCTAAGGGTTGAGGCACACTGCTCTGATTAAAGTTTGAGCAATTCTAAATCCAACAGAGGAAGACATGAGAAAGACCTAAGGCTGGAACTGGAACTGAAACTGAAACACATTCAAATTATCAGTCTGAGATACATTTTCAGCAATGGACTTAGATCAAAACACAAAATGTCTGACACATTTTCTGACTTTTATTGTCTTCTCCAGTGTCTTTTTGTTGTGAAAAATTCTGAATTGAGGCTTATGACTAGGATGTAGCTTTAATAGGAACAGATTTGTTATCATTTAAATGAGTAAGAAAATTTCAAGACAGGAAACCTCTGTATCACAGGTGACTTTATTAACTATAATTTTAAGTGAAGAAGTTATATTCAGCTGCTCTAAAAGCTCTTAATGACAGATGATGAGGAGTGGGTTTCATCTCAGACGAGTTTGGTCATCTGAAAACTAAATTCCTAATAAAGCTCTTGTCATGGCAGACTGTAGTGGGTAATTTATCCCATCTGAAAATACGTGTCCAATAGTACTTCTGATGTTCTACACAACTCCCTTTGAACACATTGAGAACACATATATTAGAGACCCAAGTCTCTATCACAGTTTAGGCTGTGCTGGCCTAAAGGCTGGCCTGTGGAAAAGGAGAAGGGAGAAAATGAGAAGGGAGAAAAGGAGAAGGGAGAGAGAATAAATAAGAGAGACTTATAGGTTGAAAAGAAAAATAAAACTACTTCAATGAAATATGAAATTAAAACTATGTACAATAAAAAAGAAAAATAATATTAACAAGAAAATAATAAAATATATACAAGTATATACAAAACCAATATTGAGCTCCCAGGGTGACAATCACATCTCCGACAGGCACTGAGAAAGTACTAAACTAGACTTAGTGATGGACGGGAACTGGATTCTAGGTCTGAATTCAGGAACACATGGACCAGGATCAAAGGCAGACAAACAGTCAGAGTGCTCTTTGTACTCTGGCCATTGAAGAAAAGAGGCTGACTCCTTTGATCCTTCAGCTTTTATACTGAGCATGATGCAGATGGGATGGAATAGCCCGTTGGTCAGTTTTGGGTCACTTGTTCTGTCTGGTCCTCCCCACGTAGAGGTGCAACCCCTCTACACTTTTCTGGTTCTGACCCTCAAATGGGCGTGCAACAAAGCTGGCTGAGCTTGCAGTTATAGCAATAAGTGTAAGCAAGAGCCTCTATGCATACCATTCCTTGGTATTAACTATAAACATCAGATGGTATCATTCTGGAAGCAGATCCTATCTGAAAAATATGCCATTAATTTCAAAGAGTTCAATTAGATAGAAGAGTTCAGTTAGATAGAATGATTTAATTCAAAAGTAAAATTAAGGAAATGTAAATTCATTCTGTTCTATCTCAAACCAACACATTCTCATGTGAATAAAATTTAGTAAGATTTACCTCAGCCTAAAATACTATTCTGAATGCTGCCTTAAAGTCCTTTTTTGTCCATATCAAACACGCAGAGGCAGAACAGATTAGATGCCCCAACTTTCTTCTATCTGCAAAATCTCAAAAAAAATATAAAATCTTGCTCTTTAATGGTATATTTCCATGGTTTGCAGAATAGCTCCCTGCCAGTGGCATGGATGTTTTCTAGGACGGCATGCAGAAAAGGAGATTGAGTACTTCCCCTGAAAATCACTTTTCAGTGTCACTAACTGTAGTCAAGAAATTCAGCAGACTGAAGATCATATGGACCTATAGCTCAGCACATGAGTAAACTCAGTTTGTAATTCCCCAGAAAATCGGTAAAAGCTCTGTCTACAAAAAGATATGTAGAGGCATCCTTTGATGCACAACATATCCACATTCTCTTCCATTTAATATGGACCATTTTGATTTAGTATCCTGCTAGTTTCCTACAAAAAATATATTATGCACTACAATATCAAATGCCTCATGGAAGTCTAAGAGCACTTTAGCAATGCTATTACCTTTATCAATGTAATCATCAAAAGATTATTAGAGTCATCAAAAAACATCCACAGAGAGTTTGCTTTTCCTAGTTCATTGAGTCTTTTGCATTCTAGAGACTGAGCTGTGAATTGCAATTAGTGTGTCAGGGGAAAACTGTATTTACACTTTAAGCAATCACAGAGTCCTTTTTGTTTTTCTCTTACTGTCTCTTTCTTGTTTGTGTTTGGTCTTGGTCTTGTCTGTTCTTTTTCTGTGGCAAGTGACAAATTCCCTGCTGTTTTCATTATTAATGCACACAAGGGCCATAAAACAGAGAAACCCAGAAAGCAGAGCTGCTGAAAGATGTTTCTGAGTTTTGTTTTCTTTAATGACGTGGACCAGCAATGAAAATAATGTCACCCTGTTCACACTTATTGGAATCCAGCCTGAAATAGTGTGAATGTTTAAAAGTCATAAAGGATGTTGTTTACTTTGATATAATGGTGTATGTATCCATAAATTAAAAACACCCGCCCTGTGTACTTTTCAACACTCATTTCTCAACTTTCTCCTGTGTACAGAGGCAGGTTATTTTGTTTTACAGGAGTATAACTGTATTATCTTTCTGTTCGGTTGGCAAAGTAATAGAAAACCACACTGCCTGTAATCAGCCTTTTTTTTTAGACTTAGATATATATATTAGTAGCGTGGAGTTCTAAGGTTTTTTCATCTAGGCAAAATAAAAGAAAAATGAGAGAAGAAAGGATTTTTTTTTGGTTTTTAGGACTTCTCTTGATTGACGGGTTGGTTGGGATTTTTTGTTTGGGTTTTTTTGTTGTTTTTTTAACATCACAATAAGGACCGTTAGATCCATTAGAAGGGACACAAAGGAAGCAATGTGTAAGGAATCTTGAGGGATCGTTACAGAGGGAGACCGAAGCAGCAAAGGTGGAGAAATTTTACTCCATCCTCTCGGTGTCACAGGAACATTGTAAAGAATCAACAGTTTAGAATATACTCCCAGATTACAGCGTTTTAGCATGTTGGTGAGAACTGAAAATGCTATAAATTTAAAAAGACCTCAATAAAGTTTGTTGTTAATTTAGTCATACATTTTCAAAAGCTAACTTCTGGATTTCTGCTAGTTGTTTAAAGTTCCTGTTTCCCTTTCTGGTGATTTCTTTAGGATGTGCTTTTAGTCATAAAGTTTGGAAAGCTAAATCCCCCCACTACTTAGATACCCAAAGGTCTCTAGGGCAGTTGCACATTTAGTTTTGAGTTTCCTTATGTATTTTGTAATCATCAATCATGCATTTTGTAATTGGATTTTGCAGTCCAATGCATCCTTTAGGCATGTCTCTGTGGTAGAAGAGAATATCATGATGGAGTCCCCCACACCAGCCTTAGTAGAACTGCTCCATCCCCAAGACCAACAAACTGATTCACAGCATAAGGATCCTAGAAGAAAGGTACATAAACCTTTTCAGTAGCACTTTATCTTCCCTGGAAAGGTCTGTTAGTACATGTTCAGCACCACGTTAACACAACTATTCTGTTTCTACTCTTAGAATTTTTTTTTTTTTATTTAGCAGGAGTAGGGAGATATCAAGCCATATTGGATGGAAGCCCTAGTAAGACTAGGAAATATGTATAACAGACCTATCCTCTGGCTCTCAGTGATGCGTCTTTTGAAGCCCTGTGAGGCAAATTGATTTCCTAAGGGTATGCCTTGGGTGGCATGTCTTCCTTTTGCCCTCCGTAAAAGGACATTTTCTTGCAGTGCTCTTTCACCCAGTGGGACCGAAGGCTGAATAAAGCCTTCTTGTAAGAACAAGAGCAGAATCTAACCTTTAATCGTTAGCACCTTGGTTCCACAGGCAAGTGTCTGCAGGAAGGCAAGAAATTTCCTCTGGAAGTCAGGCTGCCTGCTTATTTGTCTGAGAATAAAGTAAGGAAAACTTCAATTTCTAGATAAAACACTGTTGTATGGGGTTGGATTTTTCCCTTCCCCCTCTGTCTCTGGAGATACGTTGGCAGCTGGGAAGAAAATGTGTGTCACTGCAATATCTGCAACATTATCAGAGAGAGCAAGGGACTGGTCACATCCCCATCATAGTAATAATCTGAATCTATTCCTAAGGCATTGGCATCTTCACCCAGCCTCTGCCTGAATGACAGCTTGGAGTCTGCAAAGGCATCACAAACTATCCTGGTTTGCTATGAGCAGTTAAGGAGGTTGACAGCTGTTTATAAAAATCAGAATAGCTAGCTGCTTTCCAAACCATTTTCAATCACTTTTATATCTATGTACGTAGCTTGATATGCTCTGTACGAATTAAGGAGGATTTCCATCTTTGACTCTTTTTTTAATAGAAAATCTGTCCATCAAGGATGAGGTGCCATGTGCTAGCTACCATGGAAATATTCCCTCAGAAGAAGGCAGAGTCACAGTAAGGAGAGGAAATAAAAGGTAGGGAAAACTTTACTATCCCTAAGGGGATGAAATAGAAAATTATTAGATGAATATTGTAGGACTGAGGAGATCAAAATAAACTGTGAAGCCTATGACAGGGCTCAGAAAAGTCTGACCTTTTGTACTTGCTTTTCTTAGGCCACGTTTATAAGACACATTCAATTAAAAAAACTTTATTTAGGCATATGATAATTTCCTCTGAAATATTAGTGCATCAGCCTTTTCTTGTTCATATTAGAGAGTAGTATCAGACAAGGTTTAGGAGTGACTCCTAAGGTATAAACCAAGGCATACTAAAGGTCAAAGCTGAAACAAATTTCCAAAACTATTATGGGAATCATCCTTTGTTTATCTTCTAGAAGGCCACAGCTATTTACAAATCTTTGTTTTGAGCCAGTTTGAGAGAAGTGATCCTTACTGCAGATTAGTTTATGCACAGCTCAGGTGGTTAGGTCCAAAACAGTGACTTAAACACACATGTTCCTGGCCCGGGATAAACTTTGTGCAATAGAATCCTAATCACAGAATGGTTGGGGTTGGAAGAGACCTTCAACATTATATAGGTGCTTACTGCCATGGGCAGGGGCACCTCCCACTAGACCAGATTGCTCAAAGCCTCACTGAGCCTAGTCTTGGACAATTCCAGCGACTGGGCATCCACATCCTCCCCGGCAACCTGTTCCAGTGACTCAACACACTCACAGTAAAGAATTTCTTCCTAGTATCCAACCTAAATCTCCCCTCTTTCAGTTTAAATCCATTACCCCTTGTCCTATCACTATGCTCCCTAGTAAAGAGGTCCTCCCCATCTCTCCTGCAGCCCCCATCAGGTACTGACAGGGTCTATAAGCCTGAAGCCTTCTCTTCTCCAGGCTGAACAGCACCAACTCTCTCAGCCTGTCCTCACAGGACATGGGCTCTTGAGAAAAAAGACAGTAGACATTAAAAACCGTAAGGAACACAATTGGTAGAAAATTGCATGTAGCTGCTTCTGAAAGGAGGAGATGGTCAGACTTTGCTGGAGCAGAGATCTACCCTGCAGCCCTGGGGGGGACCCCAGGCTGCAACAAGAGGGATATTTCCTGCAGGAGCTGCGGCCATGGAGAGCCCAGGCAGGAGCAAGTTGTCCCTGAAGGACTGCAGCCTGGGGCAGAGCCCACGCTGGAGCAGAGAGAGGGGTGAGGAAGGAGGAGCGGCCCAGAGGGGCTGCCATGGATGGACACAAACCCCCAGCCTCAGCCCTGCACCCCTTGGGGTGGGGAGAGGGGTTGGGAAGGAAAAGGAAAAGGTGGGACTGGAAAAGGGGCAAGAAACATGATGTTTTAATGATTGTCCTTTTGTTTCCCACAGCCTATTTACTTATTTATTTATTTATCTATTGGCGTGATGGAGTTAAGTTGAGCCTATGATAAAAAAAAAGGAGAGCAGAAAGGTTTTATTTTAATATTTTGTTTGTGTGTTTCTCATTACTGAAATGTATTTTAATTGGCAGTAAATTAAATTACTTTCTGCCAAATCGAGTCTGTTTTGCATATGACAGTAACTATTAAGCAAGCTACCTGTCTTTTTCTCATCTCATGATCTTTTCCATCCTGTTTGCTTCCTCCCTCCTGTTGAGGGGAGGAGTGAGCACCTCGGTGGGCATTTGGCAGCTGGCCAAGGCTAATCCACCACGATTACCTACTAGTGTAGGGAAATGGGAAATCTTAGAGCCCCTGGTGATACTGGGAGAAGATTCTGTTCACTTTGATAAGTGGATGTTCTCTTCCCCTTTTTAAGAAAAATATTAAAGTAGCGCTATAAGAGTTCTATGTTGTCTAGTCACTTCACTTCCTGCAGAGTATTGGATCAGATTTTTCTTTTCCCCTTTCCCAAGTACATTAACTTTTCCCAGTGTACTTTGACATGGAAACACCGTCTAATAATTGGCTTCAACAGAACTGTCTAGCCATGCTGAACACTAATGATAAAGTGTCTTAGTTTTCTAGCCCTAAGCGTGAATTTAGAATCTCTGTTGCTATGGATGAAGTTTAACATTGAGCAGAATATCACTGAAGAATATTGATCCTATTAAATTTACCTGTTTCACGGGTGAACCATTTTGTAGCTAGACAGTAATTCTTGAGAGATAGGCTGTTAATAATGGGTAGAATGAAACTCTTGTTTTCTTTATTGTATATGCAAACTCCTGCAATGGCAAAGTACCAGAAATATTTGCAAATGCTGTAGACTAATGTAGATGAGTTGGATGGAAAATACCTTGCTTTTGCAGGATTTTGCACACAAACAGACACATTCATATGCATCCAGGAACATTCGGGCAAAAAACCCTGACATTCCCAAAAGGTAAGGAACTTAATTTTATGATATTAATTACCATTAGCAGAAATTACAGCATCATGGATGAGAATAGGTAGAATTCATTTTTCTCTTTCTTTTTTAGGGGGTGTGTTTATTTTTTTTAAGCTGTGTCAGAAAATATAGAAATGTGTCATTGTGTTTTTGCAGTGTACAGATTTTATTTATTTTGGTATGGATAAAAGCAAAAAAAAAAGTTAATGTTGTTCAATGTATAAATCACAGGAATAGGGCTCAGAATATACCACATTTTCTTAGCAGAACACTGAGAGTCTTCGTGTGCTCAAGCAAACCATTATGCCTCTCACTCCTTGTCTGCTGGTTCTGGAATTCTGCCTTGGGTTCTTCCAATGCCTTGCGTATTAGAGCCTGGTGGCTAAATGAACTGAAATACAAATAATTATTAGCAAAAGGTAAAGACATTTTCAGAATTAAAAAAAAAAAAAAAAAAAAGAAAAAAANAAAAAGAAAAAAATTAGAGATCATGAAACAATGCCTGCACTTTTGCTCTCAGGTCAGCTTCTGAATATACTTGGAAACAAGCGGCTTGGTAAAAGTGTTTCTGTATTTTCAGAGTTTAATGGACTAACCATTTGGAAACCTCATTTCTGTTCTCTCGGTGGTTGGTTCACTGTGGATATTATGATATTTGAAAAGAGGGTCTAGAACTACTTATGCCAGTAGAGGGAAATGAACTGTCTCCATTTTTATTCTTTCCTGGTTATGCTACCGGCCTCAGTGCAAAGCAATGATTTGAATCCAGTTAAGAAGCAGGACATGAATCTGTCTTGCAGAACAGAAATCATCTGTACTGAGTTTGGTTGAAATAATTTCCTTCATAGTAACTCATATGATGGTGTTTTGTATTTGTTACTAAAACAGTGTGGGTAACACAGGGATATTTTAGTTATTGCTGAGCAGTGATTTACGCAGAGTCAAAGCCTCTGCTCTTCACTCCACCCTCCCAGGAAGCAGGCTGGAGGTACACATGAAGTTGGGAGGGGACACAGCTGAGACAATGATGAAAGGGATATTGATACCATACCGTATACGTCATGCTCAATAATAAAAGATGAGGGAAGAAAAAGGAAGGGTGGATGATGGGAGTTACAGCATTTGTCTTCCCAAGTAACCATTATGAGTGCTGGAACCCTGGAGATGGCTGAACACCTGCCTGCCAATGGGAAGCAGTGATTGAATTCCTTGTTTTGCTTTGCTTGCATATGCAGCTTTTGCTTTACTTATTAAACTGTCTTTATCTCAACTCAAGAGTTTTTTTCACCTTTACTCTTGTGATTCTTTCCCCCATCCCACTGGGAGGAAGTGAGTGAGCAGCTGTGTGGGGCTTAACTCCCTACTGGGGTTTAACCACAACATCATGGCACCAGAGTTTTGACAGCTCCACTGAGCTGATCACCCTGGGCTGCCCTTGTTTTAAATGGAGAAATATAGGTATGAATTTTAGGAAAAACTGAACTGCATCTTAATATGTCCAATTTCTACTGAGTGCATATAAGGAGATTCTATGTAATTTACATACACCTATATAGACCTGTTTAGGAGACAACTCAGTTGATGAAATGCATCCCAGTAGTACAGGAATGGTACAGACTCAGCCACTTGGCTCTAATATGATCATCTTTAAGATCAATGCATACTTAATATCTTATTACATATCAAACAGTTCAAAAGATGAGACTGTGAGATTTATTCCAGATCACTCTAAGGTGGTAATGGAATTCTTATAGCTGGGATCTATTGCAAATAATACCTATTTGAATATGGGAATTTGAAGTGGAGGAAACCCCTCTTCCAGAAAAAAATTATTTTACAATTTCGGAAGTCCATAATACCAGCAAGTTTTTTTCAGTGCATAGGGATTCCTCATATCTACATCAGCTCAACTACAGATAGAGAAAAAGAGTCATAGAATCATAGAATTGTTTATGTTGGAAAAGACTTTTAAGATCATTGAGTCCAATTGTTAAGATAGCACTGCCAAGTCGAGCACTAAACCACGTCCCTCAGCACCACACCTACACATCTTTTATATACCTACAGAGATGGTGACTCAACCACTTCCCTGGACAGCCTGTTCCAATGCTTGATAACCCTTTTGGTAAATAATTTTTTCCCAATATCCAATCTAAACCTTCCCTGGCACAACTTGAGGCCATTTCACCTTGTCCTATTGCCTGTGAGTTGGGAGAAGCGACTGATCCCTGCTCTCTACAATCTCCTTTCAGGTAGTTGTAGAGAGTGGTAAGGTCTTCCCTCAGCCTCCTCCACGCTGAACAACCCCAGCTCCCTCAGCCTCTCCTCATAAGACTTGTTCTCCAGACCTCTCACCAGTTTTGTTGCCCTTTTCTGGACAAGCTCCAGCACCTCCAAGTCTTTTTTTGTGCTAAGGGGCCCAAAACTACACAGTACTCAAGATGAGGCCTCACCAGTGCGAAGTACAGGGGGATAATCTCTTCCCTAGTCCTGCTGGCCATACTGTTCCTGATCCAGGCCAGGATGCTGTTGGCTTTCTTGGCCAGCTGGGCACACTGCTGGCTCATGTTCAACTGGCTGTTGACCAACACCCCCGGGTCCTTTTCTGGTGGGCAGCTCTTCAGGCACCCTTCCCTAAGCCTGTAGCGCTGTATGGAGTTGGTGTGACCCAGATAATATCAGTTCCAAGTAAAAGACTATGTCACATCCTAATGGATGATGAGTTTTCACATTTTCCTCAACTCTCGGTTGTTCCACGGCAATTTTGGCCTGCCAGGGCACAAAGATTAAAACACTTAAAGAATTCTAAATGGGACATGCTATCACAGTACATCTCCAGAGCTGCACAGACAACATTCTGCTGTATGCAGCCTCTTGTTAGGAAATGAATGCAGTTCAAGGTCTTGCACATTCTCTTGAAAGTATTCCAGTACCTAGCTTAGGATACTTCAGGAAAAAAAAATCACCTAAATCTTTGAGATGAAGAAGCTGGTTGACAGTTTCAGTCCCTTGGCACAAGGGAGCTGTCTGCAGGTACAGGAGAGCAAATGAGAGAAAAATGGAATATTTTCAGGGGGCAGTCCAAGGTTGCGAAGTAATTCACTTCAGAAACTTGGAACTGTCATAAGTGTCACCACTTCTCACTCTAAGTGCTTTCTCTAACAATACCTAGTAACACACTTCTGAAGAAAGGGAAAACGCAAAGGAAAATAAGTCACATCATTTCAGGTACTTCTCTCTCAGGGAGTGGTTGAGAGAAAATTCAGCAGTTGAGAGTTATTAGTCATATCATTTAAACACCATGGAAAACCTTGCAGTACTGGAAAGATGGTCTGAAATATAATGGAGTAGGAAAATAAGAATAGAATAGAATAGAATAGAATAGAATAGAATAGAATAGAATAGAATAGAATAGAACAGTCCAAACTGAAGGCGTTCCTGCACATGAAGGGGGCTTGGAACTAGTTCATCCCTTCCAACCTAAACCATTCTGTGATTGTGTGAAAGAAGAGCAGAACTTGAACTGTTTAATTGTATATATTGAAAGAATACTATCTCATGTATAGGAAGATAAACATTCCTTTTTTTTTTTGTATTATAACCTTATACCTGAGGGCAAACCACGCACTGGCAGCACTTCATCAATATTACTCAGTATTTTCTTATGTTCTCCAGTGCGTGCATGTGCAGCCACCTGCAATCACATGCCTTATTCTCACGACATAATTTCTTTAAAGTGAGATTGTACTCTTTGTGATTATTGTATGATGATCAGTTCAATAAACTTTTTGTTTCTGCAGTGGAATTACCCAGTCCTACCACAGAATTGTTGCTGCTAAAAGTTGTCAACCCATATTTTGTGTTCTTTGACTGTAGCCTTTAAAAGACTTAGGTTTGAACTAGGTCCATATGGAGTTCAGTAGGACCTGGGTGTGTCTTGTTCACATCTAAACCACTTACCTCCTCCAATCTGAAATAAATGTGGGCTGTTTCCTTATGTAGCTCCAGTACTGTCTCTCTCTGTTAACACGTACAAGAATCATTGCCTTGTTTCCTGCCTACTTCTTCAGTGTTTGTTTCAGAGCTTTTTTTTTCATGTTTTCTCTCTGACTAATGAGCCACCCTTCTCCTATTGTTTTGCCAGAGTGCATTTCTAGCTTGTTTTCTTCACAGCAAACCCAGTTTTTTTCCATACTGCAAAGTGATATTGTTTTCATTTTTTTTATTCTGTCACAATTTCTTTGTACATGGACACAGACATTTCAGCTTTTTGCTCTCACTGACAGCTCTGAGGTGGCTAAACAATGCACATCTACCAAAGAGGAAAAGGGGAAGAGGGGGGAACTTTAGATACATTTAATTTTTGATTCAGTTTATCTGATATTTTTTGTTGTGCCGGATGGGTTTCAGACTCAAGAAAACTAAATGTATCCAAGAATGAAAAGCATTTTTATGAGCTTTTTTTTTTGGTTTGTCCTCAACACCACTACACTTCACCGCACTCCTGTTTAAAGAGAAAAAAAAAAGAAAAACAAAGTGAAAAGGAAGCATTCCTTTTTTCCTTATGAAATCCCAAACATCACACTCAATAAACTTATTTCCTGGAGACAAGCTGAGGAAATAAATAGTGTTGAGAACAGGCATGCTCCTTTCAGTGCTCAACCTGCATCTGTAAGGCAAACTCCACTGCTGAGGCACAACAGTAGCACAGAAAGCGTGAAAGAATCACTTGTTGCCAGCTCCTGTACCCAATCCTCCCTACAGCTACTATAATGGTGAAGCACAGAGAATTCCTAACAGGGTGCAGTGAACCAAACATGAAAAAGGTAGAGGAATAAAGCCTTAGTGGAAGACATGCAGGTACTACGGCTAGTCACGTAGAGGTAGAGAAGATGATAGAGGACAAATTAGACAAGTATTTTGTGTAGGAGCAAAGCAATACGCTTGTCATGCCTTCTTTAACTTTCGTTTTTCTGTGTTTGCATGAGGAATATTTTGTTTTCTGTACTTTACTCAGAACAAATGAGAAGACAGTGGTGTCCTAAAGAAGTTTACTAAGCATGTGGAATTATGGGAGGCCTCTCTGCATAACAACTGCTGCAGTTGCTATCTTTTTCCAACGTTATTAGCTCTCAAATAGTTGTATTCGGGTTTTGGAAAGATGTGGGTTGGGTAGAAATGTTGCTAACAAAAGAAAATATGTTATAAATAATTTATAATTGCATATGATCCCTTTTTTAGTAGGGATGCACACAGCCACGAAAGACACCCACCTTCAGTCCAGAAGATCATCATTTATAAAACTGTAGTCTTGATGAATGGATGATTATCTGTTGCTTTTTATGTTTCCAAAAATGGGACAGATAAATATAGAGATCCTGTGTGGTTCAAGTTGGCTGCAAGGAGGCAAACCTGGCCATTGAAGGCTCTCACACAAAGTGGGAAAATATACCAGAAAATGAGCATAACTGATGATAGTCCTTGTTCCAGAGAAAGTGACGAGGAGGCTGGAAGCCTTTGTGTGATATTCAGGACTGGCTTCAGTATGGGAAAATTGCATATAAAAAAGGAATAGTGATATAAAAGAACAGCATGGAGAAAGAGGAAAGATAACAGAAAAGAAGAAAGAAATAGTATATACAGGAACATCTGCAGAGCAAGCAATACATACAATGAGACTCTGTTCTTAATCTAGCAAGGAAAATGAGTGAAATCAATGAGACACAAGTGAAATATTTGTTCATCAAAGCAAGAAACAGGAGCCGGACAGTGATAGATATGAGCTGCTGATACAATGTGTGAAAACTGCTATGAGGAGATTGAGGAGATCACAGGCACGTGGTGCACTGGGAGGTATGACTGTAAAGCGAGTTGTGATGGGTTTGTCCAGTTCCTTAAAAATAATAAACAGAGAGGCAATTGCAACAGGCAACTTTGTTCCTTGGTGTTGTGATATTTTGAGAAGAGAGAAAAGTTTCTGTAAATTAAAGAGAATCTGGACAATATTTTATGGAGGTTTGTACTGGGGTTTCTACCGGCATTGGTATATGTCTGTTTTAGAATTCATTACATTAGATTTTTGTATGGACAGAATTTTGGGGAATATTTTAAAAAATGTTTCTCTGGAATTGACATTGATACCAGGATTGTTTCACAATTTACGAGGGTGGTGGTAAAAACCTGTGAGGAATTGTCATCAAACAGAAGAGTTAGAACATCTTACTGGCAAAATGTATCTATTTAGGGACAAAAAGAGCAAATGCAAAATGAACACATAAACTGTAAAGTCAGGCAAGAATAACAAAAATAATAACTGCTACAAATCATTACAATTACAGAAGACAAATAGTGAGAAACTAGGAGCAGTGGATTTTAACACATACATAAAAGAGGACTGTGTCTTCAGCTGAATTATGTAGCAAACTTCTTGTGCCACTGTGTCAGGCGGGGATGAAAGCTCACTCAGAACACTATGTATTGTTCTGATCATTCTTTATTTGCAAAAAAAATGAGTTGAAAGAGGATCTTGTGGAGATAAAGGTTACTAAATAAGTACAATGAGAGACAAGCATTTGCTTATCTGCATTGCATATAAAAATAATTGATTCTGTCAAGAGTGGCTAACAATATTATCCATGAATATATTAGGAAGGAAAATATTGGAAGAGGAGGAAGAAGCCTATATATTAGAAGTGCTGTTGTTGAAGGATACAAATCAGTAGGGCTTGGCTTTGAACACTACAATGGTGGTTAGCCCCAGTCAAATCACAGCAGTGAATTAATACACCTTGGTGAATGTCAGAAGAAAGATAATGCTTTTCATGTTGAATCTCAAAAGCTAATGTTATTCAGATATTTGAAATGGAAAAGCTCTCTTGTTATTATCTAGCACATGCTGGTTTCGGAACCATTACACTGAAGGAAAGGTAGATGCAGGACTATCCACATAAATACCCACAAAAATCCTCTCTGTACTCGGAGCATGACTGGGCTTTTGCTTTTGAGACAAAATCTTTCCTCAGTTGTGCTTGCCTGAGTGTGTTACCATGGTGATTAGGAGAGTCTGGAAATTAACTTTGTTTTATGATTATTATGGAACATTCTTATATGAGCCAATGAGCTGTATATCAGAACCAGACATTAAAGAAACAATAAGCAATTGGGGATTAGTAGCTTTTCCACTGTAAGAATTAAAGAACAGACTGGATTAAAGAAGACCAGATCTGTAATTGATGGATTGAATCATTAGTGATTTTCACTCAAGTCACACCTATTTGTATCATCCAGAAATCCAACTCAGTACTGTGTTAATTTCCCACCAATAAAAAAGCAACGGAATATGTAAACACTGTGAAAACGAAACAGCAAAAACAGTTAAGCAAACTAGCTGCCAAATTGTATATTTTCTGCCAACGACCACAATCCTGCAACACCCTGCTCTGGTAATGAAAATATTCCCTTTGGTATTTCACAGTTACAGTTGTTATCTCACTCTTTCAAGTGTGGATAACAAAGACAACAACAACAATACCATCTTCTAATTGTATCTGGAGAAGATTCCTCCTTACTTGACGTAATGGGGCCCACTTTTTTTGAAAGTAAAAACGCAGGAGTTTATTTTGTCCAGGCAGATGGACATTCCTTCTTAATATTAGACATTTGTCTGTTCTTTATATATTTGTTACTCCACTGACAGCTGAGACAGAGGTGACTGGTGTTTAGTTTTTGGGATCATCACCTTTTTAAGATGGGCGTGACAGGTGCTTTTCTCCAGTCATCAGGGATCTTCCGCAATCTCCACAGCCTGTTGAAGATGACAGAGAGTGTCTTTCAAGGACAATGGCTAGGGTGCAGCTTCTTGGGTCCCAGATCTTTACAGGGGGTGAGTTCTCTCTCTAAATCCCTGATTCTGATCCATTGCTAGTACTTCTTGAATCCTTTAAGAGCAAAGATGGCGCTGATTACCTCATGTCTCTTATATATATGTCCTAATGGTCTGGCTGGAAACTTACCTATTCAAGTGCTTTGTCATCATTCACTGAACCAACCAACAATGCAAAAAGTAGAGGACAAGAAGATTTGAAATTACTCTCTGGATTTTTTTTTCCCTTAATTTTCTTCCTTCTACCTCATTTATCTTTCACCTTTTCTGTTTTGAAATTAAATTCAGTAGGGCTGAAAAGCATGCTGAAACCACTTTAAAAAATAACAAAACTATAATTCCTCCTTTCCCATACTGCAGGCAGAAAAATTAGTTTAAATTAATTGTAATCTAATGCTTATTTGATTGTTCTTTTTCAGTAATCAGAGTACTTGAACTCTGATGCATATGCACAGCTCTGTTTTGAAGTACACTTGAGGAAGAAAAGAATTCAGATCTTCATTCTTCAAGTCTGTACACATCTCAAAAGCCAAAAGGTTGCACTTTCACAAATCTCACCTACGACTGATACTCTTACTAATTTTTCAAATGCAAGATTAAATTGTTGGGGTTTTTTTATGAGACACATAGGACTAAGCTTTCAAGCAATCTGTGCAGTTGCAGAAAGCAATTTATTTGTTATTAGGAAAAAATTCTCGTGAGGAGGTTGGTGTTAGTTGTACTTGACCATGAGCAGGATTCAGAGGAGAGTGGCAAGAATATTTCTTGATCTGTAAGAGCTGGACAGAAAGGAACCTGATGAAATTCAACAAGGGCAAGCGTAGGGTCCAGCACCTGGGGAGGAATAAACCCCTGCACCAGAACAGATTGGGAGCTGACCTGCTGGAGAGCAGCTGTAAGGAAAAAGACCTGGGAGCTCTGGTGGACAACAGGATGACCATGAGCCAGATATGTGCCCTTGTGGCCAAGAAGGCCAATGGCATCCTGGGGTGCATAAGGAACAGTGTAACCAACAGGTCAAGGGGGGTTATCCTGCCCCTCTACTCTGCCCTGGTGAGGTCCCATCTGGAGTACTGTGTCCAGTTCTGGGCTCCCCAGTTCAAGGACAGGGAACTGCTGGAAAGGGTACAGCAGAGGACCACAAAGATGATTAAGGACCTAGAACATCCCAACTGAGGGACTTGGATCTTTTTATTTTGAAGAAGAGAAGAATGAGGAGGGATCTGATCAACACCTATAAATACTTAAAGAGTGGGTGTCAAGAGGAAGGGGCCAGTCTTTTTTCAGTGGTGCCCAGTGAGAGGACAAGAGGAAATGGCCACAAACTTGAAGACAAGAAGTTTCATCAAACATGAAGAGGAACTTCTTCATCGTCAGGGTAGCAAAACACTGGAATAGAATGTCTAGAGAGGTGGTGGAGTCTCTGTCACTGTAAACATTCAAAACCTGCCTGGACATGTTCCTGTGCAACCTGCTCTGGGTGGATCTGCTTTGGCAGGGGGATTGGACTAGATGATCTCCAGAGGTCTTCTCCAACCCCATATCATTCTGTGATTCTGTGATTCTGTGATCTGTAAAACATTCTTTTAACTGAGGAAATAATGAAGCAAGGACAAGTTATTCTACTCCTCAGAGTGAAATGAAAGAAGTAAAGGGTACCTTGGGAGATTAAGACAGAAAGTAAGTTTCCACAGGGTGTGTTATCAATGGTAGTCTTCATTGTCACAGTGCTGGGTTCTGTGATTCACGCCAGTGAAAATCAGGGTTTTCACACCAGGAAAAATCAAGATTTTACTGTGGGATAAGGAAAGAATTCTCCAGCCAAGGAAGCTTAGGAGCAGACTAGGGACTAGGACATCTCTATATGTCATAGTTTAATACTAGCTGGCAACCAACCCTCACTGAGCTGCTCGCTGACTCTCCCTTGGTGGGATGGGGAGAGAATGAGAAAGGTAAAAGTGAGAAAATGCATGTGTTCAGACAAAGACAGTTTAATAGGTAAAGCAAAAGCTACGCATGCAAGCAAAACAAAACAAGGAATTCATTCCCCACTTTCCATGGGCAGGCAGGTGTTCAGCCATCTCCAGGAAAGCAGTGCTCCATCGCACTGTTACTTGGGAAGTCAAATGCCATTACTCTGAACAGCCCCCCTCTTCCATCTTCTTCCCCCAGCTTTATATACTGAGCATGACATCATGCAGTATGAAAAATCCCTTTGGTCAACTGAGGTCAGCTATTCCAACTGTGTCCTCTCCCACCTCTTTGAGCACTCCCGGACTGCTTACTGGTGGGGTGGTGTGAGGAGCAGACAAGTCCTTGATGTTGTGTAAGCACTACTTAGCAGTAGCAAATACATCCTTGATCTATTAACACTGCTAAACCGAGCTGGCTGGCCCAGGGTGCTGTGCAGCATAGCTATCAGAGACAGTACAGACAGAACCATACAGTCAGTAGAAATGGAGGTATAACACCAGAGAAATTAAGCTGTTCTTCTGACTTTCCATGGAAGGCCTTCCGTCCCTCTTTAGTTTACAATAGCAACTTAGATGGATGGGAAGGCAAGTGAAGTTCTCATGTTATAGGGATGATGACAATCCTGAAGGAATCTAGCAGGTAAGGGCAGAGTAAAAGACAATGTCTAGAAAATATTTTCAGCAAAAATTTAAATTTTTGAATTTTTAAGAATTTGTAGAGGGTAATGTTGGGAAAAAGATTATGGGTGGTTTTCTATGCTCTAATTCAAGACCAGTAAGCATTGTATTTTCTCTTCTTCTTGCCTGTGGTATTTGTCTAGAAACAAAAGCAGAAGTGGAGAATCAATAGTTCCATTGAATCAGATCAGTCCTGCCTGCAATGTTGTTTCCCAGTAGCAGATACCTACAGAAGCATACAAGAACTGAGGCAATGTATGTGGTATCTTCCTTTCTCACTCGCTCATTATGAATGCTTTCTCGGCACCCAGCAATCTGCAGATGGTGGACGAATAAGTACATATAGGAAGGGATCTGTTACATATGAATATACTTGACTGCAAGTAATCTTCTCAACTTAGATTTCTGGAGATTTTGGAAGAAATTCCTGAACTAGAAAAAAAAACCAAAACAAAACAAACAAACAAAAAAAAAACCAAACCAAAAAACCCCCCAAAACCACAACTCAATATATTCAATGAATTAAAAAGTTGAAAAAAGTTCATGCACAAAACATGATTAATTTTTTTTTTTGTTCCAGTAATGACCTTTTATATAGTTTAATCATCAAGAAGTCTGTAAATCCACTTGGTTGTCAGTATTATTAGAACAAGAATATTTTTGAAACAATAGGATGGTTAATATTTATATTTCTCAAAGATTTGTTTATTCAATTTAAACCCAGGAAATTTTATTGAAAAGACTTTCCAAAGATAAGAGTTTTGGAGTTTTGGATAGAAAAAGTAGTGTTTTTTGAGTGATGAGTTGTTTTTTGAAAAAAAAAATTGGTAAAGACACACTTCCTGCAGACTGTCACTGCTTAATTATTCCATGCTTCTTCCCCCAAAAGGAAGTTTTGCCAGAGAAAAAGAAGAATTAGTAGGGATACGGATGAATATAGATGAAGGACGGATAAGGAGAAGAGTGGCAAATGCCTTTGAGGAGGAAAAGCAGAAAAGATAAATTGCAGAGCAATGTGATACTCCCCATATAAAACTCACAATGCAATAGAATTGAATTACGAGGAAGGTATGGTTATGATGTCAAAGAATAAACACCATTATGCAAACTAGTAAGAAAGAGAAAATGATATGTGACTATTGAAATAGATTCTGTATGAAATAAGTGGTGGTAATAAAAAAATATATTCATTTAATATTCCTAATCTAATACATTCCACATAATGTTATTTATTATACCAAAATATTGCATATTCTTCTCTCATTTCAATCTATAAGACATAAGACACCATTATTATCAGAGACCATTATTATTTAAAAAGAGGTTTTTAATTCTTGAAAACGACGTTCTTTAATAATTACTTTAATGGAATAGCATAGAAAAAGTCAATTACGATTCAGAAGTCAGTAAAATTTAGAGGAAGAGAAGATCAACAAAAGCAATTATAAAAGGATAACATTCATGGAAAACATTGACACGCAAACTAACAGAAGGAGTCTGGCTTCTCTCACAGCCCATCTCCCTTGTGTTTTCCACTGGAAGTTTTTCATCATTTCTGCAATTTGTAGTATCAGAGAGGAAAAATAAGTCATCGTGGCAGCCAAATTGTTTGTGGCCCTTCATTGCATGTCAGCCATCCTACACATTACCTACCTTTCTGAGGGATTTGTCAGTTACTTACTGAAAACTGTTATTTAGGTGTAGCTATTGCAGCTCCTTTGATTTCTTTATCTCCCTGTAGTCTCATGACCATATGTTCTTTGACATTCTTCTTAATTAGTGACAGATGGATGAAAAAATTTTAGATCCTATTCTGATTTTTTTCCTGTTGTGATTTTTTTTGATTTTTTTTTTTTTTTGAGACTTTCTGGAAAATTAATTTTGGAAAGTACTTTGACCTCTTGGTGGCGGTGGCTTCCCCCTCTGCTCTATCAGTCTTTTTTTCATCCTGTCTTCAGTGACAGCTGATGTTCCTGTAGGTTTGGTGTGCTTCTCATCTGCTTCTCATTCAGTTGTCAGGTTTTCTGAAAGAAAAGTCTAGCATTCCACTAAGTGAATTATGAAACAGTTATACAGAGCTTGATACTAAATTTTAAAAGTATTTCCAGGAGACAGAAAACAGCAAAACATCACCAATGAAAACGCAAAGCAAAGATTAAGACAGTCTCTCTGGTGTAATAGGACAATGATAATTTCATGCTTCCTTTTACTTCAGGCCTACACAAATGTTCCTTCTATGTCTGTCATTTTTATACCTTGTGTCTTCTTGGTTTGTACTTTTTTGAGTTTTATTTTGTGCTTCTCCCAACTCTACAAATTTCTTGCAATACTCTTACTTTTTTTTTGCTTATTAATTAGTACCTTCTTCCAGTGAATCTTTGAGTGCTGTGATTTTACAGGCATTTTCAACATATCAGTTCTATCTTCTGCAAGATAAAGAAAAAAACCCAAAATCACCATAAAAATCATCATTTAGCCCTTTGTTTGATCTACTAATTCCCTAAAAAATTATTACTTATGGGAAAAAAATAAAACCAAACCAAAACCGAAGAAGACCTAATTTTATATTTAAGAATCTGATTAGCAAACAGGCTGGAAATGTTAATCTTTGGTGACAGAGTAAGTGCTAATTGTGAAAGGTTTTACTGTGTGGATATGCCTTTAAGTCATAATTTTGAGATATATCTACCTAGTGATACTCTCCACAGCTACCCATACCTTTGCAAAACTGCAAAATTAAGCTTTTCAGAAGCAGACAGTTTAGTACGACAGGATGGTGGCTAGTGTAAATTTAAAAGAAACAAAAACATCATATCCCAGTCCTCAACCAGATTGGGCTGTTACTGGCAAGCAACACATCCAGATTTGCACATATAATAAAGTGGATACATTGTGTTGTATATTATTTGGATAAAACTAGCCATTAGCATCTCTCTGCCCTGCACAAAGAACAGACAATCTTTTCTTTCATTGGTTGGCCAGAGGAAACAGGAATGGAAGATAAATTTTGCCGTCATGTTTCTTGGAGGATTAATCTATTAGTATATGAATCTATCTGCTTCTATCTCCTATTAATCAATCTGTTGATTTATATACCTACTTTCTTTATCCATGTTTACCATTTCTCTATGTTGCTGTTGGTCCTTTATGATGAGAAGGGGGGTTGAATGTATGCTTTAAATATTGCTTCATTTTCCTCTGTCAGCGCCCCTACTAGCAGACAAGAAATAACATGTAAAGAAACGCATTTTATCCAGCAGGACACACAGTGATTGACATTTCTTATCAAGTCACCATGACTGCTTAACTTTGTATACTTCTGAGTAAAAAGACCTAAAAGATTGAAGAGAATAATGTATTTTGCATTAAAAAAAAAAAAAAAAAAAAAGCCTTTCAGATGAGTTCCTTGAGCGTTTACAAAGGAGAACAGAAAGTTTTTGCTGCTGAGCTGTTTCAGAAGAGCAGATTGGAGGCCTACAGCACAGTAGCAAACTGCTGCACCTGTAACTGTTAGACAGTTATGAACAGCTGGTGATGATTAGCACAGCAACAACCAATACATCCAACATATTTCACTCTGATAAAGAAAAGAGCAAGATGCACCAAAAAAAAATCCCCTCAGGGGGGCGGGCAGGCTTTTAACGAAGGCATCTCAAGAATAGAAATAGTGCGCTGTATATTTATGTTTGTTCTCCCACTCTTTGTTAGGGCAAGCTAAGAGAAAAGGTAAAAAAGGAAGCTGATATCACTATCAAATTGTACAAGTGAAGTGTAAAAATATCATTTCACTATGGAGATCACTGATGAGAATTACCTTTCACATGGTATATTTTTACCACCCTAACAGAAGTCGGTGGCTGTACTGTGCACATGGAATTTCATGTGTCTGTGTATCACAGGATCACAGAATATCAGGGATTGGAAGGGACCTCAAAAGATCATCTAGTCCAATTACCCTGCTGGAGCAGGAACAGCTAGATCAGGTCACACAGGAACGTGTCCAGCTGGGTTTGGAATGTCTCCAGAGAAGGAGACTCCACAACCTCTCTGGGCAGCTCGTTCCAATGTTCTGTTACTCTCACTATGAAGAAGCCTTTCCTCATATTTAAGTGGAACCTCCTATGTTCCAGCTTGCACCCATTGCTTCTTGTCCTGTCATTGGACGTCACTGAGAAGAGCCAAGCTACTTCTGTAAATAACTTAGAAAGCAACACAAAGAATAAAAATTGATGTCATATAACTTTTGGATCAAGGATCATCCAGTTCCCTTAAGGAGCCAGAAAGCTGAAAGCTTCAAGTTTAAGCTTCAAGTCTCAGTTTCTCAGTTTCAGGCTCATCCCCTGAGGGCTGTTCATTTTAAGCAAGGATGGGCACCTTGGTTATGAGTCCCAGACAATGAACTGGTAATACAGCCTGAGTACAGTGATCTCCCTGTCTGTATCTCAACCTACAGGCTTTTCTACTCTTTTTGACTTGCTGTCCTGTTGAGGAGTGGGAGAGTGATTGGGTGGGTGCCGGGCAGCAGGGCAGGGAGCTAATGCTGTTCCTGTAGTCACAATAAAGCCTCCCCATTTATTAGTTCAAATAATGCTGTCCATTTAGGATAGAGTTAGGAAAATAAACAATCCCAGACCTTGGACAACTTAACCCATAGGTTCTGGAGACCCCTCTGAATTAAAACACACAGTGCTTAGGTTATTTCTGATTCTCCAGCTAGGTGGTTGGGTGGCTCAGATCTTTGTACACTAATTTATAGCCACAATGTCTGCAGTAGAGACCTGGTCTTTAGTGTGTTTATGGAACTATTTCTCAGGTAAGTCCATTATACTTGTAAACCCAGGTTGACAGCTTGGTTGAATAAAGGGTGTTTTCTGCCATAAGGGTCACAAAAATTAGATAATGCTGTTCTGAGTCAGGTGGGAGAGGGGTAGGAAGATAAGCCAAGTTCACTAGGGAGTTATAACCAGGGTTCAACAGAGAATCGTAATTTATCAGAAAGTTCCTCTGTGTAACACTTTCAGAACAAATTACAGTACTGAGTCTAAACGGACTCAGAAACAATTTAATCTCCTATGTATTCAATTTTACAAATTGCACAACTTCTCTATTCTGTGGTAGAGATGACGCAGGCTGGGGGAGAATTCAGGTGGGTTAGTGTGGCTATGCTCTGTATAGTCTTAGTAGCAGTAGTAGTAAAAGTAGGGTTGTGGGATCCCCTGAGATGACTTTGGGTGTAGTCAGGGTGTTGTCAGTTATAGAATTGGATAGAAAGCACCCAATTCTTATTCAGCTCATTCAAATTCACTTGGCATCTAAACCAGATGCCATTGTTGATGCTCACAATTTGCTCCTCTTCACTGCAACTCTCACAGTGACTGACGAGTTGTTTATGCTCAAGGATCTCCTCTGTTCTTATAACAAACCTAATTCCTCTTCCTGTAAGGTCAACTAAAGTTCACATGCTGACATTCCTGTCAAATGGGCCTAATTTATGCTAACTGCTGAAGTTTGTTAACGCCTAATTCCTATTATGAATAAAATTCATAGGTTATAAGCTCTGGTCCAGGCCTGAACTCAGTTCTAAAAAGAGTGATGATTTGACCATTTTCTGAGTAGTCTTCTTGGCCTTTGCCCCCAGCAGAGATTGTATGGGTAGATTTGACAGCTTTTTGTATTAGTACAAAATAAATAACATTAAAAAAAATTATGAAGCCTCCATTTTGCAACATGAACAAAGCTTTTATCCAGAGTTATGTGAATAATTCGTTCTTGGTTTCATGTCCAAACTGCAGAATTTTATTTCTAATGACTCAAAACGTCTGACTTTCCTGCTTCTAAGGCTCAAATGAGACACGAGGATTTTTTCCCAATGTATCGTCAAAGGTTCTTCAATCACTTTGGTTTCCTGTTCTAGAAAAATAAACAAATTAACAATAGAAGTGTTTGCGTTTAAAGAAAAATCACAAATGATCTCATGCAAAGCACAAAGAAAACAAACACAAAAATCACATATACAGCCAGCTAAATGGTTTATCATACATGATGGTGTCTGAGTAGGTGTTTTAAGTTGGGAGAAGCTGCTAGAACAGTGCTTTTGGCAATACAGTTTAGTAGGTTTATGAAAATGCATTGATTTACTGACAGAATAATGGCATAATAGATAAACGGTTACATACAAGACCACCTTGTAAAGAAATGTATGAACTGCTGCAGTTGTCTTAGTGAAAGGCCTTCAAGTGGAACTCAGATGAAGCTGTCAGATGCTTTTTATTCCTGAAGACAAAGGCATCACAAGTTCCTCTTGCCAGCAGCTGAATTCAGCTATATCCAGATATGAAATTAGATGCGAGTAGGACCATATGCTTATTGTAACCTGAATAAGATATCAAGATGAATAATCATGGAAGAGGTCCACCCAAAGTATCATTTACTCTTTGTGCCTGAAATCTGTAGACTCTGAGGGTGATCTTTAGAAAGTTTTGCTGTTCAGCTTGAAGTGTATAAATCTGTAACTTAAAGGAAATCATATAATCAAAATTCAGATGAAATTTTAAGAGACAAAGGAAGCACAGAACCACACAATCACAGAATGGCTGAAGTGTGAAAGCACCTCTGGAGAACACCTACTCCCATTCCCTGCTTAAGGGAAGGCTACCTAAGGCAGATCACCCAGATGCCTGCCTAAGTCACAGCCTCTCTGGGAAACCTGTTTCAGTATCTTACCAAACTCACAGTTAAAAAATGTTTATTCTTCTCTTTAAATGGAATTTCCTGTATTTTAGTTTGTGCCCATTGCATCTCATTTCAGAGAATATCACTGAGAAGAAGAGACTTTCCTTCGTCATTTTTTTTGTGCCAGTACTTTCAAGTAAAAGAAAATAAAATTTATTTTTGTCTGAACAAATGCACAATGCACTGGCAAACAGCAGCAGTTTCTGCTCAGTTACTCATGTAGCTGTGTTTTAATTCCCAAAAAATGTTGAAGTCATTAATATCATTTAGTATTACAGTATCATCTAGAGGCACCAGCTGAGAATACCTCAGTAGATAATGTAAAAAAGAGATCTTATTAAGATGTAATAATCTAGATAGGCAAGGAGAGGAAAAAAAATAAAAATAAGTAGCTGCAAATTTTTTCTCCAAAAGTTTTTGTCCAATTGCATGATAGACTGTTGTCAGAACTAGACAGATCTTCCTTCTTTTCATTTAAGCCAGACTGCAATTTTTTTTTTCCAGAAGCATTCACACCATTTAAATGTCACACTCTTTAATTCTGTGCTCTTCGCTATCTTGTCAGGTTTTTTTTTTTTCTGTGAGTGAATGTTTGCTTATTAGCACTATTCATTATTTAAAACATCTTGTTTATAAACAAGCTCTTATATGACATGAGCTCAATATAGGTTTTTATTTTAGAATGTATTTATTTATTTATTTAGTAATGTAGTTTGCTTTCAGATTGTAATCTTTCGCATATGTGAACAAGCTATAAAGCTTAATGTGACTGTTTTATAGCTATTTATGCTCATGAGACATGGTGCTAATTTAAAAACAAAGAACAAACAGGTTGCTACTTCAGTGATGTATAGGAAAGCAGATCTGCAGTAACTACACTTATCTTCTCACATGTACTTCCTTCTAAAATTAGATATCAGGATTTTATTTCAAGTACTTAGCGATAACTTAATGAAGGCTTATCATATACTTTTTATAAAGACCTTTTAAATTACCCTAAGAGAAATGTATAGTTGTCCTTTTACTCTTGTGACATTTTTACTCCTATCTTAAAGAAGACAGATGAAATCCTGGCTCCAGCAACATCAAGAGACATTTCGATTGACCCATTGACCAGCTGAACTCTGGTGTCTGGTTCACCTCACTACATAGTAATGGTGACAATCAAAACTATTTTTACAAGTTTTTGACCATAAAATTACATCACAGTAGCCATAAATGTCATGAGAACTGTAATCCATTGAAATTTCTGATAATACTAACAAAAACCCAGGGAAATTCAGTCTGTATTTTGAGTTTGTAATGAAAATCAAATATGGAAGCTTGGATCATCATCTCCTGAAGGCAATAGTGAAATATCTAAAACCAGCAAGTATTTTAGCAAACATTAGCACATCTGTTTACAGTCTGCAAATGAGAGGAAAGGCAGTCATGTGACAAGAAATATTTTCCCATAAATTTTTAACAAATGCAATTTCATAATTCTCTTCTCCCGGTCCCTAATCTCTTTGCTCCTCAGTTTCCATGATGCATGATATGCATGACATTTGTTACCTCACTGAAAGATTTTGGGAACAATTTCACATTTGATGCATTTAGTTTTGATCACTACTATGGACCTGCTTATGTACAGGGCAGAAATACAAACGACATCTGCCCAAGGAACTTTGACCAGGAACTTTTGGCATTGGTAATACAGCAGATAGGTCGCAAATCACAGAGTACTTACTACAGCTAAGTAAATGTGAAACANGGAAGGGAAGGGAAGGGAAGCAAATTGGAAAGAAGAAAGGAAGTGAAGGGAGTTTGGAGGGAAGAAAGGAAGGAAGGATCGGGGTCAGGGAGGGAGGGACTAAAGGAGGAGGGCAGTGGGGGAAGGAGGAAGAGAGGGAGAGAGAGAGAAAGATTCACTTTTTCCATTCTGGAAAATATTTGATCGGTATTCTTTATATGCTGATGCAATTACNTTTTTTTTGTGCCAGTACTTTCAAGTAAAAGAAAATAAAATTTATTTTTGTCTGAACAAATGCACAATGCACTGGCAAACAGCAGCAGTTTCTGCTCAGTTACTCATGTAGCTGTGTTTTAATTCCCAAAAAATGTTGAAGTCATTAATATCATTTAGTATTACAGTATCATCTAGAGGCACCAGCTGAGAATACCTCAGTAGATAATGTAAAAAAGAGATCTTATTAAGATGTAATAATCTAGATAGGCAAGGAGAGGAAAAAAAATAAAAATAAGTAGCTGCAAATTTTTTCTCCAAAAGTTTTTGTCCAATTGCATGATAGACTGTTGTCAGAACTAGACAGATCTTCCTTCTTTTCATTTAAGCCAGACTGCAATTTTTTTTTTCCAGAAGCATTCACACCATTTAAATGTCACACTCTTTAATTCTGTGCTCTTCGCTATCTTGTCAGGTTTTTTTTTTTTCTGTGAGTGAATGTTTGCTTATTAGCACTATTCATTATTTAAAACATCTTGTTTATAAACAAGCTCTTATATGACATGAGCTCAATATAGGTTTTTATTTTAGAATGTATTTATTTATTTATTTAGTAATGTAGTTTGCTTTCAGATTGTAATCTTTCGCATATGTGAACAAGCTATAAAGCTTAATGTGACTGTTTTATAGCTATTTATGCTCATGAGACATGGTGCTAATTTAAAAACAAAGAACAAACAGGTTGCTACTTCAGTGATGTATAGGAAAGCAGATCTGCAGTAACTACACTTATCTTCTCACATGTACTTCCTTCTAAAATTAGATATCAGGATTTTATTTCAAGTACTTAGCGATAACTTAATGAAGGCTTATCATATACTTTTTATAAAGACCTTTTAAATTACCCTAAGAGAAATGTATAGTTGTCCTTTTACTCTTGTGACATTTTTACTCCTATCTTAAAGAAGACAGATGAAATCCTGGCTCCAGCAACATCAAGAGACATTTCGATTGACCCATTGACCAGCTGAACTCTGGTGTCTGGTTCACCTCACTACATAGTAATGGTGACAATCAAAACTATTTTTACAAGTTTTTGACCATAAAATTACATCACAGTAGCCATAAATGTCATGAGAACTGTAATCCATTGAAATTTCTGATAATACTAACAAAAACCCAGGGAAATTCAGTCTGTATTTTGAGTTTGTAATGAAAATCAAATATGGAAGCTTGGATCATCATCTCCTGAAGGCAATAGTGAAATATCTAAAACCAGCAAGTATTTTAGCAAACATTAGCACATCTGTTTACAGTCTGCAAATGAGAGGAAAGGCAGTCATGTGACAAGAAATATTTTCCCATAAATTTTTAACAAATGCAATTTCATAATTCTCTTCTCCCGGTCCCTAATCTCTTTGCTCCTCAGTTTCCATGATGCATGATATGCATGACATTTGTTACCTCACTGAAAGATTTTGGGAACAATTTCACATTTGATGCATTTAGTTTTGATCACTACTATGGACCTGCTTATGTACAGGGCAGAAATACAAACGACATCTGCCCAAGGAACTTTGACCAGGAACTTTTGGCATTGGTAATACAGCAGATAGGTCGCAAATCACAGAGTACTTACTACAGCTAAGTAAATGTGAAACAATTTCTTGTTTTGTTCTGTGGTGTTTTGATACATTTAACTTTTGTTCTTTACAGAAGCAATTTAAATAGTTTTGAACTCTCCATGACCCACAGCTGAGCTTCTCCTTATTGAAAAACATCAGGGACAGAAGAAATTAAATTGAAAATGTGGAAGAATCCAGAGCTTATTCTTATCTCTTTGTCTTGTATCTTTTACCTTGACCTCTTTGTACAAATTTGTGTTCTCCATATGCAAAACACAGGAGGAAANGTGGGGGAAGGAGGAAGAGAGGGAGAGAGAGAGAAAGATTCACTTTTTCCATTCTGGAAAATATTTGATCGGTATTCTTTATATGCTGATGCAATTACTAAAGACAATTAACCACTTCATTTTCATTTAGTAATTTTCAACTCCCCAGGACTCTTTTAATTTCAGTCTTCCCCCTCTACCTATAAAACAAGCCAGTCTGATGTCTATAAAAACCTCTTACCAACATTTTTGACAAAAGGGTCACACGTACCAGCATGATTTCCAAGGTAGTCGTTTTTCTTGCAATTCACTTTAACTTTGGCAGTTCTCACAATACCTTTCTCACAGTGTTTACACAAAGCATATTTCTTTCTTCAAGGTTAGAATGTGACTCAAGATGAATTTTTTTTATCCTTTGGCCTTCTCCTCCCTTTCTCTTTCTCTTGTAATGCACAAAGCTTCGAATATTACAATTGCAAATGAAGGAAAATCCTCGTAAGTTTTCATAGCTCATCTCAGTCGCTGTAAGAGAGACAACGGTTTTGTGCAGATGAAGAAAATGTGTAGTTTTTCTCACCTGTTGCTTGCACTACTAAGCCTCTCCATTTGTTTCTTTGACAGAAACAATACATCTGAAAACTTGTGCCTTCATGTCCTAATCCTGTTAACCCCTTTTATGTGTAAGTCTTCTGGAAGTGAGTGGAGGCTCCATTGGCACAGAACCAGCTATATTTGTCACAGAAGATAAAATAAACATATTTCAACTCTGTGTCAGAATAATATGTGTGTTGGGTCAGCTGACTCTGCTTGATTCATTTGAATCTTAAAGGTTTCAAGAGCTAAGTGTCATACTGGAGATCTTTCTTAAGTGCACATAAGTAGATTCTAGCAGAAAAATATTGTCCTACTTTAACCTTCTGAAAACCCAGTCTTTCAAAGGATATTTTAGATATGATGAGAAGTATATCCTCTATTTGAGTTCAGAACATACTAGAAACAGAAATTTGTAGGTTGGCAGTCTCTAGATAATTTGTGTGTACCACTCTTTATTCAAATCTATAGTCCAGACTGAAGACAGAAATTCATACAGTCTTCCACAACACAAATAGCAAACATGTTACGTGGCCAGCAGGACTGAAATAGTGCTCTCAGGTCCAAAGCAACCTGGACAGATTGTTTCCAGGAAAGGAACTGAGAAAACACTGACCTCAAACCACAGAATGTGTTATTTGTATTTAACCTAACTCAGTGATAACATAAATCATATTGGCACAATTTGGAAACATCAAGTGAAATTAAATGTGAAGTGGGAGTCAACCATCCATGATTCATGTGGTGAAGCATCTTGATGGAAGAAACTAGCTTTGCATATGAGCAAATAGAGCACCTACAATGCTCTAAAAAGTGCCTTATGGGTGTAGAAAGCAAAGAATAAAACAAAAGAAAGAATGTCCTGAACCAAGAGCATCAGGAATTAACATATGACTTGAGTAACACAGGGACCTGAGAAATCACACAAGAATCCAAACTGCCCTAAAGTGACAAGATTTCATTAATCTTGCTCAAATGAAATGGTTTGGTTTACTTTTTGGTTTTTTTGTGATAGAGGTTCAGTACATTACCTGTAGTTTTCAATAATGAAGTCACATATTGGTTCAAAGAGCACTTGTGCTCTGAAGCCTAATGGTCAGACTAAATATTTAGGTGCCTTCTCTGTGGACATTCCTCCACTCAAACTCTAAGAACCATCTGCTGAGCAAACTAATACATACTTTCAATCAGCTGGTTTGACTGATATGTGGTAGCAGCCTTTGAACACAACAAACCCAGAAAAGGAATTTTTTTTTTTTTTTTCATAATAAGCTTTTTTCCTCGTGAAATTTCTTGCAGTTTAAAATCTTTCTGCGAAGATGATACTGGTCATGCACATCAGTACCACTGTGTGCAGTCAGGAGAACATATCCTTTGCAAAAGTTCTGTATTGTAGTAGGCTGGGGATTAAGAGCAGGAGGCCTTGCACAGCTGCTCCCACATCGCCCCTGGATGGTGGATGGGCATAACTTTGCCTCTGAGCTGTCTATAATGCAATAGCAACATTAGTAACTTCAGGATGTACAAAACAGCTAGCAGAGATCAATAAGTGTTTATTCTCTCCCAAAGCAAGAGATAACCAGCAAGTGGATAATGCCCTTTTCTGTCACAATCACAGTTTACATTTGACCTACAAACAACACAGAAGTGACTCTAGGCTACAACTTTCCACATGCGTGAGGCAAGGTTAGTGAGAAATCAAGGGAGAGATTTTGAATGCCATATTCATTTGTTAAATACTGGATATTTAGAAATACATAGCAAATTAATCAGGAGTGCCACAATTGGGCTTTCTGGATTGTTTGGGGGTTTTTTTGCTTTTGGTTTTGGCTTTTTTTGCTTTTTTTTTTTTTTTTTTTTAAGAGCTTGGTGCTGTACAGAGGTAGGGTTCTGGAGGAAATAAACCTTTTGTCCAATCTAATGTGAACATATAATGAGAAAGAAATGTAGGTTTGAGGGAACCTTTGGAAACTTTTAGTTAAATCTTTCCTCAAATTAAGATCAACTCCAAGGTGATATCAAGTTGCTAAGGACTGAACTGACTGGCCTTTAGTTCACCAGTCTGTTCACTGCCCTTCTGGAAGATGACTGTGACATTTTTTTCCAGTCAACAGGAAGCTCCTCTGATTACCATGGCCTTTTAAAGATAACATAGAGTGGTCTTGCAGGGACAATATCCAGGTCCCTTAATACACTTGGCTGTACTTCCATGTCATCTTTTTCTACGTCTCACTGCAAGTCCAGTTTATTTGAATCATCTCTTGCTAAGTTTTCTTCTTCCATGGGTAGCTCCTCAATCTATTCGGTTTGGTCCAGAAGGCTCAGTGATCTTGGAGCTCATCAGAAAAAAATGAGGCAAAGAAGATGTAAGAGGCAGCTTTACTAGGTGTCCTTTAGGACCCAGCAGCAGCAGAAGGAAGGGAGGGAAGATTTGTCCTGGTCAGGCTCAATAGATATGAAGGTGCTGTGGTTGCAGATGCAGGTGGTATCGAGACTGAGCACATATTGCCAATGAGCAGACCAATGCAGATAGAGAATAGTGCCTTTACTGACACCCATCTAACCACAAACAGCACTTGCAGCACACCAGCAGAGCCATATGGCTCAGTCCTGCTCCTACTTTTTGTGTGGTCAGGATGGTAAGTTGTTATTGGACTATGCATGCATGATGTAGATCTCTCCAACAGCTGGTCTTGGATACCCCCTCTGCCCATTATCCATGGTGTCCCCATTAACCCAGTGTCCTCTAGCAGCTGGCCTCCAGACATGTCCTGCAGCTCACTGGCTAGTCCTGTATGAATTTTGCATAGATTACACAAACACCCTCAGAGCAGAAAGTTCATGCACATGGAAGATAGTTACAATTAAAATTTAATAAGAATACAGGGTAGACTGTATGATAAGGCACAAGGCTCAGCCAGATAAGGGCACTGACAGGCACCCTACTCACACGCAGCCACCTTTCTCTTTGTACTTTCAATTTTCATGTGCTTGCTCCTGCCTGATCCACCTTAAACCCTCCTTTTTCCCATCTTTGATCCTTTTTCTAAACTGTCTGCAGTAGTTTTCACATCTTTCCACAACTCAACCTTCAGTAATATCTTTTGCAGAGTGTCAAAATTTCCCCCCTATTCCACAGAAATTCCTACAACCTTCTATTTAATAACCACTTTAATTTGCATGGGTTTTGTGGGAAAAAAGTTTCCTTTGCTGGTTGATCCTGATGGGTTTCATGCTGGTAACAATTATGTCCTTTGATAATCTTAGAAGCAGCCTGTTGAGCTCACTCTAGTTTCCATTGATTAGGTTTTGACTGATTAAGTTACAGGGCTTTCTCTTAGTATTGCTCCTCCCATCTTTCCCCGATCTGTGCTGAATTGGCTTAGCCTCTGCCCAGAAAACTAAGTAGGGAGTTTTTATCATCTCAGGTATCTGTAACTATTAGGTTCCCACTTCTATTCTTCACCAGATATAGATTTTCTTAGCCTCCCTTTTGCTATGGATATTCCTGTGGAAGCTGTTCTTGTCCTTCACATCCATCACTATTCCAACTGCAACTGAGTTGGTTTTGCTAACTTTAAGCCTGGATGTTTGGGCAACAGCTCAAGGAGGAGCTTTCCCATTTGTGCTCACTCGGGATCTTCCTGCTCAGCCAATCTAGGTTTTGACCACACCAGCTCAACTCACTGCACAGTGGAAGGACAGATCTTGTGGTTTTGGGAAGCTGTCCTTAAGGATCAATGAGCTCTACTGAGCTTTTTGTCCTTCACAGCAGTCTCCCAATGCACAATGACTACCAGTTTCCTGAACAAGCCTGCTTTACTGAAGTCCCAGGTCGTTATTCTACTACAAAGCTGCTTTATTTGTTTTGGGATCTGCAGGAAAGCTTTTTATTGATCATTGACTACTTTTTCTGTATTCATGACTGGCAGATCCCGCAGGATGTGACACTTGGGCAGTGCCTCCAGCACCTGCAGTTTAAAATTCTCTGCTTTCCAGAGATCTCCTGGATTATTTATGCCCTGACATGCTGCTCTTATAGCAGATCCTAATTTAACCATCTAGCACTCTTAATGCATTAATGCCATTATTGAAAAAGAAAGAGAAATGGTGTTCTACTTTTAAAAGTAAACCTAGTATAATGTTCCTGAAGAGAATAACCATAATGGTTCTCTTTATATTCTGCTTTGATTTTAAGAAAATATTGTCAATAAACCTATTTTATACATTATTTTGGTTATAGACCTAGCAAGTCCCTTCTCTATCAGCTGTTATATGAGCTTCCATCTCAGCAGTCTACTTTTAAAATGCAGATGGTTCCTTTTTTTATATATTGTTTTGGTTTGAAAAGTAACCTATCTAAAGAGTAACATTTAAAAGAGAAGGAAAAGCAGTCCCAAAAGGCTAACGTGAGTAATGTACCAATTATTTTCTGTGCTACAATTATATTTTCTGCCCTGAGAGAATGCAACAAAATATTGCTGCATTTAAAAAAAAAAAGTAATTTTTGTACGAGAGAAGTATTGCTGCAAATATTAACCATTCCATTACACTAGGAAGTGAATTACAGAACATTCACCTTTCTAGTTAGCCCTCTGTAGTTTCAAGACAAGTTCATAATTATATTTACAAACATAACAGCCATGTTTACATGGCCAAAAATTTTCACCCACAAGTTTTCATAAGGCTGTGGAAAATCCTGCATCTAAAAGGCCAGTATCCTACTACCACATGCATTTGCATTATCGAATTATTTTCTCAAGTGTATTTAATGATACATTAAATAAAAATATTATCTTTCTTTATACTATACTCTTTAGAAAGCTCCAGAGTCAAGATCTCTTGGAAGTTAGAAACCGTTCCTCTTAGTTCCAATTTAAGCCTATTTAGAAATTTTATTCTGGTGCAAGAGATGTTATTTTTATTTTTTCTCTGTCATGTTTACATTCCTTTCTATATTTGCAGAAAATATCAATGTTTTATCTCTACCAGTGATATTAGAGGACTTTGTATTCAACGTTTCTTTTAGCATAACTCACTCTGAGCTCTGCTATTTGTTTGTGTATCGGTTACACAAACAATAATTAATCTAATTATTTTTGTTATGTAAACACCAGTTTCTTTCCTTTGGTTATAAAGTGATCCAAACTCCGTTCAGTCATCTACTCTGTAGATGAATCTTGCTCTGTTCTGGAAGGTGAGGAATATCACTCCAAGATGCTTACTGGCCTTGTCCTGACAGCAGTCTTGTTCCTCAGCACTAAACAGAGGCTTGGGTATGAGCCAGAACAATAGGACATAATTAGGCCTACATTGTTGAGTTTGTAATCCACGAAGTCTTAAACTCATTATGCATCAGCTGCATGTTCCTTGGACTAACAAGGGACAAAGGTATTTGAAGAGATAATCCAGTATCTACTTTTCTCTGAATAAGGTCATAGAAAGGAGAAGAAAAGAAGAAATATAAGAAAGTGTAAAGAGTTTGATCACTATTTGCCTTTGTTTGAACTGTGAGCTATAGAATCATCCAAGTTGGATAGGACCACACAAGCAAACCTTGATTGTGGCTCCACAGATGATTTGATCTTGCTTGATATTGAGCACTATATTCTTAAGTCTAGAATACATAAGCATTTTATTAACTTTACATAGGCAAACAGTTGAATGGATTTAAGCCATCCTAAAATTCTTGCTTATATGGATTATTGTTGTGTTTCAAGGTAGTAACACAAAGACTAAGCTGGAAAGAGAGAAGCAGAGAACAGGGGATTTACTTAAGTAATTCCAGAAATATCAAGCTAAATTAGAGCCCCATGAACTGGCAAAGCTCCAGGAAAAAATATGTATTGGAAGAAATTAAGACGTTATTGGAAGGAACTTGTCTTATCCTTTCTTTCAACATTTTTCCATAGAAAACTTCACTGTTAACTATACTATGATAAACACATGCAGAAATGCAAATGAAAGCTTTTCTAGGATTCTGAGAAAGAGCTTTTAGCAAATATTGGATAGTTAGCTAATTTATGAGTTCTGTTAGTATCTCTGACTAATTGCCTAAAATCAATTAGTTCATTAGCAAAAATCAATGGGATTTTTCTTGTTCTTTTGTTTTCAGAAATGGAACTAGGAAGACAAGTGCTCGTATTCTGAATAAAGCATACATTGGAACTTGAGAAAAAGTTATTTTAAAATCAGTGTAAGTTTGTCAGAAATAAAGTCTAGAATGGTTCATTTCATTTTTTCACTCTCTTTAGAGAACTACTGTAGTTCTGATGGAGAAACAGAAGTGAATAGAAGTTCTTTATGCTAACAGTGAGACAACAAGTTATTTGTTACAGCAGTCATTCAAAATATTACTACATCTGCTGAGGTTTGTTTTGACTAATGTGGTAATGCAGGTAAAATGGTTTGAGTTAATTTTTGTGAATGAGAACTTCAAAAACTTCTTATAGGTTTCACTGATTTTTTGCTATGAAACATAAATCAAGACATTGTAAATATATCCATCCTCAGAAAAAAAAAAAAGAGCTTACAACTAAAAGTGGTGTGAAAACTCCTGCTGTTTTTTACAGAGCAGTAACATCTACCTTTTGGGACCACAATAGGAAGAGAACTCTCTACCCCAGGCTAAACAGCATAAAATAGTTCACTTCCATGCTGTTCAGAGCTAGTTCTCTCTGGGGCTAACTTGTGAGCCTACCCTACTTAGCATTTAGTCTGAGTCTCCTCAGGGAACCCTGTAGTATTCCTGGGACGTAATCTGTGTGTCTGTGTGCACGTGCATTTATTTTTACAAGTGAAGAGACAGCTATTCTGCAGCTTAGGAAAGTATTTCTTTAGAGCATGTAGTTAAGGTTACATATTGTCTAGTCTCAGTAGTCACACTGGTAGTTCAGTGGTGGCACTGACCTTTGTATTTGGGCACAAAGCCTGTTATGTTAGTGTTGTAGGACACCTAAGGCAGAATCATGCATTTGACTGATATGCAACCTATAGTGAAGTATCCTATCAGCAGTGGTATATCTTTTTCTTTGAGACAACCACTTTCCTTCAGGATCCACCCAGGGTGAGAACTTGTGTGTATGAAGCATGGATAATGAGAGACGGATGACCACACAGTGAAATGCAGAGCCAGCCAAGTTGATGGTATGTACGTGTCTCCTTTGAAATCTAATTAGGTCTTGTCCAGGTTTATGAAGAGATCAGGGATTCAAGATAGGATCGAGCTAAGGTGCAGTGTCATTATGCCATTGGACAATACCATGCAGGACTAGGACATCCTTCAGACTGGCAGGAAAAGTTCCATCAGAAGCTACTTCAGTCTTTAGTGCAAGTGACCAGGGGTGAGATATTGTAACTTACTTTAAGGAATATTTTTAGTAGAAGAGAGTGTGGTGTTATCAGATACCCTAGAAATGCTGATACAGTTCCAACAGGGTAACCTGGAGGAAGTTGAAGAGGAATCATGCACGCCTAACAGAACTAGTCCGGGATATGATGAATTTACACCTGACTGCCTGCAATGGTGCTTTTGAACTCAGCCAGAAAGAGACAGCAATGACGGGTCAAGGTAAGAGAAGTCTGTTCTCCCTGAACAACAGCAGAATTCTCTTGGGCAGGAGAGGCAAGTGAGACGAAGCAGCAGCTGCAGACTGACTCGGGGGCTGAGTGGAACAGTGAACTGTGAACTAAATAGTGGTTGTGAAGAATAAGGGCCTGTACAGTCATCTACCTGCATATTATACTTGACTCAGTTCAGTTTGCTATTACACTGATATATAATCATGAAGGGCTGATGACAATGACATATATTTTGGCCACATCAGTCTGTGGGAATGTTAATTAAAAAAATATATATTTCCAATTAAAAAAAAAAAAAAGAAAAAAGTTAACTAGGGCTTTTTTTTTTTTTTTTTAACACTACAGTTGGTAAAGGCTGCCTTTATAAATTTGATTTTTAAATCCAAGGCAAAAGAAAAATGCTAATCCACAGAGAAGAGAAAGGTAGTTCACAGGCTTTGCCATGAAGATGATTTGCCCTGTCCCTGCCATTTAGGACTGGATCAATAAACCATTAGATCAGTTCCCTTTTCTCATCTACGCAAAAAGTGCAGTGATTTGAAAGACCAGTTTGCATTCAAATAGGAATATAGATCTACTCCTTGTACAGAATTAGGGCAGCAACAGCCTTAGGCTTCTCAAGTGGACCAAAGCTAGTTAGGAGGCAGATGATTAATTGTGGCAGGTTTTGCGTACTTGTCTCTTCACATAAGGATGAGAATACAGGTCAACTTTCTGCTACTTTCTGATATTTATGCTGCATTCCAGCAGGGATTCACATCATCCCAAAAATCTCTTCCTCACCAATGAGACAAGAAGAGAGAAATGACCCATACCTGTACTAACCCATTCCAAATGTCAGGAGAGACAGATCAGTAACTGCGGTTGTAACAGTGTCAGAGTGGGAGTCATCTCAGGTATGTCTGTCTGCAGTCCCGTGCTTCAAGCTAGAGGCTATGACAGAAGAAAGGAACTCCAGTTTCTGTCAGCATTCAGAAAAGCTGGAACAAGGCACCTTTTTTTTTGGCCAGAAGATGGAGGTGGGCTTCAACTAACTACATTTTAAATGAAACAGCTATAGCTAAGATCATCCTAGTTTCTCATTCTAGCCAGTAGATCAAGTTTTTCAGGAAGTGATTTTTATGTCCTGTTTTTAACCATCTCACTTTAGCTTAAGCTGTATTGAACCAAAGGAGGACTGTTTCTCTTCACTGACTATAAAAGGAGCTGAGATATTTAGCCCAGCAATGCGCATTGTGCAAGATGAAACAAGCTCTAAGTCCCCAATTCATTTTTTCTGCAGTAAGAGCTAAAAATAAGATGTTAAGATCTGGCCACAAATACACCTTAAATGCAGACTGCAGAATTCCATTCAGAGAGCCCTGGAAATAAAAATTATGAAGTTGGCTTGAGAAACACAGCAGGTTTGTCACACTTGGCAAAAGAAATGGCTATTTGAAAGAGGCACCCTGCATCCCAACGTACATCCTAGTGGACAGGTCAATGCAAAGAGAAGTATATCAGACTGGGGGGTCACACAAGTATAATTTACAGTAGTTGGAGTCATTACTAAATGAAGACCTTATACATATGGCTATTCACAGCATAGTAGTTTTCCTGGTAATATCTCTCCTGTAATAGGACTGGTAATAAGGCATTAAAAAGTGTTGCATTCAGAACTCTAAGGAAGTCATGCAGCAACATTTTCATTTCTGGTCTTCTTTCAAAGATGTCAGTCTTCTGCTGGGTCTCTGCCTTGTATAAATCCCTTGCTTTGATGCCAGTCTATGAAACACCGACTAATTTTTATTGACTGCTTTTAGAAGCCTGTCACATTATTGCTCTTGGAAACATACATAGCTCATGGTTTTGCCTTTATAACAGCTGTGTACTCCAAACCTGAAATCATTAGGACTATCTTGGTATATTTTGCTTTTATGGAGTCATTTTGTTTTCTCCTTCCCCTCCCCGCCTTCAAGTACAATTGTTATTGCTGGGATGTACAGACAGGTCAGGCAAAGCTGGAACCTTGACAGTTCCAGCAGACAGTTACAAAAGATAAGAGGGACTGAAATACAGGGACTGAATCTCATGGAGCTATGAGGGACCTTCAAATATTTGGTATTTCTTATGTTAAAGTTACAAAAACAAGAAAGGAGAATGTGTGTGTCAGAAGTGAGAAAGGGGGAGAAAAAAAACCCCAACATTAAAACTTTTAAACACGTAGAGTCTTGAGTAAGGATTTCATTTTAACAATGCCTTCCATTTGCTTTACCTTTAGCTGGAGAGTGATTTTGTAAGGAAAAAAATAAGAGAGAAAAAATTTAATAGCTTAAAAAAAAAAAAACCAACACCACTTCTACATCATAGTATTTACCCTTTCTGGGAAGAAGTTGGTTTCTCAATAACCCATTCATTTTACTTATTGGTACTACGTTTCCCCCCCCTCCCCCTTCCTTTTTTCTCTTTAGTGTATTTGATGGTAGTACTGAGTACCTAAACGCCTTATTTATTAGCCATAAATTAGCCAAGATTGTCTGAAGGTTTTGATACTGCTGTTATTAAAGTCTAATGCTGTTTTCTTGAAGACAAAACAGGAATAACATATGAACAGGGAATGAGAGGAGCAGTGGAGTAACAACAGTTCTTTCTGCTGCTGCTGCTTACTTGTACACGTCACTGATAAGGATAAATAGACATACATACAGTTTAATTATGCACTATAAAAAAAAAAAACAAAACAAAACAAAAACAAAACCAAAAAACCACCAGCCAACAAACTAATAAACTGCTAACATCACTATGTTTAAAAAGCTTTTAACTGGGTTGTTTTTTTTTTGTTTTTTTTTTTTTTTGTTCTGTGGAATTTTCTTCTTTCTTTCTATTTTTCCCTGATTATGGGTTCACAGCAGATTTGTAATTGGAACAGTCATCATGGTCTACAACTTCATGAACAGAAATGTAAAAAAGGAACTAGAACAAGGAGGGAAGAGGTCATTAAAGGAGAGGGTCAAGGCAGGGTCAGGGTTTCCCCTCATCTGGCAATGTTCAGAACTCACCCAGAAGTGACACAGAGATCAGTCATAAAGATCAGTGACAGGATTATGTGATTAAAGGCTTATCTCTGCAGGCACAGAGGATCCCAGGGACATAAAGGAAGGCTGGGGAGCCCCCATCTTAGACTTAAGCCCCGCCCCAGTTTCATTCAGGACTTTCCCAGGAAAGCGTGAGTCCCACGGGCTGGCAGAGGCACCAACCCAATGGGACAATGGAGCAGCCCTCCCAGTCATCTCACAGACCAAGGGAAGCCACTGCCTGGGATATGGGACACATTATGGGATGCTTTGCAGCTATTTTCCATCTCCAGGGAAATTCTTACTCAAGCTGTGACATAAATCTGGGAAACACTGCCTGATGGGGAGGTAAGTTGACATTAAATTGCCATTCTGTGCATGAGTTGACAGTTTTTCCTAAGGTCTGATTTCTACAAACAAGACTATTAATAATTAAGGAGTGAGTAAAAGCCTGTGTCACTCTTCAGCTATTTGGTATTGGCATTTGATGACAGCCACATTTTTAAATGTGACTTAGATGCTGGGCTTTCCATAAAGCAAAATAAAATATGTCTGTCTAACTGAATTTAAACAGTCATCTAATTTCCACTGTTCCTGATCATTCCCCATGAAAAATTTACTCCCAAGACAGCCTTCCTATCTATTCCCACATTTTTAATAGCATATGGGTGATGTGCCAAATTTGATGCGCCATGATGCCTTTCTCTTTAATTTTCTATTATTTTATTAATTTATAACCAATTCCTTTGTTAACTGGTTGATTCTAGGAGACTAACTGGAGTTCTTATCTCCTACGGTGTGCTTTATGAACAGCTCTGTGGTCCTCTGTTGCTTGAAAAACAAGTACAAACAGTAAGAAAGAGCCCAACACGTGACATCTGACATCTGTGATTTACTTTAAATGAGTTCAAGACCTGAAAGAATAAATGGAAACATAGGGAGTGAGGAATGCGATTCTTCCCTTCTGGAATCAAGGATAAGCCATGAAGTTTATTTTCTAATGCAAGGTCTTATATTGGGTCTTGGCAGGTAAGTGAGGGAAGAAGAAAGGATTGAAATAATTTTCAAGTGTAATTCAGTTCCACAATTTGATTGGGGATCACAGTCTATTGTCTGAGGGTAGTATTTATTCCTTAAGGTATTTCAAATCACTGTTGAAGTAAATGCTAGGAAATGGAATAACTGTCAAAGTACCTTAGCTTTAAGGCCCACATTGCCAATCATGACACCCATGCCCCGAGGCCTTGAACCTGTAAATTCTTGTTCAACAAGGACAGCAGGTGGGAGGGGAAGCTGTACATGAACACAAGTGAGATTAAGCACTAGATTTATTTCTCTGCACAGAGTGGAAGTGAAATGTCAGTTTTCTACAAAACTGCTTTCTTATTCGCAATAATGGGATAGAAGAAAGGGATATTATTCACCAAAGAATGTCGGATCTGACAAATTAGTGTGCCACATCCACAGCCAGTTTATGCTGATTTACACCCACTAAGGGTTGGGCCTGTGTGCTGGAAAACAAAACCCAGCTTGGTAATGAGACATTTTCTCACGTGGTCCCGTTCACCCCATCACAGCTCTTCAGGAATCAATCGGTGACTGCACAGCTCTGGTTCCTTTCTGCTCTCTGTCCTGATTTTCTACCTCATGCTTTCACAGGAGAACAACTGGCGCCTGCCCAGAATGAGGGATCAGCTTGCTAAATCCTCTGTGTATGCTTTTGTTCACTTGCCAAAAAAAGCTGGCTTATCTTCTGGATTGATCAGAATATCCATCACTTCATTTGCTAAACAAAAGCAAAATTAAAAAAAAAAAAAAA